>OX101795.1:13431960-13564460 GCA_944452715.1 Ophion slaviceki
CTTAGATTTGTTCATTTAATAATAAGCTTTTAACGGCAAATGAGGGTATTGGGAATAACCGAGAGAAGGCACATTCGCTAGGATGTGACACCTCCCCGGTTTGAGATTGAGCGTCCCGCTCAATTATTGTGAATATTCCGAAGGTTATCTCAATATCGTCATCAGCCTATTCTTAAACGGTTGCGGTGTCGGTAGGTACAATTTTTGGATTAGAGTAGTTTGTAGACTATAGAAAAAGGAAAGTATGTGTGTCTTATTATTGTATATGTAGATCTTTGTATGAGAATATGTTTGGTTATTGTATATCTAGATCTTTGTATGAGGAAGTTTTTTTTGTTCTTTGCTTTTTTCGATAATTATAAATATATTTATATTTTTTTATTTTACGCTGAAATGTATGTGTACGAGTTTTCTCCTTTTTGTTTTTACTCGTGCATAGTTGCTTATTTACTTATTTTACTCTATCTCTTACTTGACAAGGCTAAAAGAACGATGACGAAAAAAATAAATTATTAGCATGATCAGAAATATCGTCTCCTCGTGCGAATTTAAGGGAAGGAACGCGGTTTGCAGGATTGGTTGTTTTCTGGATGATCGGAGATGACAGGGGACAGATCATATGCTGCAGCGTTGATATTGGCCCTCTGGTTCAGCTGGAGGGGCCTACACGAGTTGCTGAAGTTCTTGACCAGTCACTGCATCTGTTGACATTTTCTTCTTGGGTTGTTTAGCCCGGTGCATCAGGAGGTACATAACCGAGTCCCATACTGCACCGACGAGATAACTTGACCAGCCGTCCACAGGGTGTAGGCTGTATGCATGGATCGCCGTATCTACGAGGACCTTGATCGCTCGCACGACGAGTGACGTTCGGGTGAAACCAGCGCTTGCTGTACCGAATTAAATGAATTTTCCAGGTGCGATTCCAGATGGAGTAGGCTTGGTGTTATATATTGTTGTTATCCAGGAGATTTAACAACTTGTTCTCCGGACTGGTAGTGTTCTGACTACTGATGTCCCGTGCCATATTGTTTACGACAGCGGGTTTCTCCAAGGAAAACATTACGCGATCTCGTACGTTGTCGATATCTTCTTTGGAGTACATCGCACAAGATGCTGATGATGTTGGGTTGATGTATCGTTAAGTAGATTTCGTCGATGGATTCATGTTTGCAGGTGGTGTGGCTTCGACCAGAACAGGGATGAACTTGTACCAGGTGTCTCCGAAGAGGTAAAAAGGGGGAAGTAAGGAATTGCAGGTTGTTTGAGGTTTTTTGGTGATATATGCGTTCGAGGAATGAGGAGATATATTTCGTTCCCACGAGTGACAGGAGATTGATGGTAAAATTCTTTTAACTTGGTCAGATTTACGTGTACCCTTATACATTGAATAACGTGTACTCTTTCGTCAGAAAGTACCGCCTATAACTCGGCTTCTTTGCTAAATTGTAGAGAATTTGTCCGAGGCTTGGATCGCTGATAACAAATTATTTTGGAGCATTCGGCGCGCTTTTTTCACCGTTTCGTAGGAATATCGTAATACAATGATTCGCTAATGTAATATAATTACTACGTATATGAATTTCAAATGCTTGTAGGAAATTATATCTTGGTTTGCGACTGGAAATCTTCCTTGAATTGCGAAATAGTTAGTTCGGCGAGTTTTGAATATACACAAGTTCGCATGTTCTGTACTGTGGGGACTGTAACTAAAAATTTGATCTATTTTTCTCATTGCGAATGCAAAGATGATATCGTTAAGCATTGCAGAAAAGGTTGATTACGGCCATCTGAAAAACAGGGTAATTATTAAGATTATTTATTTAATTAGGATTGAAATCGGTTTTTGGGGACACCCTTGTGTCCTCCAGGATCATACGGCTTACCCGTTGAGTTGGTGAAATAAACCGGATTATCGTTTCGAAAATGAAACAACTCTTTGGTATTGATGAAATTTGCAATTTTGAATTCTGATATTTTTCTTTCCTCCGCTGAAGGATCTTTGTCTTCGGAGGGTTGTGAATCGAGAAAGTTGAAATCTGAATTTGTCGAATTATCGGAATTAGGATTGGTGAAGTTTTTGAAGCGAGGGATCGGAAGTGCTTTGCGCGTGTCAGGGCCCTCAGCTGATTTCGGGGCAATGCCCTCCGCGGGTCGACTAGTGCGTATGGGTCTTACTATTTCGGCCTTCGTCTCGCCGTCGCTACTCTCTGCGTAATTTATGAGTTTACGAGTTCGACGCGTAAGGTGTCGATTTTGGGAGTGCGCGTCTATGCGTTCGACTGCCGGCGCATCGGCCTTGACGGTAGCGTAGACGCCACATGATTCGTGCACTTGTTCCATAGGGCTCTTCACTTGAGAGCGAATGACGATGTTTATATTTTTCTCACGCGGGACGGGATGGACATCTGCTCGAACAGTAAAGTTCGTTGGATTTTTGTTTTCGTCATTGCTCTTGCTAGTCTGGTCTAATCTGCGCGCTAAATCTTGTAATGCGATTTTCGAATTCTCGATTATATGCGATGTTGACTTAGAGGTGACGATAGAATTTACGTTCGTTCGCGAATTTGCTTTTGTGATTGAAATTTGATTCGAGTTTTGTTTTATTTTGGGTTTTTCTTTTTTGTTTGGATTTTGAATTGTTTTGGATTTTTCTTCGTCATTTTGAATTTGTGTTATTTCGCGTTTTCCTTTTCCGTTTGGATTTTGAATTGTTTTGGGTTTTTCTTTTTCGTTTTGGGTTTTATTTGTTTTCGATTTTGCTTTTTGTTCCTCGTTTCGATTTTGATTTGGTTTTGATTTAATTTTTTCGTTTTGGTTTTGTTTGGGTTTTTGTTCAATTTTTTCCTTTTCGTTTGTTTTTGTTTTTGATTTTTCCTCGCTACTGAATTTTTTATTTGATTTTCCTAGCTCGTCGCTCTCGTCGGAGTGATGGCAAGGTTTTGTTTCGACGTTTTTTGTCGAAGTTTTTTGATTGGCCACTTTCGGGCTCTGGATTAGCGTAGTTGTCATGCAATCTACGATTGGAATAGAAGGATCACGAGAAATAGGACTGGAATTTAAGATTGTCGTGCAATCTGATTTTGGTTTTTGTTCAATTTTTTCTTTTTCGATTTTTTTTGTTTTAGATTCTTCCTCGCTACTGAATATTTTTTTTGGTTTTGCTTGCTCGTCACTCTCGTCGGAGTGAAGGCAAGGTTTTGCTTCGACGTTTTTTGCCGAAGTTTTTAGATTGGCCACTTTCGGGCTCTGGATTATCGTAGTTGTCATGCAATCTACGATTGAAATAAAAGGATCACGAGGAATATGCCTGGAGTTTAAGATTGACATGCAATCTGATTTTGGATTAGAATGATCGCGAGAAATTGGCTTAGCATCGCGAGGAACTGAATTGGAAACGCAGATTGTCGTGCAATCTGAGTTTGTTTTGTTTTTGTTTGGTTTTTCTTCATCATCGCTCTCACTGGAGCGTTGACAAAGTTTTATTTCGACATTTTTGTCGATTTTTTCATTGCTTTTATTGGCCACTACTGGGCTCTGGACCGGCGTAGTTGTCGTGCAATCTACGTTCGAATTAGGATTAGAATCATGAGGAACTGGATTAGAATCGCAGATTGTCCTGCGATCTGATTTCATTTTTTGTTTGGTTTGGTTTTCCACGATGTCGAATTCCTGTAGTTTTATGACCGGCACGATCGGTCGTACGGCATCATTTGTTGGATGGGGATCCTTCAAATGGGCCTTTCCGTCGATGTTTGTTACCAGACAGTCGCCGGCGTAAACATCCTTACGGATTTTTAAAGGCGGGATATACCCTTCCTTTAACGTGCGGTTTTCGACTCTCATGGGGAAAGCGGTTTCGAACGCGCGGGGATTTCTACTATCTCGTCGTGTTCGTTTGTTCGTTCGAACGGCCATGCCATGCGAAGGACATTTGTCGGCTGTGTGCCCTAAGTTTTTACACAATTGACAGGTCGTGGCGCGGGAGTTCTGATCGGTGTAACACCTGTCGGCGGTGTGACCGAGTTTTTTGCAAATTTGACAAATGACCGAGCATTGCTCGTTTGGGTTTTTTCTGCACTCGATGGCACTGTGGCCTTGACCTTTGCAAATTTGGCATGTAAGGATTGCGAATCGGCAAGCTTCGGTCGGATGATTATTCTTTTTGCAAATATTACAGATCTTGATTGACTTGATCGGAACGGGTTTAATGGAAGGCGAGTGCAACTGTTTTCGCAACGCGATTTCATGTTCAATTTGTATAGCGTGGTCGATCGCGACGTCGATGTTGGCACACGGAGGGAGTCGTTGTTCAATTTCCCCCTTTAATCCACGTTTAAAACACGTCAGGAAGTAGTCGTCTACTGTTATTCTGAATACGGGGTCGTCCGCCCCATCATTCGATAGGTTTCGCGCCTCGATTATTTCCCTTGCCTTTTTCCTGATTTTTACAGAAAAATCTATGACACTGTCGTTGGCCGTTTGAAAGATATTATTGAGTTCTCCCAATAATTGCATTACGGATTTATTTGGTGCATATATTTTTTTTAGGAATTTGTTTAGTGCTTCTATCGTTTCGAATTTCGTCCCGTGGATTGCTTCTTTAGCTTGATTTTTCAATTTGTTTCTTATTAATTTTGCTAAATATTTTTCGGCTTCGGGAGGGAGCATATCTTTTGCATCCTCGCACCCAGTTATGAATTCTGATAAAGGGATATTTTGTCCGTCGAATTCAGGGACGCAGGTTATGGCGTCTGTTAGAGATATTAACTGGTTTGTTCCTAACGTCGTCATTGTTTTTGTGGGTTTGTTTTCGATTTTTGAGAATTTTTGTAATTTTTTTGGTCGATCGTTTAGGTGGTTCCAAACCAGGTAACAAATCCGATGCATAAATTTCCGAATCACTTATGGACACTAGGTCAATTAGCACATTCCCTTTTTAATATCCCGGACGAGCCCCCAAAAATTTATATGTCACGTCCGGAAGGGACGCGAACATAGTATTTTCGTTTCCCTCTTTGTTGCCTACGCCTAGCGCAATAGCACGGGATGAGGGTAAAAAGGGGTAGTGCGTGCGAAAGAATAGAATTAAGGAATTGACGCGATATTTCGATATTGAGGAATAATTCGACAGAATTGGTGTACGATTGACAATATGTTATTTATTATAAGACTACTAGACGGGTTAAAGCGATCAGGCCTACGATGAATGATACAGAAAAGAAAAAGATATGGTTAGCTTACATTGGTTGTGTTTGACGTTCGGTCGCTCGCTCGCTCGCTTGCGTGGATGTTTGTTGTCGCTCGCGTTACAAGGGCCTTCGCTCTTGGCCTGGTGCGCTCGCTGGTACAATTGCTGGTAAGACGCTCGCAGGATTTTACGCTGGTCGTGTCTATACTCGACGTGTTTACTACAACGGGCACTACGCGTAGATAGAAATATGGACGGCGCGCAAGGTCGATGAATTGAGATTGATAATCACGGACCGATGATAGAAATTATACAAGTGTAAAATAAAACTTTTGTGACTCGAAAAATGAAGACAGTTCGTATGAAGGATAATCGGAGATATTCGTTAGGCTTCTGGGTTAAGACTTGATATAAGGAGTGATTCGGTTGATGCAAATATTGGTTGACGGAAGACTAAGTTCTGAATTTGATGAAGATTGTCGGGAGACTGGGATTGAGACCCGATAGAAGAACTTGAGCCGATGGTAGTTGACGGGAGACTGGCTTCGGGAAGGAAGTCTTTCTTGATATGAAAATTAGGAGAGGTTCAGTAGTGGGAGAAGGAACCTTAGTGAGAGTGTGGTCTTGGTCATCTAGTTCTTCGGGGATTGGTCCATTGGTCGTGAAGATATCGGTTGATTAGCGTCATTGGTCGCGGTATGGTGTGCGAATACTTTACAGATTTGTTAGGCACGTGCGTGGCCTTATTTCAGGGCATCGGTTCTGACTAATATGCGTATGAAGAGAAGGAGACCTTTGTCTCGTGTTTCGGCGAAAAAGCGCATGAGATATAGAGTTCAATATCAGAGACCTAAGCATTCGCATGGTTTGTGTTATGTCAATTTACGGCTATGATGACTTCTCATATCGAGAAGTTTGTATATCGGACTACGCTGCGAGACCGGATGTCTTATTTTTTAGTCAGTGTTATAAATTCGTCGGAGCCGTCTAGGCTATGTTATGATGAAGTAATCTAGGGTCGCGGCTTCTCTTGGTTCTCATGCGGTTGGGCCGGCGTAGAATTTTTGGAGTCTGTTGATCGAGTTGGTGGTTGGTTTTTCGTTCGACAGCTCTTCTTGGAATATGCGCCTGAGATCGTGTTCTTGTTGACACCCAATGGGATAGGAAAAGTCGATGACTGTGGCGGTGCTGCTATCGTATATATATATCGCTGTAGGTTGAATATGCGTGCGAAACGTACGCACGTTCCTTTTTACGCTGTTACGCGTCTTATTCTTAGATTTGTTCATTTAATAATAAGCTTTTAACGGCAAATGAGGGTATTGGGAATAACCGAGAGAAGGCACATTCGCTAGGATGTGACACTGGAAGTATGCATATTTTATAACCTGTATTCGTTGCAAGAGAATTTGATATTTCTTGCCTTTACTCTCTCTAGTGCAAAGTATTATGTAGACGAGCTCAATGTACTGCTTGTCGCCCTATTTACACTTTCGAAGAATTTTCTGAAGTTTGAATTTGCATACGGGGAAACTTCAACAAATAGATTAGTAGCCCTAAAAAGACCGTTTGTTTTACTTTTCACTCACAAACGCTCTAACCATGTTTAGTGGTGAGAGCTGTCAAAATTACTGTACCAAATCATATAGCAAGCAAGGTGCAGTCAGTCAGGTTCGTCAATATGGTGTTATTTTACCACGGTAAGCATAATGCCATTTTGGCTGTAATGTCTATGTAGGCCATTACTATGTAATGTCTATGTAGGCCATTACTATGTAATGTCTATGTAGGCCATTACTATGTAATGTCTATGTAGGACATTACAGCCACAACAATTCTTGCAGGTATAACGGGAATGGGCCTCTCGATGTTTATCGCTTTTCTGATTGCAAAAACTTTGTAGAACACTTTTCTGACATAGTTCGACAATTAAATCAATCTGCACTTGTGAGACGATATTGATGCGTTACAATATCGTTTCTCTTACACACAACCACTTTTCTTCCAAGCGGTTTTAAAACCCTTTTAAACATCCCTGGTATAAAAGCAGCTACGTAGAAACAAATCGACCGCTATTCGAAAATCCACTAGAATTTTGCCATTCACAAAATACACTGACGTGTGGTATTCACGGCGCAGCTGCTATTATCACTTCTGCGTGTTGTAAGAAATCTCTTTGTTTCAAACACTTTTTTACCGATCATCATTATTGTAATAAGTATAATCCATAAAATTGAAAAAATACCATTTTTTCATCCGTAGATCCGAGAATTTTAATGGAATGGGATGTAAATTTGCATACATGTAGATAATGGAAAAGTGCGGATAGGGATTTTTTGTTTTCCCGATATCTCATAATTAAGGAGTTTGAACTGCCCGTCGATTTTTTAGCCAAAAGCATCATATAATCAGCTAGCGTTTTGGCATTTCGCTCTAAATTCACATCAATATATGTTCGTGTTATGACGCAATTGCATATTCCAGCCTCTTTCCCAACGGTCCCCCTCTCGAAGGGCAAACGTTCAAAGTTCTTACCGTGCAGCATGGACGAAAATTTGTAGAATTAAAAATGGGTTACAAAGAAAGTACTATCAGTCAACATTGTCGATTCACATTTTCTCGTTTTGGCGGAACTACACTCTTAAGGGGTCAATACACTCGTAAAAACTTTGTTTTTTCTATAGCTCGTGAACGGGCCGAAGTAAAAATAAAGTTCGAAGGGAAGAAATATTGTATTCGTCGACTACAAGACGTTCATGATGATCATGATGAGTACAGCAACAAATGGCGTGTTGTTTATTGCAATAATTCGTGAGTTACTTGTGAAAAATCACGCTTCAGTTTTCCACTAATATGGGCACAGGCAAGGCTCGCAATTACGGTCTGACTTGGTGCATCGGGAAGCAACTGGATTACAATTGTATATTTACGAAGAAATTCCACTCCGCTCACCGTATCGAAGGCATTATCAGCAGATATTACAGCGTTTTTGGGTGGCTGCTGCAACTCATGAACAGAATGATGCAAACATTTAATCAGTTTATAGCGCAGTAGATGTACTAGGCCGATTCTGGCTCAAGGGGGAGGGGCATCTCAGGGGGGGAGGTGTCCAGCGCGGGAAGCCAAGTGCGGGGGTGAGGCGGAGGGGGCGGGGTCGCCGGGCGCGTGTGACGTCGCAGCGGGGCCTCGGTGGAGGGGGTAGCCATGTGGTCCGAAGAGTGACTACTGGGAGAGGGAAGCCGCCGACGACGAGTGTTGGGGGGGGGGGGGTAAAATAATGATTTTAATCAAATCACAATGAAACAATAGTTTATCAATAATATTCAAATTGTATAATGCCATAACAGTTTATATATCTATTGTGTGTGTGTGTGTGCGTGTGCGTGCGTGCGTGCGTGCGTGCGTGCGTGCGGGCGTGCGTGCGTGCGTGCGTGCGTGCGTGTCTGTGTGTGTGTGTGTGTGTGTGTGTGTGTGCGTGCGTGCGTGCGTGCGTGCGTGCGGGCGTGCGTGCGTGCGTGCGTGCGTGCGTGCGTGCGTGCGTGCGTGCGTGCGTGCGTGCGTGCGTGTGTGTGTGTGTGTGTGTGTGTGTGTGTGTGTGTGTGTGTGTGTGTGTGTGTGTGTGTGTGTGTGACGACAATATATGGGTAGAAAAATTTCGGCAATTTGAAGACGCTATGTGTTACGTGAAGGGCGGCTTTTCAAAGCCCCCTAATTTATGGCATGGAGGTGCGGTGCCTTGGTTTCGTTTCCGAAATCCTTAAAACGTTTGCATGCGTGTCCACTCCTGTCACGAGTCTCACCAACACTTTAGACAGGTCGTGACAAGTCAGAATTTTTAGGAAAAACTATAAACTTGAGGGATCAAATGCGGTGACCGCAGATGGACAACTTGAGCACAGCTGCACTCTTGAAAAGTCTCATCGAGGTCTCCATTTCGAAATATAAAATCAAGATGTCCACATCTGCGAGTATGTACGCAATGCATTCAGCCAAGCAGGTGTTCTTCGAATGTGTTTGAACTTGTTTTTCATGGTCGGAAAAGTGGGGGAGAAGTTTGAAAAATTGAGTGGGAGGGTTACGACGAAGTTCAATGGCTTTGACTGCGGATGGACCACTTGAACACAGCTGCACTCTTGAAAAAAAACGTCTCAATACATCTCGGTTGCGTTTCGAAATATAACGTCAATGTGTGCGCATCCGAAAAAATATTTTTTTTTTATAGGGGGAGCCATATGGATCTGCTGTACTCAAATGTTTGTATGCGTGTCCACTCCTGTCACGAGTCTCGCCAACACTTTAGACAGGTCTCGACAAGATAGGATTTCTTAGAAAAACTATCCACTTGAGGGATCAAAGGCGCTGACCGCGGATGGACCACTTGAGCACAGCTGCACTCTTGAAAAGTGTCATCGAGGTCTCCATTCCGAAATATAACGTCAAGATGTTTGCATGTGAGAGTATGTACGCAGTACAACCAGCCAAGCCTGGACTTGACAAAAAAACAAGCTCGAACAGGTTCCAAAGGTCTTGCTCCTACAGAATTGTGGTAAATATGTTGGATTATTGTGGGATCGTTTGCCAGAACATCATCGAAATGACAGTAAAGTGATATCATATCTTCCATGCATGGAACATTGTAATACGCCACAGATGAAAGATCACATCGACAGTTCCATCGTCTCCAAGCGCGGAAAGAAAATTGGGCACCATCGTTGAGCGGCTGTTCGCATGGTTTTTTTTCAAAGTGCTGACTATGTAAAAATGTATATGTATGATCGAATTGTAAATGATGGATGTTTTCGCCGTAGAATAAAGAATACAAATCATATATATTTTCAACGAAATGTTTTTTATTCATTTTAAAAAAATCCCTCGCTCACGCTCCGAATACGCTCAACCAGCTTTTCACCGTTTTTACATTCTCATGGGCGCAGTTCGTGTTGAAGGGATGATGGGGTCATTTGGAGATTATGATTTTTGGTAGCTTCTGCAGCGATGGACAGTCCAGAGTCTCCAAGTCGATGACGTTTGTCGCGGGATCCGTGAATCTTGATAGCCATGCGCATTTCTCGAATACCTTCGCATAGATCGTAGGAGCTCCATGCAAGAGTTCTCGAATTGTCTTTATAGCTGCTTCGTATGGTATGCCATTGTGATCCCATCGTATTCCATGGAAATTGCGTTCCAGCCACTTGTTTGTCATTTTGTACTTGACCGGCAAAGAGTCCCATGCAAATAGTGCGTCGAAGGCGAGCGTCAGCGGTTCAGCATTCATCTCGTGGCGTCTGATGACGGACATCTCCTTCAGGACAAATTCGTTGACGGGTCTCTTGAAGCCCTGCATATCGACGATAAGCTCCATGTTGACTGAAGTGGACGCCAATCATCGGCATGGTTTTATACCAATTTTTTAATTCCACCACTAATTGGATTGTACTCGACAATAAGATCATGGAGGATCATGCAATACGCTGAAGTTTGCGGCGGAATATTGTTTTTCAATTCAAACTCAAGGCGCACGTCAACAGGGCCGGACTTGAGCGAATCGTTTTGTTTTGAGCAGTCAATGACAACGAGGGGGACTTTTTCTAAAAATTCAATCCTGCTCAGCCATGGTTCAGCCTCTTTGTTGTAATAGGTCGGTTGAAAGTTTGCATACATCTCGTAGAGAAGAGCATATTGATTTTGATCAATTTTCAAATTCAAATTTCCACATGGATAACATTGCGAGTTGAGGTATAGTTTGACGTCGCTCAGGGTACAATGATCAAAGTGGCTCGCATTGTGTTGTTTCTTATTTTTCCGTCCCGTCTGCAGCGCGAGTATGGCATATCGTGACTTCTCCAGCTGATTCGAGGTTTTCACAGACCACACGTGCTTGGAGGCGACAGGCAGCAATGGATATTCATACAATTCCCATGTTCGGAAACTCATGGGGATTGGTGCGTCTTTGGCGAGAAAGTTTAACAGTTGAATTTTTCGCTGATTCGAGACTGTCACATACGGCACGAGCCATTCTATTTTATGCAATACGAGTTTGTAGTCTTCGGGCGCTGTTTGTACAATGGCATTGTCGTCGGTCTTTGATCTCGTAAGAATCAACTCGTGCTTGGCATTTACGACAGTTTTCCGATAATCTTCGGCAAATCCGAGAAGCATGCTGAGCGGTATACAGACATCAAAGTTTCCCGATACATCTACGATTTGCTTGGTCTCTTCGACATCGAGCCATCCAGCGTTCTTGAGCATAGAACTTTTGGCCGGTGAGAGAGATTAATATCCCTTAATTATACTTGTAATGCCGACATTCTTATTACGATCCATTTTTATGGCATTCAACTCATATCGCACTTCCTCAAACAAATGACAAATGGCATTGTTGACGAGACTTGTAGCAGTGGTTGGCGCCCCATCACGCTTGGATAATTTCCCACATATGTGTAGGAAACTCTTGCTTGGCAGGATAGAGAGGTCTTGATGTTGGATGGCAATACGGACTTCATCGCTATTATTGAAGGTTGAAGATGCATATGGCTCATGAGCGTGAATCTCACAATGGATGATGAATTCATCAAAGACCACGGGCGCCTGAATGTTTACAATTTCTTCTTCCATTTCACGCAACAGATGCACAGAGCACAGACTAAATAATTTTTGACACGCTTTCGCCACGCACTTTGAGACCCAAATTCATCAAGAGTAGTACGTTTTGAGGTGTTAGCACTTTGGACGCTGATCGACGGCTGATTGTTTTTATCCATGGCCGTTTATTGTTATTGGAAGATCTGTTGAAAACAATGCCCATCACGACTTTATATGCAGGTGTATGGTGATTACTTCACCGCGGAAATTTACCAAATCACCGTCTTGATCCACTATGCGAAGCTGTATCGTGTCAATCATTCGGCTTGTGATTGGCAGATAAATTACGTGGGAGCGAACTTCAATGATCTTATAGCTCGGTGGCACAGATGGAAAAAAATCGTGAATTGTGTGTACTTTTTGTCCGTTAATATAGACACCAGCGGTAATGTTGCACTCAACGCGTAGGGCGTTCACTTTGAGAATGGCTACTGGAAGATCGGATTCGTGTCTTTTATTGTCTTCCAATTTGCGTGCGGCAAAGCCTAGTAGATGCCCAATAGAATCGTTTGGCTCAAAATTTACATCACGATCACACTCGATCTCACTGCGTAGCGTGTTATTGTTGGGTTTAATGCTGATGCTGATGTTTTTACGCGAGAGCTCTGCTTTTACAAACGTCTCAATATCATCTATTTTATGACTGCCCATAGGTATCGTCAACACCTCATCTTCCACGTAAAGTTTATCGTGGTCAACGTCGATGTTGGGAATAGAATTGAAGGTTAACAATTCCACGAGGCCGAGAGTATAATTTTTGTGTGGCGAGAGTTCGATGGGGGGAAAGTATTGCGCCTCAAGTATGGACGATGAGCCAGATATGGTTAATGTTAAACTTTCATCCATGATGCTGGTAAATTGACAACTGAATTCCCCACGTCATTTCCCCCCTATATATCGTGTATATTTGTCTTTGTGCTGCAGCTGCCGACAAAGAAACTTGAGACACAAATGTCCACATTTAATCGTATCGTATTCCTGATATCTAGTATAATTATAATGAACGCTACCGACACGGAAATATCGCATGAGCTCGGATGGTGGTGGAAGATTGCCGAAACTATCAAAGTACATGACTTTCGATCCGGTATTTTTGTAAGCGATCCAATGCGTGCCAGGACCGACATTTCCATCCAAATTTACAATTGCGTCTTCACATTTGAGAGGTCCACTCGCGGGCAATGCATCACGCATGTAAACTCCACGAAAATGTGGAATCTTTAGGATTTTTGCGTAGTTGAGTAGGTCGGGGTCGGTGTGGTAGGGTTACTTCTAGTTTTTTGGCTTGATATGAAGTTGCTGCTTATATGTGTCACGAGCCGTTCTTGCGAAATTCTTTCGAGAATTTCGCAAGAGCGGCCGTGCCTCGTGCCTTCCCAGGGTGCGGTGACCTCCGCGATCACCAGGAATGTGCAGAGTCGGGGTGGCGTGAGTTTGGCTGCGTTCGACTACTCAGGGCTCGATCACGCGATGCTGACGAAGCGAAGTCTCCTTTTTCGTTTTCGCTTCACTTTTCCATCCCCGCTCTCCAACAATAATTATAACCATTGTTGAAGAGCGAGAAATACTTTTTTCCCCAATTTAGTCTCCAGTAGAACTCCGAACTATCGAGTACTGGAAAAAAGGCTCCTACCCGTTAGCCTTCGCATAGCGTGCCGTAAATCTCGCGGATACAGTACAACCCCTTTGTAACCGTCGTTTAGTCGCGTGGGTTGTTAGCTGTCCCGTAAAGTTGCTCGCGTCGCGAATATAAGTCTCGGGCCGATAATTTTAAGATCTTTTAATATTTCTTTAATTATACTAAGTGTAGTTTGGTCTAATTTCATTAAACCGGTATTCATATTATTTGGCGAAGTTAGCTATAAATTTTCCGATCAATTATATTGCTTCGATAACGATAAATAATTCCATCTCGTGGCTGCGCGTCATTGTGTACCACCTCCACGCAGTCACTCGCAGCGATTCAGCGACATCGAAGTGTAAGTCGCTCATATCCATATTGTAATGTTTGTACGGTGTGCGGGAGAGTGTATGTGTATGCATGAGAGTGTGCATATAGGACGTCGCACCAAGGCTCCTTGCGCTATCATATGTCAGACTCGCGTCAGCTATTCGCCCTTTTAAACGCCCGTTATATTGCATTCCTTTTAATTCTCTTTAATCTGTATTTGTATTTTGCGCTACCGCATTACTTATTGATATAATATACGTTAATTATTGGTTGGGTGAATTTATGTCTTATTGTTATTTTCCTATTTCACCCATTTCAGGACACAAAATAAGCGGGCCCGTATGGGACGCAAAGTAGAGAGGGCCCACATAAATAATTTAACTCGTGCTTCTCGCAAGTAGAGTTGTGGGGAAATAAATACCCCGTGCCTTCGGCACGTAACAACTTTTGGTGGCAGCGTTGGGATGACCTCTCTACCCTTCTAAATTTTCATAAAATATAATTCTAAATTCTCTCTAAAAATTAAAAAAATTTCATTCTTTTTCATAATCGGTGCCTGACGCGAGTCGCTATCCTACTCATATTTTATAATTATAATTATTGTACTATCGATTGTCGAATTTATCTGATCCTGACGCGTGTGTGATTCACTCCATTCAAAATGGCGGCTGATGATCCTAACGTTTCCCAAATGCTTGCGACCTCTATCAATCAGATGTCCACAATGATAGGGGGAATGAACTTGCAGGGTCGCTTGAATAATTTCCCTGAATTCGACGGGTCAAATTATCCTTTAAAAGATTTCCTCCAAAACATTCAAAACGCGCTACCGTTCGTTGAACAGGGAAGGGACGCGGAGTTTATCGCATCCGTGTTAAGTCGGTTACGCGGCGAAGCACGGCCTTGTGTACAGGGTGAAGTCATTAACACGACTGCCGAGCTCATAACGGTTCTGAAAGAAGGATTGTCGCAGCCTAGGAAGTATGATGACTATATGTCAGATCTTCTTCGGCTTCGATTATCTCAGGGAGAATCGTTACAGGGTTTGTACAATCGTACGCGCGGTCTGATCGGCCTGGCGCGTAATGCCTGGAAGGTTGACTACGGTTTCGATCTACCTACGCAACCTACCGATTCTCTCAGCAAATCAGCATTAAATGCATTCATCAGGGCAGTACCCTCGCGAGTAGGCGAGTTATTGATAATAGCAGCCCCTAAAACATTGAAGGATGCTTTTCAGATTGCTTCGACTCTCGCGGAATTTAGCCACGAGAGAGATGCCGTTTCTCAAGATCGTACGCGTTCATCCTCGGAAACTCTCGCGTTAGTCGCGAAGGGCGAGTCCAAGAACGTTGATCCAAGAAAATCGAATCCCCGTAAAGTCGAGTCGCGTACTCCCTCTCCGGATTCACGAGCTCCTTTGTTTAGGGACGGCAGTGTTAGTCCGAGTCAGTTTGGGAGGTCTGATCGATCTGATAGAGTCGAAAGATCGAGTCGGTCGAATCGATTTGACCGATTTGACGAATCCGATCGCCCTGATCGATCGCGTCAACGGGAAAGACCGTTGGATCCCGGAAGCTCAAGATTGGCCAGTATATTAAAAACCCGAGATAGGGAACGTTCGCGATCCCCCAGTCCTCGGATCGACGACTGTGATCAGGGATGCGACCGACGATATTGCTGTACGCGAGGAACGGGCTGTGCATGCTGTCCTTGGAATCGATGGACGGCTCGTTCCGCGGCAATTGCTAACTGTGGACAGAGATATTGCTGCTGCCATAATGGCGGATGCGCATGCTGCCCATGGACGGAGAAAGGCTCTCGGGCCGCGAGTAATCCGCGAAATGCATCCCCGAGTCCGCGTAGCGGTACACCCGATACATCGAGCACGGAATATTTAAACTCGCAAGGGGCTCGTCGCCGCGAAGCGACGGGCCAAGCAAAATCGCGAACAACGGGTACCGACCCTCGAAAACCCGCGGCCGCCGTTCTCGGATTCCGACGATGGTATCGAGTCGCCGGTAATAAAACTGTCCGCCCCTGAACTCTCATCAGGAACCGATGATTTCTTTTGCGATTCGGGATCGGGATTTAACTTTATTAAATTACGCGCTCTTCGCGAAGATATAAATTACGACCCGTCAAAGCGCCGACAATACACCGGACCATCTGGTGAAAAATCATGGTCACTCGGTACTGTAACATTATCGATAAACAACCTGCCTCATACTTTCCACGTTGTTGAAGAATTCGCAACTGATAGTAATGACCTAATCGGAAGACCTTTCTTGCGTTGCGAAAAAGCCGAATTATCATTTCACCATAACGCTCTCGTGATGGCCAGCGACCCGATTCGACCTCGGCCCTTCTTAATATCAGATCAATCTTGTTCACGTTCGACGAGCGGGGAATCTTCCCCGGTCAGGCGAATTTTCACCATAAAGGCGCGTATGCGAGAGCAAATGCCCATTGAGGTGACGAATACGAACTTGACCGAGGGGTTTTTACCGCGCATCGATACGGAAGAGGGTCTGTATATTGGTGACGCGCTGGTCTCACAAAAAAACGGTGTTTGCCACGTGCTCGCAGTGAACACTCTCGATCGCGATGTAGATATAGAGATCGCCCCACAAGAAATTATTCCCTTCGAATATTGCAACGTGGGTGGTGATCCTCGATCGGAGAGTGAGGACTCAACCGACGAGGGCGTCGAACCACCGGAAGATCGCGTGTCCGCAGTTTTGAGGGCATTGCGTCTCGGTAATCTGAACGAGCATGAGCAACAGCACGTGTGTCGTTTGGTTGAAGAGGATCCGATGCGCTTTAAGCTGACGGGAGACATCTTACCATGTACCTCGCGCGTCGCCCACCGAATACCTACGGTCGACGACTTACCAATAAATACGCGTCAATATCGTTTTCCTTCGATCCATCGAGATGAGGTTCAATCGCAGGTGGCAAAGAAACTCGAGAACGGAATCATAGTTCCCTCCCAATCGCCCTATAACTCTCCGATATGGATAGTTCCGAAAAAGCCTGACTCTCAGGGTAGGCCGCGAATGAGGATGGTGATCGATTTTCGCAAATTAAATGAAAAAACCATATCCGACGCTTACCCATTGCCTAATATACTGGATATATTGGACCGATTGGGTGAGGCACGGTATTTCTCGACCTTTGACCTTGCCAGCGGATTTCAACAAATCCCAATGGATCCCAGGGATAGCCTGAAAACGGCATTTTCTACTCTCAACGGACATTACGAATACGTTCGAATGCCCGAGGGATTAAAAAATGCTCCCGCGACCTTCCAACGACTTGTGGATAATGTATTGCGAGGTCTACAAGGCACTGAATTATTTATATACCTTGATGATGTCGTAATATTTGCCAAAACGTTGGAAGAGCATGAAAAAAAGGTTCGCAGGCTATTTGAACGATTATGACAAGCCAACCTTGTCCTTGAGCCCGATAAATGTGAATTCCTCCGAAAGGAAGTCGCTTATCTTGGACACATTATCGGTCAAGACGGGCTAAGGCCTGATCCAAAAAAATTGGAGGCTGTGAAAAAATTCCCGACCCCAAAAACGGCAAAGAATGTTCGGCAGTTCCTCGGACTTGCCGGATATTATTGACGTTTCATCGCGAATTTTTCTGGTCGCGCGAAACCCCTTTCAGAACTATTGAAGAAGGGAAAACCCTTCTCCTGGGGAGTCGAGCAGCGACGCAGTTTCCGAAG
Organism: Ophion slaviceki; assembly: GCA_944452715.1. Classification (NCBI taxonomy): domain Eukaryota; kingdom Metazoa; phylum Arthropoda; class Insecta; order Hymenoptera; family Ichneumonidae; genus Ophion; species Ophion slaviceki. The sequence goes on from OX101795.1 coordinate 13,449,484, forward strand.
CCTACGCAGAGCCCTGTGTAGAGAACCGATTCTTCAATACCCCGATTTTAATCGTCCTTTTACTCTGACTACCGATGCGTCTGACTTTGCAGTCGGAGCGGTGTTGGGCCAAGAGCATAACGGCATGGACCTCCCTATCGTTTATTTCTCGCGCATTCTCCTGAAAGCCGAGGTTAACTATGGCACAACAGAGAAAGAATGTCTCGCGGTGATAAAAGCTTTAGAGAATTTTCAGCCGTATCTATATGGTCGTAAATTCAAATTAATTAGCGATCATGAGCCGCTTAAATGGATAGGTTCAATGAATGATCCAGGTAAGAGGTTAATACGATGGCGTCTAATTTTGCGAAATTACGACTACGAATTTGTCTACAAACCGGGTCGATTAAATACCAACGCTGATGCTCTCTCGCGAAACCCGATCAATGCATTCAGTTCGGAATCCAGTGAGAGCGAGTCGGCCGAGGAAATAGCGAAAGTATTGCCCATACAACGCCTTAAGAGTGAAACGAGTAGACCAAGACTCGATTCAGATCCTCAGCGTGGTCAGTCAATACGTTCGCATCGAGCTCCGTCTACGAGCAAAAACCCGAAGGTACCCGAAGCGCTTGGCGCGAGCGTAGTTGCCGCTCGGGCTCGTAGTCGAGTAGCTTCGGGGCTTGCCCCTCGCCCTACGCCCCTCGCCGCGGAGATCTCCGAATCTAGCTCCGAAGAACAGGCGCGACCGATACAACGTTTGCATCGTAGCATGCTCCCTGCCCCTCTCCTTCCGCCTCGAAGGGCCGGAAGGCCGCCTAAACGACGTCCAGAGGAGGGCAGAGAGCGACCTTTCCCGGCAAAGCCGATCGAGACCCCCTCCCCCGCGGAAACGGCTGTCATTGTGAGTCCCCCCGCGAGTGACTCCGAAGATAGCACACCCGTGGAGGAAATGGTGCCGGTACGAAAAAAGGGCATGACACAGGAACTGCAACGTTCTTTTAACCAATTTCATGAGTCGCTTCGGCAACTCGAGGAAAAGTTTGAAAAAGATCCGGAAGCTTCCTCGGATCTCGAACAGACTCTCTTCCCGGAACATGTGTCCGATGGAGACGAAGCGGACGAGGAAGCTCAGGAATTACTTAATGAATTAGACCCCTTTTGCGAGGAAAAGGGAGATGTCGAATCACAGTCACGGACCGAAGAAGAACTCTTGAGACGCACGAGTCTTGCGGGTATTAGAACGAAGCATGAAAATGAGCAAGGCCATACTACACTATGCGATAGTATGATGCCCGAGGGGCCTGTGGCCGCTTCAACTATGCTACAGGAGACTGTAGTAGAGCGAGATGTACCCGCGCTCCACTCCTCGCCCCCTCGCCATAGAGCTTCATCGCTACCTCGGACGCTTCGTTCAGAGACTCCCCCACTTCCATCTTCCCACGAGCAGAACGACCAAGCCGTGTCTACGGACGAGAGGCCATCATGCTCTTTCCTCCCCTCCTTGCCTCAGTCTCCCCGGGTCCAATCGCTTAAGCCGGATTCTCCGACGGCCATTCAACGCGTGTTGACGAAGGAGACAACAACAGAAACGGCGAGAACCCCCGTCGTAATGCTAGACGACAAAACGTCTCTCTGTCGGTCACAGGCCCAGGCCATGGACGAGAATAATGCGACGCGGGGAAATAAAGAAAACATATTTTCCAACGAATCCCTCATAACCGGAACACGCGAATGCCTAACATATTGTCGAGACAATATTGCTCATTTTATTTCCTCGGATGGAGAATTCGTTGACCCAAATGGAAAATTATTGTCCGACTTGGGCATGGTTGATCCAACATCAATAAAGGAAAAGAATTTCAATATTGGTCAAATCGCCATTACCCCGCTCGGTCAATACAAAGTTTATAGCCTAATAATAAAGCGTCGTTACTATGACGAAACGAGTCCAGAAAAGATTCGTCTGGGTCTAGATAATTTAAGAAGATTATTAAATAATTCAGACACTAAAACTCTCCGAGTTTCTCGTCATGGCGGCCCTACCGACCACTTACCGGCGGAATGTTTATTGGAAATGATTCATGAAATTTTCGGAAATTCTGGAATTTCCATTGTAATCTGCTATGGTAAAACCAAAATACCGAGTGTCGAAGAGCAGGATAGAATAATCCATGAAGCTCACGACAGTCTTCTCGGGGGTCACAAGGGCGTAACAAAAACGTATCGTAGAATACGCGAGCGTTTCTACTGGCCTACCTTACGTAATGACGTTCAAAACTATATCCGGCATTGTAAGGGTTGCCAGGAGCAGAAACTCGTTCGAGCAAAAACTCGCGAGCCGATGCTTATCACTGACACCTCCGCCGACACGTTTGACAGAATATCCGTGGACACCGTTGGTCCATTGCCGATGTCTCCTCATAGTAACCGGCATATATTAACTATGCAGGATCACTTGTCAAAATATTGCCTAGCGGAACCGGTTCTGGATTTAAAAGCTGAAACGATCGCAGAAGCTTTAGTGCGACGATTGTTCAGCCAGTTCAGAGCGCCCCGAGCAATTCTTTCCGATCGCGGTACGTCATTTACGAACCACCTTCTCAGAGAAATTTGCAAGATCTACAAAATTCGATTGCTCACTACCTCGGGGTATCGGCCGCAGACCAACGGCGCTCTAGAACGTAGTCACATCGTATTAACGGAATACATCAAACAATACGTTAATAAATACGATGATTGGGACCGTCTGTTGCCATTTGCCGAGTTTTCCTATAATACCAGCGTTCATGAGGCGACAAATTTTACGCCGCATGAACTCGTTTATGGGAAGCTCGCTCGACAACCGAGTGAATTTCCTCCGGATGAAAAGCTTCCCACCCACAATTCCTTCCTTACTGAACTGATCAAACCACAATGCGAAGTCTGTGAATTAGCCGGTAGGAGTATTATTCAAGCCAAGGAACGGTCAAAGCTATATTATGATAGGAGAAGCCGTCCCTTTGAAGGTCAAGTGGGAGATGAAGTTTACGTATTAAAAGAACCACGTAAGGGAAAATTCGACAATCGATATCACGGCCCCTATACAATTGTACAAATTTCGGATAAAAGTAATGTCATCCTCCAGACTGTAAATGGAGAGAGATTCCGTAAGCATGTAGATAAGGTGAAGTTAGCGTACACGTAGTATAGCAGTATGAGGAGTTATTATGTGTGAGTCGGAAGGGTGTGAGAAAGCGATCCCGAGTGTAACGGCGTCATCTTACAGGTCCCACTGACGTACGCCACGATGTTGTGCGTGGTCATCGCGACGCTGGCGTGCACACTCGTACGGGCGCTGCCAGCATCCAATACTACGTACCGAGTCACACTTATACAAGACTGTTCCGGCTTATACCACGAGCGCCTACTACCACTACAAATACAACAGGCTGATTGGAGAGTCACTCTATTCATCGACGTGGTAAAATTCGCACGTACTTTCCCGACGGATGAGACATTACTGACACAGACCTATAACGATTGCAACAAATATAGTCCTCCAGCAACATGCAACGAGTTGTTGCGACGTGACTATCATAATACACGACTAAAACAGGCCCAAGAACTCGTATTTGAGTTGTGGTCGGCAATCGATGACGCAGGATTACAATCTGCATCGGCGGAGGGTCCTCCTACAATTCATAAACGATCTGCTCCATTCGGTTTTATTGGCTTAATCAGTCGTTCGATGTTCGGAACTCTCAACGAGGAGGATGCCAAATATTTGACCGATCAGTTATATTCCAACAATCAGGAGCTAGCCCATCTGATGAAAAAACAGATGCATATCACCACTTCCAAGCTACAAGATCTCGATAAAAACCATCAGATCGAGAGTGAACGAGTCAATCGTGTATTCCACCTCGTATTGAAGATGCATAAAGACCTTCAAGCTGCCAATAACCGTTCGATGCTCCACCAGTATCATGCCATGCTTGTGAATTATGCAGGCAGGCTTGAAACCAAACTCGATAGGTATATTGAAGCTTGTCGAGAATATCTGCGAATAATTGCAGCAGCTCGAGAAGGGAAATTCGAGCCCGTCACGCTACACACGGAAAGGCTCAAAGCAATAGCGAAGGAAGCTCAACTCCGATCCGACGGACTCGAGTTCCCCATACCACTCGAACATTTACGACCGGAGTCCTTGACCTCAATCGTGCGCACGGATTTGATTTCTCATCGTGACAAAGTCCTCATAATAATTCATATACCATTATTGGATCGTATGAAATATGATTTTTATCAGATACGAGCATGGCCGGTGCCGCAGCAATTCAACAATGGTACGGGAACGGCTTACATCAATCCAGCCGCCCCATACATCGCGATTTCGGCGGATCAACGAACGTATTTCCTCGCTGACTCGGCATACCGAGCCACGTGCAAGCAAGTTGAGCGAAGACTAATTTGCACGGCGGGAACCCCCGTGTACGATGCCGCCATCACCGAAACATTTGAGCTTTTAATGCTAATCAGGCCCTCACATCAAGTTCTGAGAACTTGCGATGTACGTATAAAGTCTCAACACGATGTACATTGGATCTACCTGCCAACGCAGGGAGGGTGGCCCTATTCCCTACCACGAGAGACAACGGTTCGAGTTGTCTGCCCGAATGCGTTGCATCAATCTGTGCAATTGAAGGGAGCAGGTCTATTACAACTTGACCCTAACTGCTATGGAACGACCCATGGAATTACTTTGGCTGGTATGCGCACGTATGAGAATACGATACAATACGACTACCAACCAGGCGTAACGTTAAATGTATCCACGCTCGTTCCCGCTATGAGTAACGCTACGAGAACCTCGATCCGCCCTTCGCTCTCACCCCAAAGTGATAAGGGCTCGAGCTGGGATAAACACGGCGATGGAGAGTCTCTCTACGCGATTGAGCGAGAGGTTCACGCCGTCGGTGAACGTCGGAGAGAGAAAGCACATCAACAGTACATCACGTATGCTGGCTTTGCTGGGCAGGCCTGCATAGCCCTCGGTATACTACTCTATCTCTCTTGGGGATGGTTGACGCTCTCACTCGCGCGCGCATGTAGAGCGTTAGTTTGTGCTACAAGGAAGGACGCTGCTAAAGTGAATGACGCCGAAATCGAACTCCAACCTTCGGCACGACATAATGCTGTTTATGCTACGGTCCGTCGCCGAACCGAGAAAGTACTCGTTGAAGGCAATGTAACACCTTCCTCGGGATTAGAAGCGCACGGGGCCCCCATTGACCCCGCGCCTCGCCAACTTCGTCGCCAAGAAGCACTAGTCCCGTAGACGACTTCACTCCAGACAAAGGTGATTCGGACGGCCCTATGAGCAACCCCTTGTCGCTCTCGGAGGAACCAACGGATGACTTCAAAATCAAGAAGAATCGTCCGATGACATTTCACTCACAACCTGTGCGGGCGCTGCGGTATGAGTATGTGTGTATGAGATGACGCGCCGTAACTGTAAGTCCGACATCTATATATCTCATTATTGGTCCGATTCTGTCAGTTTCTGTTGTCGACGAGGACGTCGATTGATCTCAAGGGGGGGGGGGGGTGGGTGTCACGAGCCGTTCTCGCGAAATTCTTTCGAGAATTTCGCAAGAGCGGCCGTGCCTCGTGCCTTCCCAGGGTGCGGTGACTTCCGCGATCACCAGGAATGTGCAGAGTCGGGGTGGCGTGAGTTTGGCTGCGTTTGACCACTCAGGGCTCGATCACGCGATGCTGACGGAGCGGAGTCTCCTTTTTCGTTTTCACTTCACTTTTCCATCCCCGCTCTCCAACAATAATTATAACCATTGTTGAAGAGCGAGAAATACTTTTTTCCCCAATTTAGTCTCCAGTAGAACTCCGAACTATCGAGTACTGGAAAAAAGGCTCCTACCCGTTAGCCTTCGGATAGCGTGCCGTAAATCTCGCGGATACAGTACAACCCCTTTGTAACCGTCGTTTAGTCGCGTGGGTTGTTAGCTGTCCCGTGAAGTTGCTCGCGTCGCGAATATAAGTCTCGGGCCGATAATTTTAAGATCTTTTAATATTTCTTTAATTATACTAACAAGGAACATCCCTCAGGTGTCCGCCTCCGATTTTGTTGAAACTCATATATGTGATAGAGCATCAAAAACTTTGAGACACGTATTTTTTTTTATCGGCGGAAAAACGGATTTAAGGGGGGAAACCGCCCTTCAAAGAAAGGCGTGTCGAGGGGTGATTTTGCAGTTTCACCCAGAAGCAATCCACCGATCTGAATGAAACAAAAACGAAAATTCTTCTAATGAAAAGCGATGAAAAATCCACTATGAAAATGTTAAGAAAAAATTAAATTAGGGGGTAAACCACCCCTCGATTTGCCTTTTTTTCACCCCACACTTAAGAGGGTTGTATGCAAATTAATAAAACAGGTATCATTTTGAAGGGCAATTAAAATTAAAGTTGACGGGTTTTTGCGTTTTGGCGGCATAGCAAATTTAAGGGGGTAAACCACCCCTAACATAAATTTATTTATCATGGTCGTTTTTTCTGTGTTTAAAGTATATCCGCTGATTTTAAATACTTCTATAAGCTACAATTTAATGTTTTATCATATTTCAAAATTATTACATTCGTCTTAAGGGGTAACTACCCCTCTGACGAGAAACATCATTGAAGTATCCGCTTTCGATTTCGTTGAAACTCATATATGTGGTAAAGCATTGCAAACTATTAAACATGTTTTTTTTTGTATCGGCAGAAAAACGGTGTTAGGGGATGAAACCACCCCTTATAGTTTCTCCCACAAGCAGTCCACCGATCTGAATGAAACAAAATCGAAAATTCCTCTAATATTAAGCGATGAAAAATCCACTACAAGAGTGTTGATTAGAAATATAATTAAGGGGTAAACCACCCCTCCATTTGCCGTTTTTCACCCCACGCTTGAGAGAGTTATATAAAAATTAATAAAACAGGTATCATTTTCAAGGGGAATCAAAATTCAAGTTGACGCGTTTTTGCGTTTCAGCGGGACAGCAAATTTAAGGGGGTAAACCACCCCTAATATAAATTTGTTCATCACCGTCGTGTTTTCTGTGTTTAACATGTATCCGCGAATTCAAAGTATTCTCCCGCATTTTTTAATTATTACGTTTTTAAATTTTTACATTTTAAGGGTAAACTACCCCCTCTAATAGCTTTTCGTTTGAAGTTTCGCGAAAGGTTTCACGAATTTCGTTAAAACTGTTTTCATTTCATCGGTAATATCAATTTTATGTTTGTGTGTGCAGGCATATTCGTTTTGAGCTTTAGGAGCGTTACTTTGGGAGTGGGGACGTGGGGCTACCCCTTACTCATAAGACTCATATTTTCGTGTCGAAACGGTTCCGATTTTAATATGCACGTCCATTAAGCATCTCCATAGGAATAAACATACGCTTCTACTATATCATTAATTATACTACTATATCAACAATCATGGCTCATAATTCCTGCAATAATGATAATCGTCAAAAAAATGAAATGATAATCGTCAAAAATGCTTTTTACCCCACGCTTAAGAGGGTTGTATGAAAATGAATAAAACAGGTATCATTTTGAAGGGGAATCAAAATTCAAGTTGACGCGTTTTTGCGTTTCAGCGGGACAGCAAATTTAAGGGGGTAAACTACCGCTAACATAAATTTGTTCATTTCCATTCATTTCAAAAACCAGAAGATTTTGAAAATCCTGTTACCTTTGGTTTTGGTGAATCGAACACACATTGTGAAATACCCGGTTGCAATAATTTGGCCATTATCAGATGTGCATGGTGCAAAAGTCTTTGTGTTTAAAGCATTTTTTTGACGATTATCATTATTGCAAGAATTATGAGCCATGATTGTTGATGGTTGATAGTTGATAGACTAGAAAAAAAGTATATATCACAAGAAAATGATTTGACGGCATATGACTGCGATACTTTTCACAAGTACCATTAATTAAATGAGCTGATATGATTCCCAAATGAAATATGTCAAAATATATTAAAAACATGTTCGTTAACCTACTGTAAAACCCTCAGTTTCATTAATATGTTAAATTAAATAAACGGTAAAATAATAAAAATATACATTCCTCCACAAAACTACGTCGCTAGCTAAATTATCGCTTGATCCAGGCGCATCATCGTTCCGAAATATACGAAGTGAGCCTTATAACTTATTCTGGAAATCATTATAATTAATGATATAGTAGAAGTGTATGTTTATTCCTATGGAGATGCTTAATGGACGTGCATATTAAAATCGGAACCGTTTCGACACGAAAATATGAGTCTTATGAGTAAGGGGTAACCCCACGTCCCCACTCCCAAAGTAACGCTCCTAAAGCTCAAAACGAATATGCCTGCACACACAAACATAAAATTGATATTACCGATGAAATGAAAACAGTTTTAACGAAATTCGTGAAACCTTTCGCGAAACTTCAAACGAAAAGCAATTAGAGGGGGCAGTTTACCCTTCAAATGTAAAAAGTTAAAAACGTAATAATTTTAAAACGCGGGAAAATATTTTGAATCCGCGGATACATGTTAAACACAGAAAACACGACGGTGATGAACAAATTTATGTTAGGGGTGGTTTACCCCCCTAAATTTGCTGTCCCGCTGAAACGTAAAAACGCGTCAACTTGAATTTTGATTCCCCTTCAAAATGATACCTGTTTTATTAATTTTTATATAACCCTCTTAAGCGTGGGGTGAAAAACGGCAAATGGAGGGGTGGTTTACCCCTTAATTATATTTCTAATCAACACTCTTGTAGTGGATTTTTCACCGCTTAATATTAGAGGAATTTTCGATTTTGTTTCATTCAGATCGGTGGACTGCTTGTGGGAGAAACTTTGAGGGGTGGTTTCATCCCCTAACACCGTTTTTCTGCCGAGACAAAAAAAAACATGTTTAATAGTTTGCAATGCTTTACCACATATATGAGTTTCAACGAAATCGAAAGCGGATACTTCAATGATGTTTCTCGTCAGAGGGGTAGTTACCCCTTAATACGAATGTAATAATTTTGAAATATGATAAAACATTAAATTGTAGCTTATAGAAGTATTTAAAATCAGCGGAGATACTTTAAACACAGAAAAAACGACCATGATAAATAAATTTATGTTAGGGGTGGTTTGCCCCCTTAAATTTGCTATACCGCCAAAACGCAAAAACCCGTCAACTTTAATTTTAATTGCCCTTCAAAATGATACCTGTTTTATTAATTTGCATACAACCCTCTTAAGTGTGGGGTGAAAAAAAGGCAAATTGAGGGGTGGTTTACCCCCTAATTTAATTTTTTCTTAACATTTTCGTAGTGGATTTTTCATCGCTTTTCATTAGAAGAATTTTCGTTTTTGTTTCATTCAGATCGGTGGATTGCTTCTGGGTGAAACTGCAAAATCACCCCTCGACACGCCTTTCTTTGAGGGGCGGTTTCCCCCCTTAAATCCGTTTTTCGCCGATAAAAAAAATACGTGTCTCAAAGTTTTCGATGCTCTATCACATATATGAGTTTCAACAAAATCGGAGGCGGACACCTGAGGGATGTTCCTTGTAAGTGTAGTTTGGTCTAACTTCATTAAACCGGTATTCATATTATTTGGCGAAGTTAGCTATAAATTTTCCGATCAATTATATTGCTTCGATAACGATAAATAATTCCATCTCGTGGCTGCGCGTCATTGTGTACCACCTCCACGCAGTCACTCGCAGCGATTCAGCGACATCGAAGTGTAAGTCGCTCATATCCATATTGTAACGTTTGTACGGTGTGCGGGAGAGTGTATGTGTATGCATGAGAGTGTGCATATAGGACGTCGCACCGAGGCTCCTTGCGCTATCATATGTCAGACTCGCGTCGCTATTCGCCCTTTTAAACGCCCGTTATATCGCATTCCTTTTAATTCTCTTTAATCTGTATTTGTATTTTGCGCTACCGCATTACTTATTGATATAATATACGTTAATTATTGGTTGGGTGAATTTATGTCTTATTGTTATTTTCCTATTTCACCCATTTCAGGACACAAAATAAGCGGGCCCGTATGGGACGCAAAGTAGAGAGGGCCCACATAAATAATTTAACTCGTGCTTCTCGCGAGTAGAGTTGTGGGGAAATAAATACCCCGTGCCTTCGGCACGTAACATATGGCTTCAGATGTAGACCCCGACCTAATGCAATCGCTTCAATTGTCCGATTATGGCGCTCACTTTCATCCAATTCACGTTTGGCCGCTTGAGCAGCATTTACTGCTTTAAGTATACTAGCCGCACCACCCAACAAACCACCCGCAGCGCTTAGACCCGCAAAAATGGGCCCGAGGAACGGTAATAAACCACCAATTTTATGGGGTACAGGTAGAACCCGAAGTGTGCGCACTTTACCACCTTGCAACTTTACAGCTGCACGAGCACCCTTTAGAGCTGATTTGATAATCTCATGCGGATCATTACTTTGAATCATTGTCTTCTTTGCAGCGCCAATCATCTTTTTCAAACAAACGCCACCCTTCATTCCCATGCCAAATTTTCTCTTTGTCTTCATAATATTTGCCACACCCCAAGCACTGGCTTTTTCACCGATACTAGCGTCTCTCGCGGTAACACGTTGCCTAGCCTGTTCAGCCAACACTTTATCCGCCAAATGTCTCGCCTCAAGATTATCCGGATTCTTCGAATACGCAATATCGTGTTGTTTGCAATCCGTATCCAATGGATTCATGCCCGGATCACCACGAGCAAGGCGCTTGGACAACTTTGTGCCTGGTCCACAATACTGATATCCAGGCAAATGTAGTTCAATGGGGAGTTTATTGATTAGGCGATTGACCAAACCTTTACCACTCTTCCCATGCACAATCATGTCTAAAGACAATACGCGATTGATGGATAATCCCTATACGAAGCCTATTTATATGATTTCGCCATTAGTCGTGTGTGAGATGACGTCCAGGAAGCAAACTATCGGAGGCGGACTTCCCGTGATAAATTTCGACGAGTTTGTCGAAGACCGTGGAGGGAAAAAGAAACAAAAACGCCATGGGAATTTATTGCCGGATAGCATACGTGCACTGTTTTGCGGTCCATCGAATTGTGGGAAAACCAACGCTTTGCTCACTTTTATCATCCATCCGAATGGTTTGACATTTGAGAACATTTACTTGTATTCCAAATCGCTCAAGCAGCCAAAGTATAAGTTGCTCGAACCCCTACTCGAACCTGTGAGTGGAGTTGAATATCATCCATTCGAGGCGCATGAACAAGTGATAGCACCAAGTGATGCACGATCCAACTCTATATTCATCTTTGATGACATAGCATCCGAAAAGCAGGATAATGTTCGGGCCTTTTTTTCCATGGGACGCCATGAGATTGTTGACAGTTTTTATCTTTGTCAGACGTACACTCGTATCCCCAAACATCTCGTGAGAGATAATGCAAATTTCGTGGTGCTTTTCAAGCAGGATGATATGAACCTCAAACACGTCTACAACGATCATGTTAATACGGATATGACTTATACGTGCTTTAAAAACATGTGCATGAAATGCTGGAATTCCGACAAGTATGCATTTATCACAATTGACAAGGATAGCGGTATTAATGATGTTCGATATAGACAAGGTTTTGATTCTTTTCTCACCATTGATAAATGACTCATCGCTAGTAGTTAAAGAGACATTATTGCGCATGCCGTGGTAGTGACAACATGAAGAGCGAATAATTGTTGCGTGAGAAGGATGTATTGCGTGAAATTGCCAAGGCGAGCGATGCAATCAGACGAAAGCATCGAATGATGAAAATTGGGAAAGATAGCGATCAGCAGAGAATGCCGGATGTCTTTAAGCCTATAGTGGGGCCGCTGGAGAAATTGGTATCGTATAAAAACGGTCAGGTGGTGGCGCTGAAGGAGGAAATTAAGGATGAAAAAGTGGGTCATAATGTTGAAGAAGAGAAAGAAGATGTGTTAAATAGTGTGAAACATCAAAATGAGACACATGATTCCTTGAAGAGTGAAACACAAGATTCTTTCAAATTGATACATGAGGATGATGATTCGCAAAATGTCGATGAGCTGATCAGCGAATATCTCCTGCTATTACAAACAAATAGAAAGGCACGCTTGGATGTATTATACGGTGTACGAAACCTCGCGAACAACAAATTAATGATTGGCAATTCTCCGATAATTTTCGACTCTCAACATATTCGTGTGGGAGATGCGAGTTATGCGAAAACTGTTGGATTAACAGAGCTGTTGTTGAAAAAAGTGCCCAATGTCGAAACTCTCACACCGGACGACTTGAAAAACTATGAAAATATTGTAATCTCGACGAATGCGCACAAAAAGCTGTATAAGCCTAGTGAGGCTATACGACGTAACACCAGCCACAAATTTAACACATATATCGCAAACATAGTCGATCATCATGTGGGACAGGGTATGCCAAAGTATAAGCTAGCTAGAAAAAACACCCACTTGGACTATATTTATTGGGTCAATCCAAATGAGCTAGTGGATCTTGGCTTGCTTCTGGCATCACAAGCAGCCGGAAATTCATCACATGCGAATGAAATTATATCGATTATCGAGGAATTGCGTGAAGCTGAAATCATTTATTAACTCGACATCGGACAATTTACGTATTCTCATCATGAGTGTCGATGTCTTTGGACGTCATTCAAGTAGGAGTGTACTCCACAGTAAGCAAGGTTCTCCAGGTCGACCCGGGATTGGCTTTAGAATTACCGCAGATGGTCATTATGACTTGGGGCAGAAACGATTGTGTAACATTGCAAATCCGGAAGGAGAAGATGACGCCATCACTCTAAGTGCGTTACAAAGGAAATCCCGAACTATCATTAAGAACATACGCAAAGAAATGAATGAGAGTAGTCAGTTGTTGGTTAATGGACTTGAAGCTACGATCCGAGACATTGCGAGGACACTCGAGGCCGATGTCAAAACTCTACAAGATTTGGTGATTCGTAATTCAAACGTTATTGCTGAATTGGATCCACGACTGAGTGGACTGGAAAATGGGCGAAAAAAGGGGCGCTCTCGTGCTGGAGCTACATAAGCTTGCTCGACGAAATTATCCGCGTCGACGTGTGGACATCCGTGGCTTGGACGAGACCTGGCAAGCTGATCTTGTCGATATGTCATCATACGCGCGGCAAAACTCCAAACGCAAATTTCTCCTCACCGACATCGATACCTTCTCAAAATTCGCCTCGGCCGTGCCTATGCTGAGTAAGAGTGGTAAAGATGCAGCAGCTGTAATGAAGTCGATCCTCGTTAAGGGACGCATACCGCAGAACTTACACGTTGATCGGGGAAAAGAATTCTACAATTGTGACTTTAAGGCCATCATGAAAAAGTACAATATTCACATATATTCAACATATAGCAACTTTAAGGCATCCATTTGCGAGTCTTCGTGGTAATTATAAATGGATCGATATTCTTGATAATCTAGTAGCCGAGTACAACGATTCTGTACACCGCACCATTAAGATGAAGCTGAGAAATGTCAACGCGGAAAATGAGAAGCAATTGCAGCGGATTTTCAATAAGCCTCCAATGAAAAGATCGCCGAAATTCGCCGTTGGTGATAAAGTGAGAATCAGCTAATTTAAGACTGTTTTCAAAAAGGGTTACACCCCAAACTGGACAACGGAAATATTTACAATATATCGTGTGAAAAAAACTCATCCCGTCACATACCACTTGAAGGACCATAAAGATGAACCGATAGCCGGTGGTGTCTACGAACAAGAGCTTCTCAATGTCAAGCACTCCGATATCTACCTCATTGCAGCGGTATTGAAGAAGCGCGGTATTCGAATGTTTGTAAAATGGCTAGGGTTCAACAATAGCCACAATAGTTGAATAAGTAAATCCGATTCGTAGTCGATAATAAAGAAAATGGAGAAATGTGTATGTTTCATGACTCTTGACCTGCTGGCCGTCCCCGCAAGCCTCGAAGGCCTCCGACCGACTCCTCAGCAGGCTTGCTTCCCCCCTTCTCGCCGTGACCCTTTTTCGTGGAACGTGAGTATGAGGAGATGGATAGAGTGAACACATGGGATTATAAAAAGTCCGTTTCTTTATTTACGGAAAATAATAAATCTATTCTTGCACAATTAAATATATACAACAACAAACATAATAGTAGTATAGCTATGAGAGTTCTAACTCAGGTCCTCTGAGGGGGGCGCGGGGCGGGGGGTTCACCCGGGGAGGGGTATGACGTCACGCGGGGAGGGAGACTCGGCGGAGCGGCTGACGTCATGCGGGGAGGGGGAAATCGTTGGAGCGGAGAAGGGGGGTACATATCGATCATCGATTATTGATCTTTATATATTTAAAATTTATTGTTGATTTATTTTTGTCTTATATCGTTTACTTCGTGGATTTTATTATTTAGCGACTCTCGCCAGAGAGCCAAGTTGGTTGACCCGTGTCGCTGAGAGAAGCGATCGGATTACACGTATGCATGAGAGAGAGAGAGAGAGAGAGAGAGAGAGAGAGAGAGAGAGAGAGAGAGAGAGAGAGCGAGAATGAGAGATGGAGCGACCGCATCGCATGTATGTGAGATAGAGCGAGATATACATTTAACATTAGACATTCAACGACTAAAGCAGTTGGGTTTGTTTGGGTGAAAACCCAAACAAACCCACGAACGTCTTCGTACATCTATTGAATGCTTTCGAACGGCTCACGAACGTCTCTTGAACGTCTCATGAACGTCTCACGAACGTTTCCGAACGTCTCACGAACGTCTCACGAACGTCTCATGAACGTCTCACGAACGTCTCACGAACGTCTCACGAACGTCTCCGAACGTCTCACGAACGTCTCTTGAACGTCTCACGAACGTCTCCGAACGTCTCATGAACGTCTCCGAACGTCTCACGAACGTCTCTTGAACGTCTCACGAACGTCTCACGAACGTCTCCGAACGTCTCTTGAACATCTCACGAACGTCTCCGAACGTCTCACGAACGTCTCTTGAACGTCTAACGAACGTCTCCGAACGTCTCCAAACGTCTTACGAACGTCTCCGAACGTCTCTTGAACGTCTCCGAACGTCTCTTGAACGTCTCCGAACATCTCACGAACGTCTCCGAACGTCTCACGAACGTCTCACAAGCGTCTCCGAACGTCTCATGAACGTCTCTTGAACGTCTCCGAACGTCTCACGAACGTCACCGAACGTCTCACGAACGTCTCACGAACGTCTCCGAACGTCTCATGAACGTCTCTTGAACGTCTCCGAACGTCTCACGAACGTCTCCTGAACGTCCCACGAACGTCTCTGAACGTCTCATGAACGTCTCACGAACGTTTCCGAACGTTTCCGAACGTCTAACGAACGCCTCCGAACGTCTCCGAACGTCTCACGAACGTCTCCGAACGTTTCATGAACGTCTCACGAACGTCTCCGAACGTCTCATGAACGTCTCACGAACGTCTCACGTACGTCTCTCGAACGTTTGATAGCAATATTTTATACAACTGTGTAATCTCATAACAGATAATGTAACAAAGAAAGGGGTGAGGAGAATAAAAAAATCACATAATGTCACATTTCGTTTATTTGCATGAATCTTTATGATTCAACCAACAATTAAACATTTTAAATACATTTTGTAATGCACAATTTTTTTCATGCTTTTCGCATCGTAGAGTATAGCTTACGCCTAATTTACTTAAGGTATTCATATCGCCAAAGTCCACGTCCAACGTTTCAATAACTAGATCATTTTTGATATTTAATATATCAGCTAGCCATTCTCGTTTTTCATGGCCGTCAACATATATGATAGGATACATGTCGTCTTCCGTTGGGCCCACAACTGCAGTCGTTATTAAACCTTGAGCCATGCTATATGGAACGTTTCCATAGGCCTACTTTAGACCATGATGATTCCGAATCAGCCATGACGCTTCGTATCTCTCAGATTTTGTGAGAAGTCTCCATGGTATGATACTCGCGAAAATGTAATGAGAGAGCACACATTCCGCTCTCAGAATCGCTACTTCCTTCACGACAAAGTTTCTCCCAACAATGAACCCTTGTAGATCGACAAATGTAGGTACAGACATAACGAAGATGTATTGGCTCGATCAAATCGATAGCAAGATCAATTGATGACTGACGTCAATATTTAAGAAACTCGTCTTTAAATTATTTATTTATCGAGCGGGGATTACTTGCTGATCTATACAATTATACGAACCATGTTTGTCAATGGATAATATTCAACAACGCGATCGTGCAAGATCAAACAATAGGCAGTAGTATTTGGTGGCAAATCTTCCTTACATTCAAACTCTATTCGCACGTCCACCGTAGCATTTTTCACAGACTCGTTCTGACGCGAGCAATCGATAACCGTGAGAGGGCCGTTATATTGAAACTTTGCCATAATGAGCAAAGAATTATCACTATTACAGCCGCAATAAGATTTACGAAATCGAGAGTACATATTGAACAAAATGGCGAATCTGTTTTTGTCAAAGTCCAAATTCAAATCATCGTAAGGATAGGATTCCGAGTTGAGATAAAGTTTAACATTGGCGAGCTTGCAGTCGTCGAATAGTGTAATGTCCTTTGCCATATAATTTTTTTGCCAGTCTGCAGCGCAAATATTACATATCTCGGTTTCTCTAGCTGGGAGGCAGCTTTCACAGTCCATGAGTGTTTCGTTGTGCTTTGAAGCAGTGGATACTCGTATAGATCCCAAGAGCGAAAGCTCATATTCAAGTATCGCCCACTTTCCAATGTTCGAAGTAATGATAATTTAGTTATCTCATTTAATATTACGTGAGGCATACGCCATTGTATCTTGAGCAATTCAACTTCTGCCTCTACTAATGGATGCTGACTGAATACGCAATTGTTATCATTGCGCGAACGTATCAGAATTAGCTCATGACGAGCATTGATAACAACGCGCTTGTAATCTTCACAGAATCCTAGCAATATGTTGAGAGGTACACAAAAATTGAAGTATTTTCCCCCATTATTATGTGTTACATCCCACGCAGCATTTTTCAAAGTATGACTCCTCTCAGGGCTTAGAGAGATGTAGTTTTTAATCGTGGTTGTTATTCCAACGTTTCGATTGCGATCAATCTCCACACCATCGAGCTCATAACGAACTTCATCAAACATGAATGCAACGCAATTGTTTCCCAATACTACTATTGCTTGATCATCAGGTTTTTTGAGCACCGTGAACTTCCTCTCAACGTAGAGAAAACTTTCAGATGGTAGGGTGTACAAGTCTTGGTGTTGTATAGGAATTCGTATTTCATCACTGTGTCCAAACGTTGAGTTGGCATATGGATTGTACATATGAGTCTCAATTTTGATGATACGATCGTCAAAGATTGGCTCCCCACTGATATTCAAAACGTCAGTCATTCTTTTGCCTCAAGTATGTCGTACAATAAATCCCAGAGATTCTAAAAATTCACAATTCGCTGCACTGAGTTTCTTCTTTGCGGGTAATTTAACACTCAATGCCGCTTGTCTTCTTGCAAGAGTATTATCGTGTGGGATCGTATTATCTCGCGTAGAAATATTGTCTCTGGCGTATTCCGTGTCGTATAGAACGAGCATCACAAGCGTCGCTTTCGTATGTGCAATCTCACCGTAATTTCTTCTCCACGAAAATCGAGTAGTTTTCCCTTTTGATCCACGATACGTATCATTAGATCCGTAATGCTCCGCACAACGATCGGAAGATAAATGATTTGCGCAGGCGTTTCCGATATCTTATATCCTGGTGGTACGCTCGGCGAAAATTCATGTATCGTGTGTACACGCTCGCCATTGCAGTACGCACCAGTGGTGACACTACATTCTATGCGGATAATGTTGACATTCATTATGTTTATCGGTACATCAGATTTCTGCCATTTCCAGGGATGCAGTATTCGATTTGATGAAAATCCCAACAGGGATCCTACGTTGTCAGGTTTACTGAAATTTATTCTGTACACACATTTGATTTCGCTCTTTAGTGTATTATGATTAGCGCGTAGCACGATTGGGTATTCGCCATTTTCATCGAGGTCATCATTATCAACCTTTCGAGGAACAATTTCATTTTCAGCATCATCACCGCTGTCAACCCCTTTGAGTAAAATTGCACGATTCAGATACGCATTTATGGCTCTCAGTTCATACGATCCTTCAGGGATTATAATTTCCTTGTCATCATTGTCAAAGTAAAATTTGTTGTTTGATGAATTCACATTTGGTATTGTGTGATAAGTTTCGACATCCGTCAAACCGAGCTCATAACAGCCATCATTGAAATCTATAGCGGGAAAATAATTTGCGGTTAGAAGGCTACTCTTGCCGGTCAACGTAAGCGTCAGTGACATGTTTCCCTCGAATACTGAGTTGATTGACACCTTGTCACGGCTCAAATACATATTGATCATCGACGTTTTGGAGAAATTGCAAGCACAATTGCCCGCAAATACTCTGATTATAATTCTGATAAGATGTTCGATTGTATTGTATTTTTGTGGTATTTGGTCCAAAATATCGCACCAACTCCTTGGGCGGTCGAAGATTTCCAAAACTATCAAAATATATTATATGACTCCCCCTCTTGGCATAGGCTACCCAATGCGTACCGGGGCCATCGGCATCATCCAAATTTACTATACCACTCTCATCTAGTTGCACGCCACCATAAACTGTTAAATTATTGCGCATGAAGACCCCTCTGAAGAATGGTATGCGCATGCGCCTGGCTAAGCATTCCAATTGTACATTAGTTGTTACACCCATGGGCATTTTCACCGTGTTTTGGCGTTTTTTTTCTTAGTTGAACATTCTTGTCCACGCTTGTAGGGAGCGAGATAGAGCCCATAGCCTTCTATAGCTCGATTATGACGTTGTATTTCTTCAAGTTGACGTTGCGCCGCTTTGCTATCATTCACAGCCTTTGCTATCCCAGCTGCCCCACCAGCCAGTGAACCAAGAACTCCCAACAAGGTAACATTGGCAAAATTCCGCCATGCTTTGCTATCGGCAGTATTCTCTTCTTAACGGTTTTTTTTCTTTGTCGATGAGTTCTTTGTCTTCATTCCCATGCCGAATTTCGTTTTTGCTTTCATAGCTGCCCAAACAGCGGTCGCTGCTGTTTTCTCGCCAAAAGTCGAATCTCTCGCAGTAATACGTTTTCGTGCCGTTGTTGCAAGTATATTATTCGCAACGTGTCTTTTGCCTAAATGATTGCTTCGAGAATAGGCTATATCGTGGTCGCGACAAGCGGCATCCAATGGATTTATTCCACGATCACCCCGTGCCAATCTCTGCTCTAACTGAGTGCCTGGTCCACAAAATTGGTATCCGGGAATATGTAACTCGATCGGAAGTGCATTTATTGCACGATTTAACAAACCGTTGCCTTTTCTCTTTGACATTCGGCACAATTATTTATAAACGGTGAACACAAATATGGCTTCATGGTGATTGACAAAGATAGCTCATTGTCCGGTGCTCGATATAGAAATGGATTTAACGAGTTTGCAATACCGTAATGTAGTCAGTCGGCATTGAGACATCAGCTGTGCAACGACCGACAAATAATTTCATGTGAGCATGATGACGAATTGATACTGATGAAAAGATTGCCAGGGAAATTGCGAAAACAAGTGACTCAATACGCAAAAAATATCAAGCTTTGAAGACTGGAAAATGGAAGAAGATCTTGCATTGGAGAGACACTTCAAGCCAATCACCGAACCTCTCAAGCAGATTGTTGAGCAATCAGCTGCTGTTGAATCTCTTGGGCCGGAAATTGAATCGTTGAGTATGTCGGAAGCAAAGGACCTAGAGAAGGATGTGAAACAAGGAACAAAGCGCACACGTTCGTTATTTCAAGATTCGCTGGTAACTTCTACACCGAATCAGTTGAAACGCAAGCGACGAAAGGAATCTCTGGATGATACGTCGATGGCTGCTGTACCCTTGCAACCAGCCACCATTGTGGAATCATTCGTGTCTACAGTTCAACGTCAATTACAAACGGCTGAAGGTCAAAATACATTGCGCGAACATTTCGGTCCACTCGGTCAACAATATATTTCATCTATTCTTTCACAAGACAGAAATTCCAACATGGATTACGTGTATGGCGTCAAATTTACCAATGAAGGAATGATGTTAGGCGATAAGCGTTTCGATGTGGATAATGATGATAATATATTCATCGATGGCATAAAATACTTGGGAACCCCTGGACTCTCTGAGCTAATCTTCAAGAGAATTTCCGATGATGCAATATAAACCGAGGAAGACAAAAACAAATATAAAAGCATATTGTTGGCAACAAATGCACATCGACGTGGTAGCAATATACTCAATCCTGTATTGGGTAACAAAGGCTTCAAGTATAAATATATAATTGGACCATTAACTTTCGACCGAAAAACTGGAAGAGGTGTAAAAATACCGCTCGCCATGACGTTAAATAACAACAAAATCGATTACGTGCATTGGATTGATCCCAATGAGTTAGTCGATCGTTTGCGCTTGTTGGAAGCTTCACGACACGCGGGTAACAACGCTCACGACAATGAGATAATATCGATTATTGAGGAACTTCGCGAAGCGGGTCTCATTATAAATTAACCTATGCATCGATGATAATGATCATTCCTTCATCACTATTGATACCGAGATGTCGATCAATAAATTCGGATCATCGCTTGGAGCGCAGGATAATTCATACTATCAGTGGACTGGGCTAATAAGAAATTATACACGTGATAATGCTCTCTGTCTAACCTCCAGTGGCTTCGATGCAAGATCATGTAAAATACGAGGCGTAGCCCTACTTGAAGGGGATTACGATGCTGCTAATAAACGTTACGTGGAAATGAAAATCAAGCTGTTAACAGAACGCCTGGACGAATTTGAGAAGAAATTCATCGCACTAGAGGATACGCTTCGAATAACTATGAACGATACGTCTAAAACGATTCAGTATGTAACCGACGCTGTAGCTGAAACAACGCAGGAAGATTTGTAAAAATCGTCTGGTCAAACACACGATATGCTCGGAGAACAAAAAATGTCTGAAGAAAAGCAGCTCGTGGAGGAATTACATGCACCAGCAAGAACAAACTTTCTGCGAAGACGTGTCATCGTACGTGGGTATGATGATTTGTGGCAGGCTGACGTAGTCGAAGTGCGGCCGTATTCGCGTTTCAACAAAGGCTACAATTACATCCTCACCGTCATCGATGTGTTGAGCAAGCATGCATGGGCCGTACCCTTGAAAAGTAAAACTGGCAACGAAATGGGTACAACGATCGTGAAAATCATACACGATCATAGCAGATATCCGAAAAATCTTCAGACCGACAAAGGAAGAGAATTTTACAATGCAAACGTGCAACGACTCATGGAGATATACAACATTAATCATTATTCGACGTATTCTATTATGAAGGCCTCGGTTGTCGAACGATTCAATCGCACTCTCAAAAATAATATGTGGAAAATGTTTACACTCAATGGTAATTACAAGTGGATCGATGCGTTACCGCAACTCGTTATGAAGTACAATGCTCGAAAGCATCGTACGATTGGCATGAGGCCCATCGACGTTACTCCTGCGATCGCGGAGAAGCTCAACCACCGTATACAGCAATGTAAAAATTGCGGCTGCTGCAAGATTCAAAGTCAATGATTTTGTGCGCGTAAGCAAATTCAAGGCAATATTTGAAAAAGGTTTCACACCAAATTGGACCACCGAAGTGTTTAAAATCGTCAAGGTGCAACAAACTTGTCCTGTAACGTACCTAGTCGAGGACTCAAGTGGAAATCCAATAGCCGGAGGATTCTACGAATATGAACTGCAACGTGTTGCCAATCCAAACATATATCTCGTGAAGAAGATAATACGCAAAAAGGGCAATGATGTTTATGTTAAATGGTTGGGAATGGATAAATCTCAAAACTCGTGGATACACAAAAATAACATATTGTAATAACTTTTATAAAGTATATGAAAAATTCAATAAAGTTTATTTACAATAGGCATACCATTTTATTTATGTATACATTCACCATTCCTTATAAAAATAAATCATTATATCCTGTAAACATTAACATACTCGCATTATATATAACATGAATATTTTCCAATATATATCAAATTTACATTACTACACTCATTATATCTATCCATTTTTATTTTATAACAATATATATAATGTAGCCTAACAAACACATTTACAATGCTATTTTATAATGACCCCACGGTAGAGTGTCCGTACTTTTCGGTACGATATACCGCTTGTCATCATGTGGACTTAGAGCAATTTTTGACTCTGAAATAGTGTAAACTTCGTGCAGCTTTGATCTTATGCAAGACTGCTGACGAGTCATCTCAATTTCTTCCCGTAAACAGCGAGTGTAGTCATTGAAATTTATTGTTCGCGCGACGACATTACTTTTCACACCTTTCACCTTTTTTGTGTCTTTTTTACCATCGACTCGCAAAGCGTACATTTTTGCTCTCAATCCCACAAATTCCGTCATTACCATACCATTATTTTCATCTTTCATGAGGCCGGGCACTTTCTTGTTGACTAACGGTAAACCGTACACGTTTTCCATCGGGTAATCGCTCGTATCAAATTTGTCAATGTTACGCTTCATATCGTCGTAAACGTCGTTAGACTTGATGTGGTATATGAGCCTATCGGTGTCGGTATACATGACCTTGCAGTTTTGCTGATACAGCGGAATCATGAATTCGTGGTGAAACTCATATAAACATGTTTTCGAAATGTCGAGTATACACATACCCACATAAATCGGCTTGTTAAATTTTACCTCCAGATTTCGCAATTCGACGGCAATAAGATTTTCCGAAAAGATACTTCGATTGTGAAAATTTGGTTTAGCAATCATTGCCTCTGCCCCATACCGTCCCTCCCACTTTGTTACCAGTTTCACGTCTACACGGTTTCGCACGTTTTCCATCGTTTTACCAAATACTGCATTGTTCATTAATTTATATAAATTTTTCTCGAAATCATTTGTAGCACGTGTGCGAAACTGCGTGTTCAATTCGATGTATGAACGCAACCAGGGGGATTGAGTGAATTTCAAAATTCGGTGTATTTTCGCTACTTTAAGTCCATGGTGCATACACTGCTGCAAATTACGATAGTGTATCACGTAACGCTTCTTATCGCATACGGTTGCGAGCAATTTCTCTTGGCGCTTGCCAGGGGGTTTGTCGCGTGTCGGACAAAACGGAAGGTCACTGTGCGAATCATGCAAATGTTGCGGATATTCGAGATCGACTTCGAGAACGTAGCCTACAGGTGAATCTAGCGCTATGGATAATACGTCAAAATTCGATGTGTCGTCGATCCATTGAAAATCAGCATAAGGCAAAGGTTGACACATTGCCCATCCATACAAGTTGTTCACATCGAAATACATCAGGTATGATGATGATTTCAATGGATCGTACGATTGCATGTACTTGTTATTAGCATGTGCATATCTGTTTGAACATTGGCTTAAACCTCCGCGTATACCTCGCTCGATGAATAAAATTATGTCGATGTCGATCAATAATTCAAACGTAATGTGCGTATATTTCAACATGGCGTCCCAAGTATATCCGGGAAGAGTGTGCTGTGCCCCGGCTTCTGACGATGCGCGGAGAGCACGGAATTTCCCTCTCGAGTAAGTTGACACCGTGGGATGTCGGATGCTCGAGGGCGAGGGTATGTGGGGACTTTTCCCGTTCCGAGTAAATCTCCAACTCAGGATATTGCAACTTGAACAACTTATATTTTATTTAAAATTAGGCAACAATATTACAATTCTTTTTATGCCTTGAGACCGACCTCCTCGGCTTCTAGCCGAAGACTGCCTTTCGATTAATTCTTTCGTCTAATTGTTAACTCGAGTTTTCGCAACCAATCCTTCGAGAACATTTGATTCGTTCGATTGCGATTCAGCGTTTTTCGGCTGAGTCGAGCAGAATATCAGGGTTGTGAAATATCGGACTCGATATCGTCGCATGGGGTCTTTGAACCTCCTGCGTTAGCAATATGAAAATTCCTGTTTTTCAGGGCACAACATTCCTCCACCTTGGGAAGACGAAATTCCCAATTTCGGCGATATGATACATTTTTTTTTATTTCATAGCTTTGGCAAGTTTTGTCTCTCGGTCGTCTCTCGGCTTACAATAATACAGGGTGCGCCAGAGAAACTTACTTATTTGAAAGGTCAATAAAAACAAAAGTACTTCAATTATTGTTTAAAATTTTTTTTTATTTGAGAATACAATATCCCAATTTTTTTTTCATGCAGTCTTGAAAATGACATCGGATAAATGGCGACCCCCATTGCGCATACACTGATGAAGTCGATTTTTGAAATTCGTATCCACTCTTTGCAGCATATCAATCGGTATGTTGGCAATGGCGTCGCGAATGTTGTTCTTGAGGTGTGCTATGGTCCGTGGTCGATCGACATAAACCAGAGATTTCAAATAACCCCATAAAAAGAAATCGCATGGAGTCAAATCTGGAGAGCGTGCCGGCCATTGGAGATCGCCTCTGAGAGAGATGAGGCGGTCGGGGAAATGTTGTCGCAACAAATTCATTGAGTCTCGTGCTGTGTGTGCTGTGGCTCCATCTTGCTGAAACCACACGTTCCTAACGTTCATTTCTTCGAGTCTTGGAAGAAAAAATTCCTCGATCATGTTCCTGTAACGAGCTCCATTCACGGTAACTGCGCGTTCGTTTTCTTGAAAAAAATAAGGACCAATTATTCCCATTACCGACATCGCACACCAGACAGTAACTCGCTCACAATTAAGTGGCTTCTGGTGAAGCTCACGTGGATTTACACCACACCAATAACGCATGTTTTGCTTATTGACGCAGCCGGAAATGTGGAAGTGACCCTCGTCACTGAAAAAAACGACCGCGTCTTCAGGCAGGTTGTCAACCAGCATTTCACATGCATTTTGACGGGCAACAAAATCGCGTTCAGTTAATTCTTGCACAACAGCCAATTTATAGGAATGAAATTGAAGGTCTTCATGGAGAATTCGTCGAACAGTGGTGTCAGAAATTCCCATAGCAGCTGCGTGTTTGCGAGCCGAACGCCGGGGAGAACGCACAACTGACTGCCTCACTCTTTCGACATTTTCGGGAGTTCTGATGGTCCGTTGAAGTCCATTTCTGGGTTTAGCGACACTTCCACACTCCCGAAATGAGTTAACCCGCGACAGAATCGAATTACGGCCAGGAACGAGTCTGTGAGGAGGATTTCAAAGCGAGCGCGGAAGGCACGTTGCGTAGCAACAAGTGAGCGACCGTTAGAAAAGAAGCTCTCGACTGCGAAGGCCCGCTGCTCTCTACACCAGAGCATGATGGCAACTGACTGGACAGAGAAACAAACTTGGGAACTTCCCCCTCCAGATGCGCCCCCTCTCGCCCCTTTACCCGCCCAACTCACCGCGCGGGAATTTTTTCAAATAAGTAAGTTTCTCTGGCGCACCCTGTACAATAGATTACGAAGGTACGAGTGCCTTTCTAATATAATATATACTCTTTTTTTTAATATTTCGATTTTCTTTTTTTTTATATACACATTTACGTTGTGCGTGTGCGAGGTGCATTTCGCGCAAATATGACTCGCGGATTTTGTGAGTCAGCTGTTGCCTTGCGCTTGGCGGCTCGCGGTCTGGCCGGAGCTACGTCAGCAAGGTCGTCGTTCGGCGATGCTGCATTTAGACGTCGCCGTTGCAACCCTTTAATTCCGAAATATGATATAATCATTGCGAAGGGAATCATTCCGCTGAGGGCATAATTCCCTATGATGTGACTCTGTGTTGTCACATGATCGTAATTTTTGTTTAATTTTGTTTTCAATATTTCGATTCGTTCGCCAATTTTGTTAACTTCGTATGGATCATTAATTATCGTATGAGGAATATTTTCCAATATTAAAGATTGAAGTATTTCGTTTTCTGTAGTCAGAAAAGATAGATTGAATGGCGGTAAAAATTGTAGGAACTTTTCGTGTACAGTTTCCTTCAAATTTTCAATCTTAAAATCTATGGAGGTGCCGGAACATTTCGCATCCAAAGATAATAATCCTGTTCCAGTAATTGTCGCATGAGTTGTCGCAGAGTTTTTACAGTTTATCGTGAGAGCTCTTGTCTCTGGGGCTACATATATCCATTGCCCTTCTTGTTCCAGAGCAATGACCAAAGAATTTTCTAATTTAACTAAACGATGTGTACAATTCGCTTTTTCGGGGTCTTTTCCTAAAAATATCGATAGTTCGCATGACACTCCTGATCGTATTATTTGTCTCGCGTTTTTCGGATGCATTTGGATAATTCGTTTTCTGAGAATGACAGATATTCTCGACGCTCTCGATCAATTATAACATTTTTTACGGTCGTATCTATGAACCGAAACGTGTCTTTTTCTACTCTTACGGGTAGAGGGTAGACTTTATTCACATTGAACTCGTTGTTGTTGATTAATGGAATTTTTATCACAACGGTGAGGGTATTTTGAATACTATATGCGCCTAATTCAGAAATTTCCAGTAACTCGTTAATTTTTTCTGGACGTATTTTTGTCGGAAAATTCAGTCCTTTCGGTAGATTTGGTAATGCGTCTATTAGATACGCGTAGAGTTGTCTAGGCGACAATATTGTAGGAGTAACGATTCCTTTTGGCAAGCCTACTAAAAAGTTAGATAATTGACGTATATCGTTTAGTAAGGATTCGATTATTACGCTAATAGTTGTTAATTTCTCGTCCAATTGTTGACGTGTTAGAATATCTATTACGAGATTTTTCATTCCATGGTGTAAATTGTTTACTAAACGGCCTAGTGTTTCTTCGTTTGCCGCGAGGCGATTCGTTGTGCGATTGAACATTTCCAGTGTAATTTGCTGGATTTGCAAATTTTCTTTTAACGCATTTTCTGTTGTTTCTTGTTTTTTTGTTATTGCTGTGATTTGCCGTTCGATGTTCGCAGCGTCGTTCGCATCTAAGTTACCTGTTATCGATTTTATAATAGATCCTAATCCGTCTATTAATCCTCTTTTATTTATTCTACCTTTTGTACCAGTTATATCGTAAATGGACTGCATTTCGGAATTTATTTTTCCTTTCATGGTTTCGGGGGAACTCGTTACGAGAGAACATAGCTTGTCCTCTGGCATCGTTTGACATAATTCTAATAGTTTTTCCAGCTTTTCCCTAATACTCTTTTCTCTATTTGCTATTGGCAGAAGATCCATGCGGATTACCAGTTTCCACATTTCCTGAATCGTGATTCTGCATTTTCCTTTCTTTCGTTAGTCCCTTCTGTCGTCCTAACTGTTGAGATTAATAACCTGCAAAAAGGGTTTGCCTTTTTATTTTCAATAAATTTTTCGTGCTCGTTTCCCTATTTCTAGGTGCAATACTTTTCTTCCTTTTTTTTTACATTGCGATTTCTTCTCTCTCTATTCTCTTTCTTTCCTTTTTTTTGACTTGGAATGTAACCATATGCGAAAAATTTGGTTTATATTTATTTTTCCTTTCATTTTCCTCTCTTTGTTTAATTATTATTATTCTTTTTATTCATTATTTTCTTTATGTATTCACTCGAAAAATTTATTTGCATAGTATTCAATATATATACAGGGTGTCCCATTTTAATCTTACACCTGAATTTTCTCGAAAAATATTGCTCGGACGAACTATTGTGTGGAACAAAACTTCTAGGGATTGAAGGGGGACGTTTGAAAAAAAATTATTTGAGGAGCCAAAATTCAAAATGGCGGCGTTACAAAGACTGACATGTTTTTTTCAAACGGAAACATAACTTTTTTTTATTGCCAAAAAATTTGTCAGCTGAAAACTAAAAACTTTTATTGAAACATTTTTTTGATAAAGTTCATAGTTTTCAAGTGAGAACATCATTTTCAATTATTTCCGATGTATCCAGGATTGTGTGTGTGTGTGTGTGTGTGTGTGTGTGTGTGTGTGTGTGTGTGTGTGTGTGTGTGTGTGGGCGCGCGTGCGTGTATGTGTGTGGATGCGTGTGTGTGTGTGTGTGTGTGTGTGTGTGTGTGTGTGTGTGTGTGTGTGTGTGTGTTTTCGAATGTATGACCACTTGAACAAAAAAAGAATCAAATTTTTTTGTTGAAAATTTTGGTATTTTTTTGTTTTTTTTTGTTTTCAAATTTGGACAATATTTCATGAGAAAATTTTGGAGGAAAATCGATGAAAATAGTTTTTATCCATTTTAATAGCGTTTGTGCCATTTTCAGACCCAAAAACGTGTTTCTTTAAATCCTTGACGAACTTTGATCACGATGGGTAGAAAAACACACACACACACACACACACACACACACACACGCGCGCGCGCGCGCGCGCGCGCATGCACACACACACACGCACACACACACGCACACACACGCGCGCGCGCACACACACACACACACACACACACACACACACACACACACACACACGCACACACACAAATCCTGGATACATCTGAAATAATTGAAAATGATGTTCTCACTTGAAAACTATGAACTTTATCAAAAAAATTTTTCAACAAAAGTTTTTAGTTTTCAGCTGACAAATTTTTTGGCAATAAAAAAAGTTATGTTTCCGTTTGAAAAAAACATGTCAGCCTTTGTAACGCCGCCATTTTGAATTTTGGCTCCTCAAATAAATTTTTTTCAAACGTCCCCCTTCAATCCCTAGAAGTTTTGTTCCACACAATATTTCGTCCAAGCAATATTTTTCGAGAAAATTCAGGTGTAAGATTAAAATGGGACACCCTGTATATATATATATATATATATATATTTTTATTTAATTTTTTTTTAACTCTTGCTCTCATTGGATTTTTCATTTATATATCTATACGCCATTTTTATATTTTTTTAAATTTATTATTCGTTTTGTTTCTTTAGAAATCTAGACCTCTTCCTATTGTTCCTCTTGTAAATTTTATTTAATTTATTTATTCTCTCTTTTCGACTATTTCATTCGCTTATTTTTGTTATATATTCTTTCATTCATTTGAATGTTATTTTATTTTGTTTTATTTACTTTATCTTTCCATTTTATTTCATATTAGTTCATTTATTTATTTATTCTTTTATTTTTATCACTGTATTTCATTTTCTTCTATTTTATGATTTCGTTTTATTTTTATTTCTAATTTTTTTTGTTGAACAGGTGGCAGCTCGCCACCCGTACGCGAATCCGTCGCGTGACGTTGGCCGCTCGACCGTTGCTTGGCAACGGCGCGAGACGGGGAGGCGTCGATTTACGCCTCGTGGGGCCCCTCGCAGGCCTCAGCGGGCCAGGCGAGTAGTCCCTCCTACTCTACCGGTCAGTGGGTAACGTAGGGTTTAATCCGGTCTACATGAACTCGGACTGCCTTGCGCCCACGGCCGATTGTGTAGTTCACGTCGGAATCTTTGTTCCGTTCTGTGTAAGGCCCTGTCCACTTGGGGGAAAGCTTCGCTGATCGGCCTCGGCGTACAGTAGTGTCGTGGAGGAGGACTCGGTCGCCGGGGCGGTACTCCACCGTACCAACGGCGATATCATGCCCTTTCTTTACCCTTTCTTTTCGTTTTTCCAATCGTTCTTTCGCCACGTGCCATGTGGCTCGAACCCGTTCTCATAACTCGGAGACACAATCGTCGTATGAGTACGTCTCTCGTGGTGCTTCTTTAAGCGCCGTCGGTAAATCGGCTACTTTTCCAAACACCAACTCGTACGGAGTGAAACCTGTCGCTGTGTGCGGGGTGGTATTGTAGGTAAACATCGCGTATGGCAACCACTCATCCCAATCCGTTTGATCCTCTTTAATAAAACATTTCAGGTATTCTGCGAGAGTTCGGTGTGAAGGCTCCAATGCTCCGTTTGATTGGGGATGGTATGCCGTCGTTTGAATCTTTTTTATTCGGAATAATTGGCACATCTCCTTGAAAGTTTCGCTCAGGAAGTTCGTTCCTTGGTCTGACAATAATTCTTTTGGAGTGCCGTACTTGCAAACAATTTGAGTTGCAAATCCTTTGGCTACTTCCTTGGCTTCTTGCGTTTTTAGTGGTATAGCTGCGCTATACTTGGACAATGCGTCTTGAAAAGTCAGGATGTATTTATTCCCGGCTTCGGTCTCGGGTAAGGGACCTACTTTATCGACTGCACATTTGACGAATGGTGTCTTGGGTGTGTCGGTAATAGTCATGGGAGCATGCTTGCGTCGCGTGATTTTATTTTTCTGGCATTTGTCGCATGATTTTACGTAGTTTTTTATTTCGTTATTCATTCCCGGCCAGCTATACTTTATCTTTATTCGTTATTTCATCCTTTTTTCGCCTGGGTGGCCTCCAAGAGGGGCGTCGTGGTATTCTTGCAGAATCGTACCTCGCTCCTCTTCACTCGGGCACTCTCGATCTCCTATTTCCGTCTCTGTCTCGCTGTCGCTTGTTGTCTCGCTTACGCTCGAGTCTTTTTCTGTTTCCTTCTCTTTTTCGCTCGGGCCTGCTACCTGGTCCGCCTCCACTGGTGGGAGTGGCGGTTCGTTCTCGCTCGCGCGGACCTCTGTCGCCTTGCGTGGGCGTTCCTCTCTAGCGGGCTGCATTGTTTTTCTCGGCCGGCTACGTGCTCGCGGGACCAGCTGACCACGGCCATGCTGGCTCGGGTCTGTTGATGCTGGCGGCGGTGGCGCGGAACGGGGGGGCCTTCCACGGCCTTCCTCTACCACGCTTCTCGGTGTCCTTGTGACGTACCTCCGCCTCGGGTTCTTGCCGCGTCAGCATCAATACATACATACGGCTTAAAGCATCCGCATTCGTATTCTTCTTGCCAGCCTTATACTCTATGGTATAGTTGAACTCCTCTATCTTTATTCTCCAGCGCATCAGTCGTGATCCTGGATCTTTTACGTTGAAAAGCCATGTGAGGGGCTTATGATCCGTCACGATGGTGAATTTTGTTCCATATATGTATGGTCGGAATTGTGCTACTGCCCAAATTATTGCTAGCATTTCCTTCTCCGTTGTTGAATAATTCATGTCTGCCTTGTTCAGAGTGCGACTCGCGTAACAGATGGGTAGATCTTCTCCGATTTTTCCTTGCGATAAAATCGCGCCAATTGCCTTGTCAGAGGCATCTGTTGTTACCACGAAGGGTTTTTCGAAATCCAGATACTGCAGGATCGGTGCGGTGCTGAGAGTTTCTTTCAATTTTTGGAAAACTTGTTCGCAATTTTCGTCCCAAATGAATTTGTTTTCTTTTTTGATCAGTTCTGTTAACGGCTTTGAGAGTTTTGAAAAATCCTGTATGAATTTTCGGTAATATCCGGCTAGTCCCAGAAATGATTGAACCTTTTTTACGTTTTTTGGGGCTGGAAATCGTTGTACAACCTCTATTTTTTCCGGATCGGGTTTTACTCCCACTTCGGTAATAATGTGTCCTAAGGACTGGGTTTCTTTCCGCAGAAATCGACATTTCCTAGGTTGAACCTTTAATTGGGCTTCTCTCAGTCGATCGAATACTTCTGTCAGCCTTTTGTTATGTTCTTCGAACGATGATCCGTATACTACTATGTCGTCGAGATATACGTAGCATTTTAGTCCTTGTAATCCAGCAAGCACAGCGCCCATCAGCCTTTGAAAGGTTGGTGGGGCGTTTTTTAATCCAAATGGCATTCGGTTGTACTCGTAATGTCCAAGAGGAGTGGAGAAAGCGGTTTTCTCCTTGTCTTTTTCTCCTTTGATTTCTTCCCATATTTTGTCTTTTCTTTTTAATTTTTCTTCGATCGATACAGCACTTATTTCCTTTTCTTCGGTTGGCTTTTCTGTTTTAATTTCTTCAATTTGCACCGTTGGCCTTTCTATTTCGATTTCTTCATTGTTTGTGTTTCGCACTACTATGAGGCAGGAATGTCCTTCTGGGTAGACGTAACATCCGCCTATCTTTACTCCTGGTCGCACTTCTTTTGCTGCGACACATCCTATTTTTGCCGTCAATGTTTTTGCGTATAGCATTTGCTCTGTTCTGGGAGGTAGTTTAATTTTATTCGTTCCGTCCAGCATGGGGATCAGATGTCCGTATATTTTAATATGTCTTCCGTTTAGGATGTCGATGTTGTGCTCTCTCATGAGGTCCAAACCCATTATTCCGTCTACTTCCAGTGGTACTGCGTCATCTATTACGTAGAATCCGTGTTCTACGTTTACTGCGGGTATTTCGAGCACGAGTATAATTTTACACAGTGCGTAGAATTTTTTTCCTCCGATTCCTTTGAGTTCGATCGTTTCTTCTATTATTTCCGTGTCCTTTTTTAATACACTCTTTTTTATAAGACTACATTGGGCTCCGGTGTCTCCTTTCAACGTGAGGATTTTGTCTTCAGCCTGGGGAGACGCGATGTGGAAGTCGCTGGCGGCTCCTCCAGAATTGATCGTCGTTATCCAGTACGATTTTATTTTCGTCCTTGTGTTTTTTCTTTTGGACGGACCTGTATTCGATGCTTCGATTATTTTTCTGACGTTGCGTTTTTTGTCTCCGCTCGTTGCCGTTGCCATATCGAGCGAAAATGACCTAATTGTTTTCCTGTTTCCGCTGTCATTGCAGTTATATTCTCTTGGCCTGTCTACGTTTGTTGCCGTTATCATATCGAGCGAAAATTATCCAATTGTTTTTTTCTTCTCGCTGTCGTTGCGATTTTCTTCCTTCGGTCTGTCTTCTTTTGGCCTATTTTTATTTGGGTTCCAGTGATACTGATTTGGGCGCCCTGGGGGCTCACTCTTGTTGTAGTAGCTGGTTCCTTGGCCCTGGTGAATATTCGTTTCATGATTTTGATGATACCCGGTTCCCGGTGCCTGTCGATATCCGTTTCCTTGTCCTCGTTGCCAATTTCTTTTTCGGCAATCCTTGTACGCGTGCCCCGGTTTCTTGCAGTAATTGCAAGTGATGTTGAATTGATGCACGCTTTTCGAAGGAGCTGGTAGGCTGTATCGTCCGTAAGACGATGTGTTGGATCGGCAATCCTTTGCTAAATGTCCCATTTTGTGACATTTATTGCACGTCATCAGCGTTCGTTTTTCCAGATGAGTCTGCCTGTTTATGGATTCGCCTCCTTGTAGCGATTTTTCCTCTTCCATTGCTCCTTTAAGGGCTGATCCGAGATCCTTGAATCCTCGAGCCTTTACGATGACTTGGTATTCCCTTCGAAGTCCTCTTTCGAAGTTGTATAGGGCTAATTGCCTTACATATGTCTCAATTGTTCTTTTTTCCGCAGGCGATCTTGCCTCGGTTGTGCTGGCTTCGATTAATTCCATCATTATGGCCTCGAGTCGTTGACCGTATGATAACACGCTCTCGTTGTATTTTTGCTTACACGTATTAAAATCGACCTGTAACGCGGCTACTGTACGTCGCGTTCCATATAATGCTGTCATTTCTTCTTTAAATTGTTCGTACGATTCTATTTCTTTATATCGAGTATCTTTTCGCGCTTCTCCTATTACTTTTGTTGCTAACACGGATTGTAAAAGGGAATGTCTATCGGCTGCTGCAACGCACGCGTTTGCATCGCCGAATGCTTCAATTATGTCGTCGACTTCTTCAGGTTTTTCGCCATCAAATCGGGGAATGAGGCTTCGCGCCTCCTTGAGGGTCATAAAACCATTTTCTTGCGCCATGTTATCTGAATTAAGTTGGAGTAGGGAAAATTCTTGAATTTCTATTTCGCGACCACGCCTAGTGTCAATATTTTCAGGAGATTGATCAGAATCTGTTGATTAATCAGAAAAATGAACGGTTCGTTCTGCTGCGGATCGACTTTTGGTACGTTTCGCAGCTTTCGGCCTATTAGAGGAATTTTGTGAATTTAGACTTTCGTCTGAACTTGTTGCGGATCGAAATCGCTTTTTCCTAGGTTCCTGTAGTTCTTGTTCGACTGTTTGATTCTCGGGACGATCTCTTGCAATGAGTTCGTCGAAAATTGAATTTAATGATGATGATAATTTGTTGTTACCCGGTAATCGGTATAATTTATGACGCTCGTCTTCGTTTGACATTAATGTTTAATTGTTTGGCTTTGGAGGGTGTTTTTTGATAAATGTTCCGTCACTTACAGTACGATGATGCGCCTCATGTCGATTGATGCTTCGTAGTCGGTTGTTCACAAGATGTTGACCTCGTTCTCGTAGTCGTTTGGCAGGAAATTGCCAGTGTTGTTCCCTGTTGTCGTGTTGCTTTGGTTTGCTGTTCTCGTGCGCTCTGTTGTTCCGTTGTAGAAGGTATTTGGTGAGTCTTCGTCCTTAGGTCGGTCTGGTATCGATGATCCTCGGGATCTGGTTGCTTTTGGACAGCTCTGTACGGTTGACTCGGGTATTAGCTTACGCCGCACGTTTTCTTCTTATTTGTCCGGTTCGACAGTCGTCGATCGGATCACTCGTTGACCTCATTTTCAGCACTTGCTGCGTTCAGTTTATTTTGTACGTTGAATAGGATGTTTCCTTCTTCTTTTTTTTTTAAGTTGTGTAATGCAAAGTTGCGGTATCTCCAATTGCGGGAATCCCACCGCTGCCACCAATGTTGTGCCCCGGCTTCTGACGATGCGCGGAGAGCACGGAATTTCGCTCTCGAGTAAGTTGACACCGTGGGTTGTCGGATGCTCGAGGGCGAGGGTATGTGGGGACTTTTCCCGTTCCGAGTAAATCTCCAACTCGGGATATTGCAACTTGAACAACTTATATTTTATTTAAAATTAGGCAACAATATTACAATTCTTTTTATGCCTTGAGACCGACCTCCTCGGCTTCTGGCCGAAGACTGCCTTTCGATTAATTCTTTCGTCTAATTGTTAACTCGGGTTTTCGCAACCAGTCCTTCGAGAACGTTCGATTCGTTCGATTGCGATTCAGCGTTTTTCGGCTGAGTCGAGCGGAATATCGGGCTTGTGAAATATCGGGCTCGATATCGTCGCATGGGGTCTTTGAACCTCCTGCGTTAGCAATATGAAAATTCCTGTCTTTTCAGGGCACAACAAGTGTAATAATACGCCGGATCAAGCCCATAACTTTCAATACACGTATCACGGAAATTTGCGAAAATATCTGCTAATAACAAGACATCCGTCTTCAAATACAAATCGCTATATTCACCAAGCGTTTGAATGGAAAACCGCTCCCAGACATTCTCAGCGTGAATGTACTCGCTCGCACTGATCGTTTCCCCGGTCAAGGAACTGTAAAATGAGTCGCGCGGCGGCAAACACGTGTCTTCCAATCTGCTGACATGGTCAATGTATTCGTACGGGAAGACACCTTTTCGTGTTAATAATGTAAAATCATGCATCGGTAGGGCATCAAATTGTGAGCGTAAAATTTTCAGTTTGTCCGTCGTTAAAAATGATGCGAATTTCTCAAGACTTGTGGTTAGAAATTTATATGAATCGATGAAGCGTAATTTAATTTGGTTTTTTGTTTCTTCGGTAGTAGTTTGAACAGTTTTCGTGAACGAAATATATTTTTCTTTTGTTATCGGAAGCACGTAAGTTTTCCCTTCGAACGCGGTGGCCACTTCCTTAATTATAAAATGCGTATCATAGCCAGACAAATTGTGAAAAACTACCGGGATGAAAAATGATTGTTTGAAATTTAGATTGCAATTCGAATGGGCGGGGCCTCTGTAACGCCCAGTTAAATGACAATGATCGCGAACTCGTGTATCGGTTTGTGCAAAATCTTCTTCACATATGTGATACTCAATCGCGCTTCGAAATTCAAGCTCCTCGTTGGATGTTAACTGTACCATGGGGATATTTGAAGATAAAATATCTTTTACACGCAAAGTTGCATTTTTTAGTTCTTCGACGAACCATGCAATGCAATCGCTACTACGGTGCGATTCATATCTGCATAACGATTGATCGTATGAATAATGTACGTAGTATGCGATACTAGAAACCTCGTGGTGTTGGTACATGTTTTGTTCATTCGTTTTCGCAAGAACGCACTCAAGATCGGCGTATATTACGAATGGAAGTCGCTCCTTATGATTGAAGTTTTTAAAAGTGAGCCACTTGTTCGCATCGTTCGGTAGACGGACGGCACAGTCGTTGATCTGGCCACAGTCCGAAGTGCGCCCTTGCAATTTTTGCTCCGAATGAAAGTAGTGTAGACATCTGCGAAAATAAACAGAAAATCAGTTTCGAAAAAATTATTTTGATACATTAAATCATAGTAAATCTACGTACCTATCACAGATATATTTCTGTCCAAAGTGTTTAGTCAACTGTGAGCTGACGAGCCTTGATAAATTCTTGATCCACGCGAAATGTCCAACGATGTTTTGCTGCAGATCTTCCACGTAGAGCAAATTGACATGCTTTTTTGTCTTTTGCTCACTCACGCGAATTGGAAGAGTACTATCGTTCTCAATGGTGTATACATTGATTGAAATGTCATTACGAATTTCAAATTTTTTAATTTGATTCAGAGTCATTGGAAACTCAATGTCTTGAACATTTAGCACTGTCGAGTAGTGTGGGTATGAAGATTCACGCGCACTGTTACGTTGGGCTGGATGAAGAGCAGCAACTACGGACCATCCGAAACATGCTTGATCACTCGATTTCACATTAACGACTGCTCTTTTCAGCATTATCGACCGCGATAACATTATGTTGCATCCCGCACGCATTGGATTATATTTATTTATATTCATAGTCAAGTTATATATTCGTGACAATGCTCACCCGCTGTCGCGTTCCTGAAACTCTTCGAGTGATGTCGAAATGGGCTCAATAACTTTTTGATCGTACCACTCGCGTAAATCAGACGTATTGAAAAGTTCATAGTTTTTAGCATTAATGCTTTTATTTGCACGCTTGTCACACGCCACAAATTCGCCGTTAAAAACGGTATTAATTTTCACACTACCATGATTGTTGATAATGGTTTGAACGCGTGAAAGCACGACATCACTAGCGTCTTCGAGAAATTGTTGAGGTTCGATGTGGTTGTGATTTATGACTACACCAGTCAAGATACGACCCTCGAATGCCGTATCAATTTCTCGCCATATGAATACATGATTGCTATGACCAGCACCCGTATGTATAAAACGCTGACGCACCGAATTCTTGAAGCCTTCAAGTAGCGCAATTTGGGCTACCAACGATTGACGATTTCCGATCGATAATCGCGGTCGTTTAATTCGACTTTGTTCTTCTAATGACTCGATATACTCGTCACATCGTTGTTCCCACACAATGTACTCTTCGATCGAACTAATTTGAGCCCCTTGCTTGCAAAGATTTTTTTCAATATTATCCGTCATGTCTCTGCGCGAGGCACTCTGCGATCTCGGAAATTCAAACATTGACTGAAAGTGTGTACCTCTCAATCTCGATTTATATCCCATTTCTATAACAACTGCATCTTTGGTGCCGTGTGCATTTTTTCGCTATATATTTTTCTGCAGACTTTACGATTTTGCTGGCATGAACTTCTTCGACGGGATTCATGAAGCGCTCGCAGAATCAATCGCATAATTTTATTCTTTCGTGAATATCTCAGACATTTTGACCTTGAGATGACACGTGATGCTGAATCGACATTTTAACGTTGCTTTTTTCCTATGTACGCTGAAAGTGTGTACCTCTCAATCACGATTTATATTCCATTTCTATAACAGCTGCACCCTTGGTGCCGTGTGCATGTGTTCATTATATATTTTTCTATAGACTTTTAGATTTTTGCTGACATCAACTTTTTCGACGAGATCCGCGAAGCGTTTACCCCAATCGCTTTAATCGTTGAATGTCTAAAGTGTATATGTCTTTATACATGCAGATGAGTCGCTCTATCTCACATGCATTTGCTGGATGCGGTCGCTCCATCTCTCATTCTCGCTCTCTCTCTCATGCATACGTGTAATCCGATCGCTTCTCTCAGCAACACGGGTCAACCAACTTGGCTCTCTGGCGAGAGTCGCTAAATAATAAAATCCATGAAGTAAACAATATAAGACAAAAATAAATCAACAATAAATTTTAAATATATAAAGATCAAGAATCGATGATCAATTAATCGATAATCGATATATACCCCCCTCCTCCGCTCCAACGATTTCCCCCTCCCCGCGTGACGTCAGCCGCTCCGCCGAGTCCCCCTCCCCGCGTGACGTCATACCCCTCCCCGGGTGAACCCCCCGCCCCGCACCCCCCTCAGAGGACCTGAGTTAGAACTCTCATAGCTATACTACTCATAATTTTAACATCGAGTGAACAAAATATACACTTAATTTTTACGAGTTTTATACATCGATATTCAACAAATTTAAACAATTTTACATCAAGGTTGTGGAAAAAAAAATTGCAAAACTTTTCACGACTGTATTCTATAATGCCGCCATGGTAGGGTATCAGAGGTCCCAGGTATGATATACCGCTTATCGTCATGAGGACTCAGAGCAATTTTCGTCTCGCGAATGGTGTAAACCTTATGCAACTTTGACCGAATGCACGGTTTACTACGCTCCATTTCAACTTCTTCCTTCAAGCATCGAGCATAATCGTCAAACGTGATTGTCCTAGCCACAACGCTACTCTTGAGACCTTTAATTTTTTTCGTGTCCTTCTCACCCTCGCCACGTGTCGCGTACATTTTCGATCGCAGTCCAATAAATTCCGTCATAACTGCTCCATTACATTCGTCCTTCATGAGACCGGGCACCTTCTTGTTGACGAGCAGTATACCATACCGATTGTCCGCTGAATAATCGCTTGTATCGAATTTCGAAATGTCGCGCTTCATGTCGGCATATATATAATCGCCCTCAATGTCATATATGAGACTATCCGTATCGGTATACATGACTTTACATTTATCTCGATACAGAGGTACCATATACTCGTGATGAAATCCATACAAGCACGTTTTGGATATGTCGAGTATGCACAGACCCACATATATCGGCTTGTTGAATTTCACCTCGAGATTGCGCAATTCCACGGCAACGAGGTTTTCCGAAAAAAACACTTCGGCTGTGGAAGTTTGGCTTCGCAATCATTGCCTCTGCGCTATATCTGCCCTCCCATTTTGTTAAAAGCTTTACATCTACATGATTGCGCACGTTCTCCATCGTTTTTCCAAAGACCGCATTATTCATTAATTTGAATAAATTCTTTTCGAAATCGTTTTTGGCAAGCGTTCGAAACTGGGTATTTAACTCAATATACGAACGCAGCCATGGGGATTGTGTAAACTGTAGGACTCTATCGATTTTCGTGAGGCAAAGTCCATGGCGTAAGCACTGTTGCAAATTCCGGTAGTGTATGATGTAGCGCTTTTTATCGCAGCCGTTTGCTAACAGCTTTTCCCCCTGCTTACCCGGCGGTTTTTCATGTATTGGACAAAACGGCAGGTCTTTGTGCGCATCATGTAGAGATTGGGGATATTCCAAGCCGACTTCACGGATGTACCCTATAGGTGAGTCTAGCGCGATGCATGATGGATCAAAATTGGATACGTCGTTGACAGATTGAAAATCTGCAAATGGCAAGGGTTGACACATTGCCCATCCACACAAATTGTTTACATCAAAATACATCAAGTATGATGATGCTTTCGATGGATCAAACGACTCCATGTACTTGTTATTAGCGTGTGCATATCGGTTCGGGAATTGACTCAGACCACCGCGTATATACCCCGCTCAACGAATATAACCATGTCGATGTCAGTTAGTAATTCAAACTTGACATTCGAGTGTTTTAACATTGCATTCCAGGTATATCCGGGCAATGTGTAGAAATACGCGGGATCTAGGCCATAGCTCTCATCACATGTATTTCGAAAGTTTTCGAAAATATCAGCTAATAACAAGACATCTGTCTTCAGGTACAGATCGCTTTAGTCACCCAGCGTTCGAATGGAGAACCGCTCCCAAACGTTCTCAGCATGTGCGTACTCGCTCTCACATACTGTAGCATCTGTCAGGGAACTGTAAAATGCGTCACGTGGTGGTAGGCAAGTGTCGTCTAGCTTCGTCACGTCATCAATATATTCATAAGGGAAGACCCCTTTCCGTGTCAGCAAGTTGAAATCGTCCGTCGAGAGAGTTGGGAATTGTGTGCGTAAAATTTTGGGTTTGTCCTCAGTCAAAAATGAGGCTAATTTGTCGAGACTGGTGTTGAGGAATTTGTATGAGTCGATAAAGCGCAATTGGATCTTGTGTTTTGAATCGTCTGTAATTTGAACATGCTTCGTGAAGGAGATGTATTTCTCCTTTGTGATTGCAAGCACATTGGTTGTTCCTTCGAACGCTGTGGCTACTTCCTTGATCATAAAATGTGCATCATAACCGGATAAATTGTGGAAAACTACTGGAACGAAAAATGACTGTTTGTAATTTAGGTTGCAGTTGGAATGGGCAGGGCCTCTATAGCGCCCAGTCAGATGGCAATGATCTCGAACGCGTACATCTTCTTGCGCAAATGGTTTCTCAAATATGTGACATTGAGTCGCTGCTCGAAAACCAGCCCACTCACTCGGTGTTAGATATACCATTGGTACATTATCACAGTACATTTTTTTTATCCGCAGTGCTAGATTTTGTAGTTCTTCGATAAACCGCGATATACAATCAGCACTGCGACGCGAGTGATATGAAGATAATGAATCGTCATATGAGCAACACACGTAATATCCGATACTAAACACTTCATGATGTTGATACTTATCTTTCGCTAGGTTCTCGGATCGGTCTTTGCCAACACACACTCCAAATCAGCATACACAATGAAGGGATATCGCTCTTGCAAGCTAAACTTGCTGAACTGGAGCCACTTATTGGTGTCATCTGGTAGTCGAATTGCACTCTCATTAGTGCTCCACAATCGACCTCGTGTGATTGCAATTTTTCCTCTGATCCGAAGTGGTGCAAACACCTGCAAACATTTTTTGTCTGTTTTTTTGTTCATCTAGTAGATATATAATTATGTGTCAATAATGTTAAATTTCCGCACCGATCGCATATATATTTTTTATGCCCCTTTTTGCTCTGTTGCTTCGTCACGACTCTCGACAAATTCTTGATCCATACAAAATACTCCACATTGTTGTCCTCAGTATCCTGCATGTACAGCAAATTGATGTGCTTTTCCTTCTTGTGTTGAGTTATGCGTATTGGAACAATGTCCTTTTTGGTGGTGGTGGTATACACGTTGATCGGTAAATTGTTTTGAAGTACAAACTTCTTTATTAGATGTATCGTCACCGGGAATTCGATATCCTGGAGATTCAGTACTGTCGCATAATGAGGGTAAGAAGATGTACGGTCACTGTTTCGGTCAGCTGGGTATAGAGCAGCAACAACTGCCCATGCGAAACATGTGTTATCCTCGGATTTGACGTTAACCACAGCCTTCTTCAATATTATTTCCCGCGGCAATGATATGGAGCACCCGGCACGCATCGGATTATACTTATTCACATTTATCGTGAGGTTAAGTATTTTCTGCAGAGCCCAGCCACTATCACGTTCTTGAAATTCATCGAGTAAGGTTAAAGTGGGCTCCATAACTCGCTGTTCATACCACTCGTTCAAATCGCTTGTGCTAAATAGTTCACAGTTCCGCGTGTTGACACTTTTATTAGCATGTTTTTCACCACTCGCGAATTCGCTATTAAACACTGCATTAATTTTAATGCTGTTGTGCTTGTCGATGATATTTTGCACATGTTGAAGCACTAGGACGCGAGCATCAGTTAGAAAGTGTCTCAGCCCGATGTGGCTCCGATTGATGATGGAACTGGTCAATATTCGACTCTCGAAGGATGATTCAATCTCCCGCCAGATTAACTCATGATCACGATGTCCTGCGCCCGTGTGTACGAAACGACTCCGCACAGAATTTCTCAATCCTTCCAGACGCCCTATTCGGGCTATTAGGGACCGTTGATGTCCGATTAATAATCGCGGGTGCTTAATCCGGCTTTGCGTTTCTAGCCCTTCGATGAACTCGACGCATCGTTGCTCCCACGCGGCAAAAGCTTCGAACGAGCGTAAAAGCACGGCTCGGTCATGCAAGATTTGCTCCATGTTGATGAGTACGAAAAACTTCCACGATGTTAACAGACTGACTGCTTCATGCAAAGTGCGACCAGATTTGAGCGGAGCGGATCATTAAAAAGGCTCTTCCTTCGGGGAAACAAAATTTTCGCCCGTCTCTCTCGGGAAAATAGAGTTTTCCGATAACGCGTAGATTGCTCGAGGAACATGAGACAAAAACAGGAAGTCGGGATCCATTGGGTCAAAAGATTTTATGGGTCCTGCAGCTCAAGTGGTCCATCCGCGGTCACCCCCTTTGATCCCTAAAGTTTATAGTTTTTCTAAGAAATCCTGACTTGTCGAGACCTGTCTAAAGTGTTTGCGAGACTCGTGACAGGAGTGGACACGCATGCAAACGTTTTAAGGATTTTGGAAACGAAATCAAGGCACCGCACCTACATGCCATAAATTAGGGGGCTTTGAAAAGCCGCCCTTCACGTAACACATAGCGTCTTCAAATTGCCGAAATTTTTCTACCCGTATATTGTCGTCA
The DNA here is from genome assembly GCA_944452715.1 of Ophion slaviceki. NCBI lineage: Eukaryota > Metazoa > Arthropoda > Insecta > Hymenoptera > Ichneumonidae > Ophion > Ophion slaviceki. The sequence goes on from OX101795.1 coordinate 13,492,186, forward strand.
CACACACACGCACGCACGCACGCACGCACGCACGCACGCACGCACGCGCACACACACACACAAACGCACACGCACACGCACACACACGCACACAATCGATATATATACTGTTATGGCATTATAAAATTTGAATATTATTGATAAACTGTTGTTTCATTGTGGTTTGATTTATATCATTATTTACCCCCCCCCCCCCAACACTCGTCGACGGCGGCTTCCCTCTTCCGTAGTCACTCTTCGGACCACATGGCTACCCCCCTCCACCGAGGCCCTTCTGTGACGTCATACGCGCCCGGCGACCCCGCTCCCTCCGCCTCGCCGCACTTGGCTTCCTCGCGCTGGACACCCCCCCCCCCTGAGATTCCCTTTCCCCTTGAGCCAGAATCGGCCTAGTACATCTACTTAACGCAGCATAATTTAATCTTTATCTTTAACTTTATTTTCAAAAACAGCAGAACCAATGAACGAAAGAAACACATATTCGCAAAGAGCGACTACGGTGCTAAGAGCGGCTACCTCATGATAATCTTGAAATCGCCTTATTAAAGATTAATAGCAGTTCTGGCAATAGCGTATGTCGTCGTTATTTTTTTTCGTATGTACTTATCAATTGGGTTTCAAGTCATACAAATTCACCAACGATAATTATTGCCGCAGTTACGAGGGAGAAGCCAGCCATACATTTTCAGTTCCAAATACGAATGAAAATGTAGGTTATTCCGGTGAATGTTATTGAACTTCTATCCATATCGTGCTATGAATTTGCCTCGCACTCCAATCACCGAACAGGAAAAACTGTTCAGTAAGGATCTAGAATACATGATCATTGAAGCGATGGATCAACCTATGACAATGGGAGTCGAAACTTGTTTGGATTTTCTTTCACCAAATGAAATTCATGAAGCAGCTGCAATAGAAGATGACAGTGAAGGAGATTTGCACGGACAACGATACCTAGATCCAAAAATTGATGAAAATGTATGTACCCAAGATGTAAAAGAATTAAGTTACAATACAAGACAAAAGCTGTAGATTACTGGAGATCCGCGGCAAATGGGAATATAAAGTTATGATCTGTCCATACGAAATTCTAAAAGGTGAAATCAGAGTTGCAGTTACACTGGTGGGCCAATAGTATAAATAAGGGTGGCACCTACAAAGGAATGCTAACAAAAATAGCTCACTACACGTTAATCAATTTGAATGATGCTTTGGACAGAAGGCTGCTTGTCCATGATATAGATCTTCGACGATGGGCCTTACATGCACCAAAAATTGTAGAAATGCCAGCCGTAAATTTCCAAGCATCTGCTGCTTGGCTAAGGACATTCAAACCCAACATGGAATTGTGTCGCGGAACATTACTAAATATGTAACAAAACAACCATTATTAAACGGTGATACACTTCAAAACAAAGCTATCGAATTTATAGAAATGGTGAAAGTCAACATAGCCATCGTTGGGCTGGAAACACATTTAATTCTGATCAGAGTGGATTCAATTTAGAGCTACACACAGGCCGCACATTGGCGAGAGAAGGGCAGAAATCCGTTGAGACAGTAGTGCAATTCACGAATTAGTGTAATAAATAACACGCCGATTGTTGCTGTACTTATCATTGTCGTCATGAACGTCTAGTAGTCGAAGAATACAACACTTTTTCCATTCGAACTTTATTTTAATTTCGGCCCGTTCACGAGCTATAGAGAGAACAAAGTTTTTAAGGGTGCGTTGACCCCTTAAGAGTATCGTCCCGCCAAAACGAGAAAATGTGTATCGACTATTTTGACTGATTGTACTTTCTTTGTAACCCAGTTTGATTTCTACAAATTTTCGTCCATGCTGCACGGTAAGAACTTTGAACGTTTGCCTTTCGAGAGGAAGACCGTTGGGGGGGTCTGGAATGTTACAAATATGCAATTGCGTGATAACACGAACATATATTGACGTGAATTTAGACCGAATTGCCAGAAGTCTAGCTGATTATACGATGCTCTCGGCTAAAAAATCGAAGGGCAGTTTCAACCCGTTAATTGTGACATATCGGAAAAAGAATAAATCTGTATCGACACTTTTCCGTTCTCTACATGTATGGAAATTTACATTTCAATCGATAAAAAATGTTCGGAGATGCGGTTGAAAATATTCCATTTTTGCAATAAACAATATGAAATTTGTTGCTATCTGAATCGTTCTAATCTCCCATGTATTGTACACGAAAAAATAAACATTCTTGCAATTCGAAGTTTTTTTTTCATATCTCGTACCGTTGAAACGTTATCGGCAAAAAACACCCCAATTTCGAGGGTGAGTTTCAACCCTTAAAAATCGGGTTTCGCCAATATAAAAAATACGTGTCGCCCATTTTTACCCATTCTACAAGCATGCCAAATTCAATCGAAAACGGAGACATCGACCTTGCAACGTTTCCTTGTTAGTGAAGTTACCGAAAACTTGAGAGAAGGCCACCCCAAAAAAAGGGGAATAGAAAGGGAAAGTCACCCAAGATTTTCGACACGTGGAAGATCTTTCAAGAGAAGACCACCCCCGAAAGAGGGGTATAAAAGGAAGGACCGGGAACACAGCAAAGTGCAGTGTCGACTTCAACCCCGTGGCCGGAGTAACGCCGTAGCCGGTCGCGGTCAATCTCCAGTCTCAATCTCAATCTAGCAGTCTCAGTCAAAGTTTCAACGCATGCAGTCTCGATTTCAACCCCGTGGTCGGAGTTACGTAGCAGTCAGTCGCGGTCAAAGTCCCAGTCTCCATCTCGACCTCACGGTCGAAGTATCAATCTCAATCTCAACCTCGCGACTACAGCTACGCCAATCAGTCTCAATCTCAACATCAAGTCTGAAGACTAAGTCGACGTGAACAAGCAGTCAGTCGCGGCAGTCATCGGAGTGGCACCAGCCCAGCAGTCGCAGTCGCAGTCTCAGTCTCAACCTTGCGGCTAAACGTACCGTCACCGAAGTCTACCAGATGAAATTCAGCAAGATTCACTGTACATATTGTCCAGTCGCGTTTCATCTTCCAATATTGGTCAAAGACTCTCCTCAAAAGAAGTCTCAGCCCATCGCAAAGTGTTCAAGTTACCAAATCCAAACTCTTGTATCACCACCGTATCTTTCAACTTCAAGACTCTACAAACATATATTAAACTATCGAATACAGCCCAAATCTAAACCACATCCGCTGTAATCATTTGCCTTCAAATAACTATATGCCCATCTTGAATATTTCAACCATTTCAACTATTTAATCGTGTGTAAATGTTGTACCTATTTAATTTCGTGTGACCATTGTGTGAACACTATAAACCGCTCGACATACGTGTTAATATTATAACTATTTAATCTCCATGTAATCACTGTGTGAGCATTATAATCGTGAAGAAATTCTAACAACCATAATCCGAATCTCAAAACAATACCGCCGATAAAATAAATTATAACCACGATTATTAGACGACCATTGGAACGAAAGGAACAAACTTCGCAAATGAATAGAGTAAGCAAAGCATTTATGCAAAACTCTCGTATTATTCGATCTTTCTCAACACCAACGCATTATTCAACCGGCATTCTCCCCATATCAAAGGCGTGACCTCCGCCCCTGGGTAAAGGACTTAATTGTCTTGACCCGAAAGCGAAGTCAACACCGTGTTGCGTCCTCTCTAAGATTCGATAAGTTCACGGAGACGTAACAGATCGATGCAGTTTATGACGAGTATGGCGGGGTTATGGCGAAAACTACCTGAGCCATACAACCAACAATCGAGCTATTGATTTCATCTTGTGCGCGTACTCCAAGGAGCTCTCGTATTCGCAGCTTATACCTCTGGTGACATGATCCACTCTCCCGATCAGGAACGAGATTAAATCAATGACAAACTCGACGGCACGGTTTGGAGTATGTCCTGTGGATGCTAAGAAAATAATGGAGAGAATCGATTTCAGCTCTGTTCCCTAGGCACTTCGGCGCCAATCGTCCGCGCCTACAATGCCTACACCCATCATGCAAGTCGTCGATTTCGTCTTCGCGACATGAATCTCGATGTTGCTGTAATTTTTGTTCCTTGCAGCGTAGGAGAAGGTATCCTCTCGCTTTGAGGGGAACTGGGTAAAAGTTAAATGTAAAAATCGACGAATGATTTCAGAAATGTACGACAGAGGGTCCAGGGATCATACGGAGCACTGTTTGCTTTTTTGCTCACGTAACAGCTTGCAATCGAAAGAACCAGCTGTGGCTACTTGCATTTAATCTTTGTTATTTGTATAAGTATGTTAATCCGTTTTTTCCGCAAAATTGAAGTACTCGCCAGCCCGATAAATCGGACATTCAGAATACCGGTAACATGCATAAAAATCATTTATATGTAAGAAAACAACTTTTTAACAAGCTTTTATTTAATATGCTAAAATGTAGAAAATATTTTTTTTACCAAGTCACCCATATGCGACTATAAATGGAAGCTTGTGTCACTTCTTAGTTGTATGTTTGCAAAATTTCAGAGCTCGAAGTAGTTGGGAAGTCGATGAAATATTGATTTTCCATTTTGCCTTCAACAGAAAGTTGTCATTAAAAAAAAGAAAAGTATTTTTTTTTGTTCGAATCATGCGCTGTCACGTCTGAGACACATGTTTGCAAAATTGCAGATCTCTAAGTGGAGGGGAAGTGGATGAAATATCGATTTATCATTTTGGATCTCACAGAAAGTCGTTTTTTTTTAAATTTATTTATTTATTCATTTTTTTGACGTTGAATCATACATTGCCACCCCTAAAATGCATGTTTTCAAAATTTCAGAGCTCTAGGTAGTCAGGAAGTGGGTGAAATATCGATTTTCCGTTGCGCATCTAACACCAAGTCAAGTTAAGTAAAAGCTTGTACAAAAACAAAACAAAAAAAACGTGTTGTATGTCGGTACTTGAAACTCCAGACATATTGCGTTGTTGCCGACTCTGTTAGTTTTTATTTCTTGAGATAACAAGGAAAAGAGATACTCTTATTTAATTATATCATCGGGCGTGATCATCTTTATTATCGCCGCAACAACAGAGAATGAAAAATTCGATTAAAGTCGTAATGAAAATTAAATAATTTATTGTGATTTGATATGGAAACGTCCAGATCGAATCTTCGCGATATCGGCGATACGAAGAAAAAAAAACAATCGCTCGGTGCTTTCAAATTTCGAAAATACCTAATTATTGATCGTTCTGTGCTTTATTTCTCTGAAGCATAAAGATTTCAAATGCATTGAATAATCTGATTTTTTATCATCTCTCGCGGGTAGAATTACAAGTCTCATGATTGTCAGCAACCTTCACGCCTCGGCCCGGAATTCATGGAGGGGCAGAAGACGAAGCGGGAAATGTCACATCGGTCGGCCTGTCACGGGTCTTGAACCGGATTGGTTAACAGGCAGCCTAAGAGAATGATACGCAAAACGTCAAATCATCCGCGTCGTCATCTGTCAAACGGTGCGTTCCTCAAACCGTGCACGCTCAGAGTGCGCGTTATCTATCAAACGCACGATCTGAACTTGCGTACCCAAGATGACAGAAAATAACAGCAGACGATACACGAAACGTCAAACTGTCCGGGCAAACGAGACAGATGCCTAGTTACCTTGCACGCTGCCTGCTACGCTACTCGCGCTCAAACTCGGCGCTCGAGTGGTATCGTCGCTAAAAAAGACGCCTTGGCAGCTTTATTCGGGGTACCCCCTGAACCCGCCATTTCCAGGTGGGTCACTTATTATGAAACACCCTGTATATCGTAACTTCACTAATTTATGTGTCATGACCTGGCTTATATTGCGAGTTTCTTTATTCGAGATTACAAATGTGTTCCGCTATTTTCTGCTACGATTGAGCATAAGCTTTAGAGAGTAAAGTAAAAAAGCTTATATTTACAGCCTCCACGTAGTTTCCTTCTTTCTTCATGACTTTTTTCGTGCTGATGCAAGACACATGCAAGAGATAATAATTGTGTTATTTAGAAGGAATTAATCGATTAGAAAATAGAAATTACCGAAATCCCGGAAACCTTCATGATGGGAAGAAAACGTAGACATGAGCGAAACTCTTCGCCAGAGATACGGAAGAAAATAAGACGTGAGCGAAAGCTTGTCTAGGCCCGTGTTAAATTGAATGAATATGTGTTACAAGCGTCGATGCCGGGGACAAAATCACGGTATGTTTTTAAATTAATAACAAATGACCGTGCATTCAGACTGGTAAATTGTGCGAGAAGGAGTCAACCAGTGTCTTTGTGTCTATTGAAAAGAACACTTTTGGCATGAAGGAAAAACAGCCCATTTGAGGAGTTGTCTGCAATCGCTGAGGATATCGCAGAAACTCGCGATAATATAGAGGACAATAACCAAGGGAGTTGCCTTTCATTCCAGAGGCGTAGCCAGGACTCGCTCCGAGGAGGGGTAAAAGCGAAGAAAGTCGATATGAAGTATTAAATAATTTTTTTTAAACTGCAATCGACTCCAATTATGCCGAAACCGTGTGCCGTACCTACAAGATTTTCGCGGCCGTTTCGCTTGTCGCAGCCTTCCTCTGTCCTGGCATAGCAGCTGTGACCCCACTTCATCGATCGTAAAAACTTACACTTTGGCAATCTTAAGAATAAAATAATAAATATTTGGAGACAATCAGTGAATCGTGAACATTCGAGTTGAAGTTTTTCCGAATACACAATTTGGTTGGAATGGTTTTTATCATTTTTGGGTATTCATTTATTCAATTTGACGAAATTAATTTACTCGGATACTTCGGTACTACTAACGCCATTTGTTAAATTGCTCAGCAATTACTGTCGTGTTCCTCAAAAAACCTCCACAGTCAAATTACCAAACTACTTAACTAGATTTTACTTATCGAAATCTAGCATATGCAATTAGCATATTTGATTCACTGACTTGTTTGTCACTCAAAACATTTATGACATTTCGATTGCCTGGACCCTGGGCCTGAATTCTGGAGGTCGGACTGGTCGGGCCACGCGCATATCACGTTGATCGGTGTCATCGATATACAAATCGGTGCGCTTCCAAAGCAAGGATTCGCTCAGTTGTAATGGTGAATCAAGGTGTTGAGCAACATGCTAAATTTACGAGTTTTTTCGGATTTTTGGAAAACGTACTTGGCAGATTTGCATAACATTTTCATGGGACCACGTCACTGGGTTTCCCTATACAGAATCTGAATCACGGCGTGATCGGTATACATGCATATGAAAGAAATAATAAAAATACAAAGCCGACGAACGGTTCGTAGCCGATTCAAAATGGTTTTATTTGAAACGCTCGAAAGTAAAATGATCCACTCGTAGTTTCAATACTATCCTGTGCTAATTTTGTACTAGTTTTGAAATGTCAATAGGTCTTGTGTCTTACCGATTGCGACCAATTCGAACCTAGCGATACCTTGAAAATGAAAAATCATTCGCTGATTTCGAATTTTCTAGGTAGAACCCGATCGGACGAAAACTCCTGATACGGGACACGTTTATATTTTTAAAAATCCATTCCCTGGGCTATATAAAGCCTGGACGCGAATGGGACTTGAAAATTCGTGACTACCAAACGATTTTACATTGATAAGAGCTTGCCGGATCAATTTCAGCAAAAAATAAAAAAGGTCACTTTTCCCGTCTTGTGTCTTATCGATTACGACCAATTTGAATCTAGCGTTCCAATTGACTTTCCGACACCGTCGAACGCACCCTCCAAAATAAAATTACCTACTCGTATTTGCAATACGATGCTGTATTAATTTTGTACTAATTTGAAAATGTCAAGACATCTTGCGTTCCATCGATTACGTATTTGGCAGATTTGCATACCATTTTCATGGGACCACATCGCTGTGCTTCCCTACACAGCATAGAAACAACCATTCAAATCGGACCAGCCAACACTGTGTAATCAATATACAGGGTGTATAAAAATTATGTGTCAGCACTCCGCCAGGTGATTCTCCGAGTCACGTTCGGCGAAGATCGACCGCCAAAATGGACCCGCAAAATTGACCTTAACCCCAAAACTCAGGGTCAAATTTTTTATTGGTTTGAAAAATTCCACTAAAGGAGAGAAACAAAAGTCAGAAAGGAACCATAGGTCGCAAATGAGCCCATCACCCGGAAAATAAAAAATAAAATATTAAACATTCGGAAATATGAGTTTCGCGGATTGTGGATAGGAGAAACACAACAATAGCGCGTTAACCACCGAAATAAAGCCCTCCATCACTTAGCCATGGATTCTATTATACGAAAAAAAGAACTTCACCGTTGTCCGACTCTCACTACGAGGAGGTGGACGGATAGGCACATGGTGAATGACAACAACTTTTGAGGCCACTGTTGTCACACCTTCAAGGGTCGTGCGGATGTGTGTATGTGTGTGTGTGTGTGTGTGTGTGCGTATGTGTGTGCGCGCGCGCGCGCGCGTGCATGTGCGCATGTGAGATCAGGTAGCGATCAGGTCTCCGTGGTTCGTCACTCCAAGGTTATTTACCGACTCCAAACCATCACTTCCGTCTTTTTAATTATCGCCTGGTCGATTTTATCGTGGGCCACAACATTGGCGGTCGCGTCAAAGGTAATAAACCGATCCGTTTATGCCGATGGCTCGTAGCATACGGGCTTGTTCTCTAGCTTCCACATGCCGACCTCCATTACGCAGGCATGCTCGCAGCCTTTCCTCGAAATTGGTCCGAACTCTCGCCAAAAGTTTTCGGTTTCGTCTCAACTGGGCCATTCCATCATCTATTCGGCGTCTCAGATCCACTGACGTTCTGATCGCTCTGCCAGATCTATAAACGATGGCATTTAGCGCACCCCACAAGAAAAAATCCAAAGGATTAAGGTCTGCAGAACGTGGTGGCCATAAATGTGACGCAGGCCGACGGCCTATCCATCGCGTTCCAAAGGCTTCGTAAAGAAAAGCACGAACTTGCCGACCAAAATGTGGTGGGGCGCCATCGTGCATAAAGAAAAGGCCTTGGCGATTCTGCCACGGAACAATTTCTCGTAAGCGATGGATTAAATCGCGCTGCAGAAAAACCAGATAATTTCGACTATTCAACCGCGACGGAAGATAGACCGAATCGATTATCTTGTCACCAACGATACCTGCCCAAACATTGACACTGAATCGATCCTGGTGGACTCGTTGCATCATCGTATGAGGGTTCCTGCCAGCCCAGATGCGAATATTTTGCCTATTCACAATGCCGGTGCTCGAGCAGCTCGCCTCGCCAGTGTACAGGACGTGCTCAAGAAATCCAGGGTCTCTTTGCAATTTCCGAAGCATCCAGCGGCAAAAATTCTAACGAACTTGATTGTCCCCAGGGTGCAGTGCTTGGACATATTGCACACGATACGGTCGCAGGGCCTCCTCCCGAATCATGCGACCAACTGTCATATGAGTAGTAAGGGGGCCACTATGGCGACCCCCACTCCTATCCCCATTCCTATCCCCACTCCTATCCCCACTCCTCGGCCCGTGGTGGGGGCAGCCGAGGTGGGTGTAGAAGTGGGGGAAAATTGTGGTGGCTCGCCATAGTGGCCCGCGACGATTGAGAAGAGGAAAGAGCTATACTTACGTGCGTGTGTCGTCTTTTCTGCGGAGCCAGCAAATGCCTCGGCGTAGGGGCTATGGACATTTCGATGTGAAAAAATAAGCGAACAATATAATGGATTTTTTTTTATTTTCAAAACAAAACATGGCAGCCATTAAGTTACAGCCGAGAGGAACGGTGGTGTCGCCATAGTAGCCCCTTTTTTTATTTTTTCACTCCTATCCCCACACCTCGGCCCGTGGTGGGGGTAAGAGGGGGGATGAGCGGTGGTGTCGCCATAATGGTCCCTTTTAGTTAATTTTTATTTTCGCCGAAGCTTTTATATCTAGGTTTGAAGTTAAATATAAATAATGTTTTCAGGTAGCGAATTAAAAATAAAATTTTCACACACTCACTGATGATCACCGCCCGTGGTTCCTTTTTTGAAAAAATAAATAAATTTTCGAAAATACACAATCATGCAGCACGCGAGAGGTGTCGTCGGAAACTCGGACCAATCGGGAGACATTTTGCTCACTTCACACAATTTTTCAGAATGTCACACTGTTTTTCAAAATATCACATAAGTTTATAAACGTCACGAAATTTTTTAAAATGTCGCAGAGAAAGAGGTGAGGTCTACGCGCTTCGCGATTCGGAGAGCAACTGAAGCTCTGGAGCGAATAAAAAGCCACTTTTGGAAATTTTGACACTTTAGCACTCTTGCCGAAGGCTCTACATGCTCGCGGTCATTGTGTGCACGAGTTTGAATCGTCCGGTACGGCGCACAATCGCGAGCTACTCTGTAGAGATCTCGAGTTATGCGTTTTTGCTGACAATCGCAAAAATGTCTCGACTCTGAACTTCGGACGACGCGTGGCTTCACCGAAAGAGACAAATTTCTTACCGATATAAATGATACCCCTATACAATTTTTTAAATGCATTAGAATATGGAATAGAGAAGGAGGAGGGAAAGCGTACAGAGCAACGCAGGTGTATGTACGCTCAAGAGAGAGAAGGAGAGAGAGATGAAGCCCTCGAGCTGTAGCGGGTGTGAGATCTAAGTGCGACGATCTGCAAAGAAAGAGAGAGAAATAAAGCATTCGAGCAGTAGCGGGAGAGAGAGATCTCCTACTATGCAGTATTGCTTCGATCCATGTATGTACGGCAGCGCGCTACACAGCCGTGTATGTGGTAAACGAGACAGAGCAAGAAACTGCGTGATCTGTAGTAGGAGAGAGATCTCCCACTAGCGAGGTGTATGTGTGGAGAGAGAGCGCATCATTAGCAGGAAACAGATCTGCTAAAAAATGACGACAACAGAGAGAGTGAGAGAGAGAGAGAGAGATAGAGAGAGAGAGAGAGAGAGAGAGAGAGAGAGATCGCGCGAGCTGCAAGAGAGAGATTTCCTACTATTGAGCGCGCCGATGAGAGAGAGAAACAAGGCGCTCGAGCTGTAGCACTGATCCCGGACACGCACACGCCCAAATTAATACGACTTTGAGAAAGAACGGTGCTACAATAAATATAAAATAAACCGATACATAAAAAAAACACGTAATTTTTTTATCTCGATTTTTATTTCTGATTTTTTATACCGATATTCATTTTTAATTTCGGTTGTGATCTCGACGTAGTTATACTTACGTGTGTGTGTAACGTCTCGACTTCAATTTCCAGGTTCATGCCCTACAGGGTATTTAAATGAAAGAATAAAACACTATGGGGAGGTGGTGTTGCGATGGTGGCCCTATTTTTCAATTTTTTATTTTTAATTTAAAAAACCACCATGGTCCCATCTTTTTATTGAAAATAAAAATAAAATATTCAAAAATCACATTGTGACGCATTCACCGATGGTCCTATCAGGCATCCAACGATGAATGAGGGAACAAGGCCTAGATACACACACACACACACACACACACACACACACACACACACACACACACACACACACACACACACACACACACACGCACACAGATACACACGCCCGCACACACGCGCACGCACACACACACACACACACACACACACACACACACACACACACACACATACACATACACACACACACACACACACATTTACTCTTTGACGAACCCCTCCTCCTCGGGCTCAGACAACACGGCGATGCCTTCATTCTCGACGTCCTCGTCATAATGAGCGAACGGATAGTTGAACAAACGTATGGAGAAATTTTGATCGTCCATATCGCCGAAAGCCACAACCACTGTCGTGATTATACGGTCCTCGCAGAGATCCATCAAGAACCCGTCCATGTACGGCACATGACGAAGATGGTCGAGACCGTACAATCGGCATTTAATCTGGGTCGCTCCGATCGACGCAACAAGGGGGTTAGGGCGGTAAAGTGTACTACGATCGAACGAGTGCAACGAGCGAACAAACGATCGAGCGAACGCAACGAACGCACGAGCGATTGAACGAACGATCGATTCAGCGAACGCATCAAACGAACATGCGAACGCATTGAACGATCGAACGAACCAACGACTGCAAGGTTCTTTTCCATATCAAACAGCTGGGATTGCGCAAAGAATTTTTTTTCGATATATGGTTTTCTCAACGAACATAGAGAGTTTTGCCCTGAAAATCAACACCGCTACTTTGGACTGCGGTGTTCGTTCGTTCGTAACAAACGAAAGATCAAACGAGGGTAATGAACGATGAAACGGACGATCGAACGAGCGCAACGAACCAACGATCGAGTGAACGGAACGAACGACCCAAAAAGAACATCGATTTTGATTTCGATTTCTTTTATGTCGATTTTGATTTTTTTACAAGATTTTATTACGATAGCCATTTTTTATTTCGTTTTTCATATATGAAAACGCAGTGATTGAACGAAGAAATTACGGAACGAACAAATGAATGAACGAAATATCGAACGTGGGTGATGAACGATGGAACGAACGATCAAACGAGCGCAAAGAACGAACGATCGAAGAACGTCGATTTTGATTTCGATTTCTGTTATGTCGGCCTGACAAGTCGAGCAAAAGTATGCGTGTATTACACTGATGAAATATTGAGAAAATATAAAACCATCTGTTATCATAACTCGATGTCGCCTCGCTCATATACCCTCCAGAACGTAACGAACGATCGAACGAACACGGCGGGCCAATGAACGAATGGACGAAATTTTTACAGATACAAAATCAGTGTTTGAACGAGCGAACGCAATGAACGAGTGAACGCACGAGCGATCGAACGAACGCTACGAATGATCAAACGAACGCAACGGTAGAACGATCGTAAGATCGAACGAATGCGACGGTCGATCGAACGAATGCAATAAAAAATCGACCGAACGAACAAATGTACGCACTGACCGGTCGAATGAATGATCGAGTGCAACGAACGAGTGAACGAAGAAATGAACACAAGCTTCTTTCACATATCAATAAAGCAGCGATAGAATGAAAGATGTTTTTTTTTTAATTCGATGCATAGTTTTCGTGAACGAAAATTGAGTGATTCTTTTCACTGGCAATCAATACTGCCACTTCGGACCGCGATTGAGCAAGCGCAACGAATGGAAGATCGCTCAAACGCAATGAGCGATCGAACGAACAAAGAAAGTAGGCTTCTTTTAGATTCTTCTTTTAGATATCGAAAAGCAGTAATTGGCCGAGGGATTTTGTTACGATGCAAAGTTTTTTGTGAACGAAAATCGAGCGTTTTTTTTTCACCGAAAATCGACACTTCCACTTCGGACCACGATTGAGCGACGATCAATCGAACGGACGAGCGATCGAACGAACGAAGAAAGTAAGCTTCTGTCAAATGTCAAACATCAGTGTTTGGCCCGATACTACATGTTTGTTGAAAAACCATGCATCGAAAAAATTCTTTGCGTAATCCCTGCTCTTTGATATGTCAAAGAACATTGTGGTCGTTGGTTCGTTTGATCGTTCGATAACGCAACGAACGCCTGAGTACATGCTCGGGGATGAAATCTCAAGATTTTCTAAAAGTATATCGCTTGAGCTTGAGAACATTGATTTCGATTTTGATTTTCAAAAATAATATAGCTTGGGAGCGTTGTCTTGAATTTTCATTTCAATGATGATTTCGATTTTTCCTTTTTATTTCAATGTTAATTTCTATATCTGGTTTTTTAGTTTGAGTTTGATTACGGTTCATAAAAACGAACAAACGAACAAGAGAATGAACGAAAGCTTCTTTTGCATATGAAAATGCAGTGATTGAACGAAGGAATTAGGCAACGAATGAATGCATAAACGAAAGATCGAGCGAGCGTAATAAAGCTTGGAATGAACGATCGAACGAGCGCAACGAGCGAACAAACATGCGAACGCATCAAACGAACGAACGTGCGAACGCATCAAACGAATGAACATGCGAATGCATTGAACGATCGATCGAACCAACGACCGTAAGGTTCTTTTCCATATCAAACAGCTGGTATTGCGCAAAGAATTTTTTTTCGACATATGGTTTTTTCAACGAACATAGAGAGTTTTGCCCTGAAAATCAACACCCCTACTTTGGACTGCGGTGTTCGTTCGTTCGTTCGTAACAAACAAAAGATCAAACGAGGGTAATGAACGATGAAACGGACGATCGAACGAGCGCAACGAACCAACGATCGAGTGAACGAAACGAACGACCCAAAGAGAACGTCGATTTTGATTTCGGTTCCTTTTATGTCGATTTTTTTTACGATATTTTAGTACGATAGCCATTTTTTATTTCGTTTTTCATTTTTTATTTCAATTTCGTGAAATATCGACTGAGTACACGCTCGGGGACGAAATCTCAAGAGTTTCTAAAAGTATATCGCTTGAGCTTGAGAACATTGATTTCAATTTTTATTTTCAAGAAGAATATAGCTTGAGAACATTCATTTGAATTTTCCTTTCAATGACGATTTTGATTTTTGAATTTTTATTTCCATGTTAATTTCTATATCTGGTTTTTTAATTCTATTTTGAATTCGTTTCATAAAAATGAACGAGCGAACGCACCGAAGGATAGAACGATCGCAACGAACGAATAAACGAACAAGTGAATGAATGCAAGCTTCTTTTGCATATGAAAATGCAGTGATTGAACGAAGGAATTAGACAACAGAAGATCGAACAAGCGTAATAAACGTTGGAACGAATGATCGAATGAGCGCTACGAACGAACGAACGAACGATCGAGCGAACGCAACGAACGCACGAGCGATTAAACGAACGATCGAGCGAGCGAACGAACGATCGAACGGAGGCAACGGGTTAACGAACGAAAGATCGAGCGAACGAACGAACGAACGTGTGAACGCATTGAGCGATCGAACGAACCTACGAACACAAGGTTCTTTTACATATCAAACAGCAGGGATTACGCGAAGAATTTTTTTTTTTTTCGATGCATGGTTTTTCAACGAACATGTGTATCTCTGACAATCGATACCACTACTTAGGACTGCGGTGTTCGTTTGTTCATTCGTTCGTTCGATGGACCGGTCGATGCCCTCGTTCGTTCGGTATTCCGATCGTGCGATCCTTCGAACGTTCGATCGCTTGTTCCTTCATTCACTCGCTCGTTCGTTGCGTGCACTCGATCTTTCGTTGGTTTAACGGACGAACGAGCGAACGACCGGACGATCCGTTCTTTCACTCGTTCGTTGCGTTATCGAACGATCGAACGAACCAACGACCACAAGGTTCTTTTTCATATCAAACAGCAGGGATTACGCAAAGAATTTTTTCGATGCATGGTTTTTCAACGAACATGTAGTATCGGGCCAAACACTGATGTTTGACATTTGACAGAAGCTTACTTTCTTCGTTCGTTCGATCGTTCGTCCGTTCGATTGATCGTCGCTCAATCGTGGTCCGAAGTGGAAGTGTCGATTTTCGGTGAAAAAAAAACGCTCGATTTTCCTTCACAAAAAACTTTGCATCGTAACAAAATCCCTCGGCCAATTACTGCTTTTCGATATCTAAAAGAAGAATCTAAAAGAAGCCTACTTTCTTTGTTCGTTCGATCGCTCATTGCGTTTGAGCGATCTTCCATTCGTTGCGCTTGCTCAATCGCGGTCCGAAGTGGCAGATATATATATATATATATATATATATCCTTCTTCGCGACGGACGATCGAGCGAACGCAGTCTTTCTTCAACAGTAAACATTATGGATAAGCGTGTGTCATAAATGTTTCTCTATCTTCAATGAGCGTTGTGGTCGTCTTTGGGTCTGCTTAACAACCAAATGGTTTTCAAAGCATTGCCGGCCGTAAAACGTGCGAGCGCACATATCACACTCGAGCGTAGCCCTCCGAGAACGAGTGCACTAATTTATTATGAGATTAAATAAACTGTACTTGCAGTTATGCAGTTTTTGATTAGTGCACTCGGCTAAACAATCAACAAACCTTTTTTTAATAAATAGACGTTGGATAAGTTGGGAAAAAGTCCCAAAACAATCGAGAAAGAGAAACTTTGAGAAAAAAAAACGGTCCGTCTTTCATGATCATTTCAGCATTTTTTCAACGCATTTCACATTGGATACGTGTATATGCCTAAGGCAGCTTTGCGGTCACAAGAGTCTTGTGGCTAAGATATCAGCGTCCAGGCTCTGAGTACGGACGGCGTGGGTTCGATCTCCGAAGCAACATTTTTTTTTGTTAAACATATCGATCGTTCAATGCGTTCGCATGTTCGTTTGATGCGTTCGCTGAATCTTTCGTTCATTAACCCGTTGCGCCCGTTCGCTCGATCGTTCGTTCAATCGCTCGTGCGTTCGTTGCGTTCGCTCGATCGTTTGTTCGCTCGTTGCGCTCGTTCGATCGTAGTACACTTTACCGCCCTAACCCCCTCGTTGCGTCGATCGGAGCGACCCAGATTAAATGCCGATTGTACGGTCTCGACCATCTTCGTCATGTGCCGTACATGGACGGGTTCTTGATGGATCTCTGCGAGGACCGTATAATCACGACAGTGGTTGTGGCTTTCGGCGATATGGACGATCAAAATTTCTCCATACGTTTGTTCAACTATCCGTTCGCTCATTATGACGAGGACGTCGAGAATGAAGGCATCGCCGTGTTATCTGACAAGGGGACAGTACGGCAGTCGGATTGTTGTAATTTTTCGTACTCATGGTACGTGAAGTTCAGAGCTCGAATATTAATATCCCAAAGCAGTTCGACGCCATATTCAGAAATTTTCGAGAAAATTGACTTTGAAGTTTTCGAGCGCACTCTTATCCCACAAAGATGCAACGATATTCGAACCGGGCTCGTGGCGTACCCGGTAGCGCTCGAGTCTAGTAATCGCGGGGTCGCTGGTTCGAGTCTCACTTCGAATTTTTTTTTTTTTTTTTTTTCATTTTTTTTTAATTCGCATACCTCCGTCATTTAAATATCCCGATAAATTTTTGTTGTATATAATCACATATTATTATATATAATTAATATAACATATCTATATATGTTTATATATAACAATAGGTGATTATTTATAAAAAAATAAATAAATAGTCCCGGGATAAAAATCATAAAATCTATGCTAATTCACATATATGTAATTATAATTGTCAATGATAAATGCAAGTCTTATTTTTGATTATCTCTTGCTTGAAATTGCGAATAGGCGACGTAAAAATATCCAGTAATAATATTTACATAAACTCCCTTGTAGATTAATAGGAATATAAATAGAAGAATAAATGTTGAAATATGTGAATATAACGCTTGCTTTGGCAACCGTCGATATTGTGAATAACAGCATAAAAATTAATTCTATTGTTCATCATCAGTTGTCTTCTCCGGTCTTCAATATCATGATCAGATATGCGTGGTTTGCTTCGAAACTTTGCGATCAAAGAGAAATCTTCATGAACGTGAATGAAGTTTGTTTTCCGATCGATGTATTGAAAAAAAATTGCGAATGTAACAATGCAGCGTTTGTACGGTGTGCGAGATGCCGTGAAAATTACTGTTTTCCTTGTTTTACGATGGTTATCACTCTGGCTCGTGTAACATTACACCCGATGTATAAAACAAACGAATACAGACCGAATAATAAAGTATTCAATTCCTTACCCGACGTTTTTCATTTTCATCCTAAAAATGTTGTTGGTTATAAATATTGATACTTGAAAATGTATGTTTATAATCAAGAGATAATTAAAAATATGACTTGCGTTTTTTCATTTAAAAAAAATGAAAAAAAAAAATTCGAAGTGAGACTCGAACCAGCGACCCCGCAATTACTAGACTCGAGCGCTACCGGGTACGCCACGAGCCCGGTTCGAATATCGTTGCATCTTTGTGGGATAAGAGTGCGCTCGAAAACTTCAAAGTCAATTTTCTCGAAAATTTCTGAATATAGCGTCGAACTGCTTTGGGATATTAATATTCGAGCTCTGAACTTCGCGTACCATGAGTACGAAAAATTACAAAAATCCGACTGCCGTACTGTCCCCTTGTGAGCCCGAGGAGGAGGGGTTCGTCAAAGAGTAAATGTGTGTGTGTGTGTGTGTGTGTGTGTGTGTGTGTGTCTGTGTGTGTGTGTGTGTGTGTGTGTGTGTGTGTATGTGCGTGCGTGTGTGTGCGGGCGTGTGTGTGCGGGCGTGTGTGTGCGTGTGTGTCTGTGTGCGTGCGTGCGTGCGCGCGCGCGCGCGCGCGCGCGCGTGTGTGTGTGTGTGTGTGTGTGTGTGTGTGTGTGTCTAGGCCTTGTTCCCTCATTCATCGTTGGATGCCTGATAGGACCATCGGTGAATGCGTCACAATGTGATTTTTGAATATTTTATTTTTATTTTTATTTTCAATTAAAAGATGGGACCATGGTGGTTTTTTAAATTAAAAATAAAAAATTGAAAAATAGGGCCACTATGGCAACACCACCTCCCCATAGTGTTTTATTCTTTCATTTAAATACCCTGTAGGGCATGAACCCGGAAATTGAAGTCGAGACGTTACACACACACGTAAGTATAACTACGTCGAGATCATAACCGAAATTAAAAATGAATATCGGTATAAAAAATCAGAAATAAAAATCGAGATAAAAAAATTACGTGTTTTTTTATGTATCGGTTTATTTTATATTTATTGTAGCACCGTTCTTTCTCAAAGTCGTATTAATTTGGGCGTGTGCGTGTGCGGGATCAGTGCTACAGCTCGAGCGCCTTGTTTCTCTCTCTCATCGGCGCGCTCAATAGTAGGAAATCTCTCTCTTGCAGCTCGCGCGATCTCTCTCTCTCTCTCTCTCTCTCACTCTCTCTGTTGTCGTCATTTTTTAGCAGATCTGTTTCCTGCTAATGATGCGCTCTCTCTCCACACATACACCTCGCTAGTGGGAGATCTCTCTCCTACTACAGATCACGCAGTTTCTCGCTCTGTCTCGTTTACCACATACACGGCTGTGTAGCGCGCTGCCGTACATACATGCATCGAAGCAATACTGCATAGTAGGAGATCTCTCTCTCCCGCTACTGCTCGAATGCTTTATTTCTCTCTCTTTCTTTGCAGATCATCGCACTTAGATCTCACGCCCGCTACAGTTCGGGGGCTTCATCTCTCTCTCCTTCTCTCTCTTGAGCGTACATACACCTGCGTTGCTCTGTACGCTTTCCCTCCTCCTCCTCTATTCCATATTCTAATGCATTTAAAAAATTGTATAGGGGTATCATTTATATCGGTAAGAAATTTGTCTCTTTCGGTGAAGACACGCGTCGTCCGAAGTTCAGAGTCGAGACATTTTTGCGATTGTCAGCAAAAACGCATAACTCGAGATCTCTACAGAGTAGCTCGCGATTGTGCGCCGTACCGGACGATTCAAACTCGTGCACACAATGACCGCGAGCATGTAGAGCCTTCGGCAAGAGTGCTAAAGTGTCAAAATCTGCAAAAGGGGCTTTTTATTCGCTCCAGAGCTTCAGTTGCTCTCCGAATCGCGAAGCGCGTAAACCTCACCTCTTTCTCTGCGACATTTTAAAAAATTTCGTGACGTTTATAAACTTATGTGATATTTTGAAAAACAGTGTGACATTCTGAAAAATTGTGTGAAGTGAGCAAAATGTCTCCCGATTGGTCCGAGTTTCCGACGACACCTCTCGCGTGCTGCATGATTGTGTATTTTCGAAAATTTATTTATTTTTTCAAAAAAGGAACCACGGGCGGTGACCATCAATGAGTGTGTGGAAATTTTATTTTTAATTCGCTACCTGAAAACATTATTTATATTTAACTTCAAACCTAGATATAAAAGCTTCGGCGAAAATAAAAATTAACTAAAATGGACCACTATGGCGACACCACCGCTCATCCCCCCTCTTACCCCCACCACGGGCCGAGGTGTGGGGATAGGAGTGAAAAAATAAAAAAAGGGGCTACTATGGCGACACCACCGTTCCTCTCGGCTGTAACTTAATGGCTGCCATGTTTTGTTTTGAAAATAAAAAAAAATCCATTATATTGTTAGCTTTTTTTTTCACTTCGAAATGTCCATAGCCCCTACGCCGAGACATTTGCTGACTCCGCAAAAAAGACGACACACGCACGTAAGTATAGCTCTTTCCTCTTCTCAATCGTCGTGGGCCACTATAGCGAGCCACCACAATTTTCCCCCCTTCTACACCCACCTCGGCTGCCCCCACCACGGGCCGAGGAGTGGGGATAGGAGTGGGGGTCGCCATAGTGGCCCCCTTACTACTCATATGTCCTACACCAACGCGATCGGCTGTTCGGCGTAAGCCCGTGACGGGGAAGGCCCCGGCACGAGCAATAACACGTTCCTTGATCCTCCAATGGACTCGAGGACGTCCTGCTCTTCGATGTCCAGCGCCCTGGATGGCAAACGTTTCCTGGTCATTAAAGCGCTCATCAAGACGTTGAAATTCACGCCGATTTGGAATTGCACCAGGCTTTAGCGTCCCCCATGGGCACGCTGGAGCAGTCACTCTCCATAAATTTTGCAAGCTCGAACATAATTTCCAAAAGCGTGACCAATAGCGCGAATCATAAGGCGTTGGTCTTGTCCATCTCGCAAACGACCACGAGGTGACGTCGGTAACGATCAATGGTCACACACAAAACGACTAAGATAACACGATCAAACGAGAAGGCAGCTAGACACAGCTAGGCAGTAACAGACGATAATACCAAGAGACACGACCAGACAGTTAAACAACCGAGACAGGCAGATACGATTGGAAAGAGAGACAGAGACACGAATGAGCAGTCAGACACAATGCAACATAGAGACACGACCAAACCATTTGAATCCCCTAGCTGAGTGATGGAGGGCTTTATTTCGGTGCTTAACGGGCTATTGTTGTGTTTCTCCTATCCACAATCCGGGAAACTCATATTTCCGAATGTTTAATATTTTATTTTTTATTTTCTGGGTGACGGGCTCATTTGCGACCCATGGTTCCTTTCTGACTTTTGTTCCTCTCATTTAGTAGAATTTTTTCAAGCCAATAAAACAATTTGATCTTGTGTTTTGGGGTCAAGGTCAATTTAGCGGGTCATTTTTATACACCCTGTACATGTTGTAATGTGTTTTTTTTTTTATAAGACTCCGCTGGCCCGCCAGTCATGGTGGTGGGTGCGACAAAACCGCCCTCCAGCTCGGGGCTGCCATCGCAACCACGACGCGATTCCGAAGGATCCACCGAGCGGCGGTATATTTTATATTCATTCTTTGTTGTTTTTTTTTTTCGATGGGTCAACGACGCGTCCAATTTTTATCTATCATGCATCGCGCTAGACACCTATATGCTACACCCTTGAAGTCAACTTGGAATATCCCCAATCTCTACATGATGCGTACAAAGACCTGTCGTTTTGTCCAATATAAGAAAAGCTGTTAGCAACCGTCTGCGATAAAAAGCGCTACATCATACACTACCGGAATTTACAGCAGTGCTTACGCCATGGACTTTACCTCATGAAAATCCATAGAGTCCTAGAGTTTACACAATCCTCATGGCTGCGTTCGTATATTGACTTAAATACCCAGTTTCGAACGCTTGCCAAAAACGATTTAGAAAAGAATTTGTTCAAATTAATGAATAATGCGGTTTTTGGCAAAACGATGGAGAATGTGCGCAATCATGTAGATGCGAAGCTTTTAACAAAATGGGAGGGCAGATATGGCGCAGAGGTAATGATTGCAAAGCCAAATTTCCACAGCCGAAGTATTTTTTCGGAAAACCTCGTCGTGGAATTGCGCAATCTCGAGGTGAAATTCACCAAGCCGCTATATGTGGGTATGTGCATACTCGACATATCCAAATCGTGCTTGTATTGATTTCATCACGGGTATATGGTACCTCTGTATCGAGATAAATGTAAAGTCACGTATACCGATACGGATAGTCTCATTTATGACATTGAGAGCGATGATATATATGCCGACATCAAGCGCGACATTTCAAAATTCGATACAAGCGATTATTCAGCGGACAATAGGTATGGTATACCGCTCGTCAACAAGAAGGTACCCGGTCTCATGAAGGACGAATGTAATGGAGCAATTATGACCGAATTTATTGGACTTCGATCGAAAATATACGCGACACGTGTCGAGGGTAAGAAAGACACGAAAAAAGTTAAAGGTGTCAAGAGTAGCGTTGTGGCTAGGACAACCACGTTTGACGATAATGCTCGATGCTTGAAGGAAGAAGTTGAAATAGAGCGTAGTCAAACGTGCATTCGATCAAAGTTGCATTAGGTCTACACCATTCGCGAGACGAACACTGCTCTGAGTCCTCATGACCATAAGCGGTGTATCATACCTGGGATCTTTGACATCCTACCATGGGGGCATTATAGAATACCGCCGTAAAAAATTATGTAAATTTTTTACGCACGGTATTCTATAATGCCCCCATCGTAGGGTATAAGAGGTCCCAGGTACGATATACCGCTTATCGTAATGAGGACACGGAGCAATTGGCACAGTTATACTGCGTGCCGCGAAGGTTCGACATGCTTCAGAAGAATTACTGCAGTGTCGCCATTTTGTAATATTTTCGGATGAAAATTTTATAGCAATATACTAAAATATATGCTCAATAAATACCGCAAGTATTATTTGTTTATCACATTTTCTTCCGCCAAAAAAAATATCTAAAAATACGCTTCCTGTAAGGCCGTTACAGTGGTATTACCCCTTAAAGTCTTCATATAATTTCCGAGATTTTCCCGTGATTGTTAGTTTGCGACACGGCAACGAATAGTTTGCGACACGTGCCAGAGAAACTCTGCTAAAGATGGAAAGAGAGATCTCGATACATATTCCTAAGCCAAACCAGAGTGAACACTCCATATTTCCCCTTACACAAAAAATTATCGAAACAGAGATTTCAAGATTCCAAGACCGGCCAACACATTGCGACCATGCACAAAGAGTGTATCACATAACCCAGCCGAATAACTTGGTCGTAAAAATTTGAACCTATACGACTTCACGGCACAAGACCCGGACGAACGAATCGGCCTAATCCTCTGCATGCACAAAAAAAATACATTCTTCCAAAGAAGGGGCCTCTGACTCTTGCAGTAACAAAATTAGATGACATAAGCCACGCGCTTTCCCAGGCTGGCCAACTAGCTCTTTCTCTCTCGCGTGACGCATACCGTCACGAACAAGGCCCTATTTGTCTCCTCTCGGTTTCCCCACATATTCAATAATAAAAGCCGCGCTGTGTTCTCGAAAATGCAGCGCTGATCTCGATTATATGCGCCCTTACCCGACAACTCGTTCTCGCTTCCTTCTTCCGGCCAACCACACGAACCAGGTCACGTTTTATGTCCGGACCACCAATCAAAAAAAACTACGTCACCCAAGTTTCACTCTCCCAAAGATTTCTTCCTCCAAAAATGTATCCCACCCTGATTTCTGCTACTCCGAAAGAGTTCTTCTCGCATCAGCCTCCGATTAGAATCCAACGAGCTCAGACCTAGAGTTCTCTTACCGATATCCATCGCGTCAAACCTTTGTTCTCTTTTTGTAACGCGAACGTTGTCATACGATTCAAACTTAGAACACCTTGTACTTCGAAACTTCTGTCACGGTTACGCGAAAATCATAAGAACCTTGACGTTATATTACGGGCATTGCTTTATTGTAAATTCCATTTTCGATCCGGCGCAGGGCTCTTAGTTTTACGACCGTTACCCGACACCTAAGCGACTGGGTCATCACCGAGGCGCACCAATGTAAGCGAACAGACTTTTATATTTTGTTTCCAATTTGTATCTTAAAGAAATAATAGAATTAACCCATACGGTTAATTCTAATAAATTACGAGACAATCGAACCCAAGTGTCACAACCATTATTTCAATAATTGGATCATCCACGGAATCCCTTGAAATTCCCTCTTCCACCAGCACGTCCCCTCTTTAACCCTCATCCCGTGCTATTACGCTAGGCGTAGGCAAGAAAGAAGGATACCACACGTATATACGAGGATGGGGTGAAAAGTTTCCGGCCTGACCAAGAGATGGTGCCACTAGGTCTAGTTTTGGAGCGGCGTCCTACAGTACCATTCCTACCGAGCTTGTATGTACAGTTTCAGCCCAATCGCTACGTTAGTTTGCGTTTGAGAGCACATTGCGCGAGACGCTTCTGTTGTTTTCGTAAAAATGGAAAAATTGGAAAAACGTGCTGTCATCAAATACTTCCATTTGAAAGGTTTTACACCAAAACAAATAAAAGAAGAGATGGATTCAGCACTAGGAGACTCCTCCCCATCATATTCAACTATTAATCAGTGGGTTTCTGAATTTAAAATTGGTCGTGTGAGCACCTCTGACGAGCTTCGCTCAGGACGGCCCGTTGAAGTCACAACTTCAGAGATGATTGAAAAATCCATAAAATAGTGTTGGAAGACCGCAGGTTGAAAGTGCATGAGATAGCTGAGACCTGTAGGATGTCAGCTGAACGTGTGCGAAATATTTTGCACAACCATTTGAACATGGAGAAGCTGTGTGCAAGGTGGGTGCCGCGTTTGCTAACGCTCGACCAATCGAGCGTTTGCTATCGCTCGACGCTACCGACAATTTGGCGCTGTATAGACGTAATCCAAACGAATTTCTGCGTCGATTCATAACTGTTGATGAGACATGAGTCCGCCACTACACTCCTGAAAGTAAAGAACAGTCAAAACAGTGGGTTGGAAAAGGGGAACCAACCCCAAAGAAGGCAAAAACAATTTTGTCGGCAAACAAGGTTATGGCTACTGTTTTTTGGGATGCGAGAGTTATGAGAAATGTATCAGTGTTGATGGAGATTATGTTGAAAAATAAAGCAAAAAAAAATTTTAAATATCGTTTTTCTTGGTCAGGCCGGAAACTTTTCACCCCACCCTCGTATGCCCACGTCCCCTCAGGACGTGACAACACTACCGAAACAATTGGTACGGGCCTGCCTTCTTGCGTGAGACTAACGAGACAACGAGAAGAGCGGGCGGGGGAACTGGTACACGTCTTGCAAATCCGACTTCCCGATTAGCTTCTTAGGATGTACCTGACGGACGTGTTACGATCGAGGTAAACGACCATATTCTTGCGCCGGTGAGCTTAGTTCTGCCTTCTGCGATGATCCGCATTGATATTTGGCCGTCCGATCGATTCACGATCTCGGGTAACTTTTCCGTGGCCACGGCCTCTGTCGCGTTCCCGTAAATTTATTTGGTATTGTGGTCCGCGTCACGTAGCTAGCGCGTATCGTCGGGAAAGCGTTAGGTGGTTGCGCGTGGAAGGCTCATACTTGTTTCGCGACGAGCCTTGGCTCGAAAACCCGTTTGTTTCGCTATTATGAAAAAAGAGTGTGTGAGAGGGCGAAAGGAGAAATGCGACACATTGTCCTCGGCGATCCCTCGGCCTGCCGAGCCCGAACGAGGGGGAAGGGAAGGGAAATAACCCCACAGTCAGGACTTCTTCACGTTACGAACGGAGGGGTATCGAAGAATTATTTTTAAATAAATTCCCTAACACTCGTAAATTAGATTTAATCAATTCTTTCGGCTCGCGATTGACATCTGACCTATCCCCCTATCTTATCCACGAGACTGCAGTTTGTGCCGGACACTGCGTTCCTCTTTCTCGTCTCGACAAGCCGATTTTCAGCTGGCGCCCTTTACAAAAAAACGGGATAGAAAAGGATGAGTTTTGTGACCCCCTCTGTCCTTTTCTCCCGTTGCCTTTTTTGGTCACAATACGTATAAAAAAAATAATAATAAATATGCATAGCCGACGAATAGATTGAAGCCGGTTTAAAATGGTTTTATTTGAAATGTTCGAAAGTAAAATTACCTGCACGTAATTTCAATACTATTCTGTATTAATTTTGTGCTAATTTTGAAATATCAATATTGTTTTTGAAATGTAATTTTATTTTCATACATTTTTCGCTTGACTACATGCGGGGGGGGGGGGGCAAGTGCCCATCCTAGCCAGCATGACTACGCCCATGTGTCATACTCCACGTAGAATATGGAGGCATCCGCAGCAGAAGATGAGACAAGATCCCCTCGAAGAAAATTCGTTGAACGAAGAGATCGATGATGTTTTCGAAAGGTTCCAATTGATGCCTCCAAGGGGAAGTACGTATTTACCCAAATCTTTCGTCCGTTGGGGTGTCTGGTTATTCACGAATATTTCCACGGAGTCCAGGAGTTTTCATGTACAGGTTTTACATAAATCTGGTACAAAACGAGATAATTTTTCCATGGTGCAATAAAATTTTGCAGTCTCAGGGTTGACAGCATTGGACGAAGTCATCACAACCAACCTGAATGATTAGGAGGTTCCAGTGAACCGGATGAAGTTAAAAAATCTCACACATGCGGGCAAGTTATTTGGTTCCCTTTCCTTTCAAGTTTCGTGTTCGAAAAGAGCACGCATTGTCCGTGAACTCTTAAAACGAAGAGTAGATCTCCGACAATATAAACTTAAAATCTCTTCCCGGCCAGAACATCGATATTTCCTGACAAGGCGTTCAAAAACCCCGAACTACCTGCTTTACTTTTTTACCTCGTTAAATAATTTGATTATTCGTTATGTTCAAATTAATAGTTGTTCTAATACCGGTATTGTTGATAAGCATTTTTATTCTCGTAGATTATTATTGACGAAAAGAATGCTTTTAATGGCGAATACAACAGATGTATCAGTTTGATTCCAATGATTTATAAATATCTTCGAGCGGGTAAAGAGCAAAGTAGCTTTACGCAGTTCTAAAGGTGCCACTTTCCAGATTTTACACATACCAGTGTGACACTTTAAAAAATTGTATTTTTTTGTGCCTTTTTCGACCGTTTATACTTTCAAGAATATCATTATCATTTATATAATTTATATCAATATCATTTTATCTTGCTAAAATCGATAGTTAAATATTTCAACGCGTTTTTCTGGAAATGAGATTTTTCCACGTTGCTGACATTGTAACTCAAAGAGCAATTATCCGATTCACTTGAAATTTGAACTGAGTACTCTTGAATATATTTACTCTACAATGACGTAGGATATTTTTGATTGGGTTAAAATTGATGATTTGGCATTGAAAAAAACGACCATTTTATAGGCAAGAAAACAGAATTTTTTTATCATGACTACGTCATTTTGTTAATTTTGATATTTCTCGAAAATCCTACATCATTGTACAGAAAATACCTTCCAGTTTAACGACATTTTTCTCTTTTTTTCGGTTTCAGCTACTCAATCGGCCGAAATCATGTCAGCAGTGGAGGAACTTTTTTTGGCGCCTCCGAAGGCAGCGCATAAGTCGCTTTTATCTCAATATTTTTGTTATGAAAAAATTATGTGATATAGCTCAAATATAGCGAAATATATTGTTACTTTTCCGAAACATTTAATTGAGTACTTTTCTTCGAAGAAATTCCCGAAAATCAACCAAATTTTCAGCGTTCACACTGGTACAGCCCCTTGAAGTCAGGCTCCACTTTTCAGGAAATGTCAATGTTCCAGCCGGGAATACATTACTTGAAAGCGTACCTGCTCGCAATGCATCCCAGCGAGAATATTGTAGTTTCCAAATATAAAGTTTAAGGTGTAAAAAATGATTTTGTGATCTTCCGGGTCTGTTCTGCGAGAGGGCCCGCTCGGGTGAATCAGATGAGGCAAGCCTGGTCAGGCCCCGACATAAAGTAGGGAATGCCCGGTCATATTTCTGCACGGGACCCGGCAGGGCGGGCCGCAGCAGCACCATACTTCAAACTTTGAATGCGTTTTTCTCGGAACACTGTTTTCAAAGTCGGTGGACACGATACCTCGAGAACCACTCGATGGATTATTTTCAATTTTGCAGGAGATACAAGGAGAAATATTTAAAGGTCGTAAACGAGCTCAGTTTTTTGATAATCGATCTTCTTTTTTTAACAGTTACGTAAAAATGACGACTTTTTTCATAGATTTTGTATGATTTTCATGGATTTTTTCATATATTTTGTACGAGTTTCAATTCAGTGCCACATTGTTAAATAATATGATTTTGAAAATCGACGATCGTCAATGACTTGTATTCATTGTTAACTTAAATAACCCGTTTGGTTTTTATAATTCGGATGGACCGTTTAAGCTGGAGAATGTCCACCGTTAAACATCGCGAAAAATATTTCGTCATCGGCCGGCGGCAATGCTTTTGTTGTTTTTCTGTATTTTTTGTGATTCTTTTAAAGCGCTCAATATATGTACCTTTGTGTTAAAAAAAATGCGTCTCTTTCTCACCAACCGTTTTCCGGAGAAAAAAAATCGGCATTTGGCCATTTTTTCGCGCCTCTCGGTAGATGTAGCCCTTTAACAGAAACGGAAGTAAGGTCCGCGCCCGGACGGGTTTGACGTTTCATCTATGTTTGAAAAGTAAAAAGGACTTTAACGAATGTGTAAAGACTTCATATTTTAAACCAGAAGATCGAAGAACGGCGACAAAACATATATCAATAAACTCATTTATACCCACTCTCGATCTAAACTACGCATAATTTATCATTCCGATAGACAAAGGCAGTAAAAAAACATCTGCGTTTCATTTTTCAAGATGAGATTTATTAATTGACGTGGCGATTATTTAGTTTACTTACGAGTCCCTTTGTTTTTACAAAAGTCATGAAACCCATCATTACCGCGCTAAGAAAACGAGGAAACGAGAAAACTTTCCACAATATATCTTCAGGACATGTTATCCATTGGACATACACGGGATGCTTGTCCGGTCCACGTTAATACCACTAGAGAGTTACTTACCGCTCTTGGATTCGAAATCAATGCAGAAAAGAGAGTGTGTTCGGGGAAATACATGCCGTTACTTAGGGTTCATAATCAATCCTAGAGATATGACGTCAGAATTAACACTGGAATTTTTTGGCGAAAGCAATTGGTAAAAATATATATTCTAAAAAGCCATGTAAAGTTGGAGGATTCGCACAGTTAATCGCGTTATCAACTGCGGTGGGCTCAGCAGGTTAGTATAGTGGATTTATACTGTCAGAAAATGACAAAACCCAAATACATACGTGACCACTTACTTTGGTAGAAAATATAGATTCCAGCCACCAAAAATCCTTAGACCATTTTGAGATGCGTCTCTTATGGGATGGGTGCGCATAGTGAGGAATATAACATGCAGAGGGTTTGGACGGAATCCAAATAAAATTACTCATCGATGATTTAGAGCTAATAGCCGCCTTCTTGGGTGTAAAAGCATTTGCCCTGAAGTGTCACGATTGCGAAATACCATTAAAAATTGATAGTAC
Source organism: Ophion slaviceki (assembly GCA_944452715.1). Taxonomy (NCBI): domain Eukaryota; kingdom Metazoa; phylum Arthropoda; class Insecta; order Hymenoptera; family Ichneumonidae; genus Ophion; species Ophion slaviceki. The sequence continues at coordinate 13,521,548 of OX101795.1, forward strand.
AATAACATAATAGCCTTATTATACGGGGTCATTTGTAATAGGTGGCGCACCCGGAACCGGTATCACGTCTTTGTGTAACTGCATCCCCGCGAAATAGTTTGTGACACGTGCCAGAGAAACTCTGCTAAAGATGGAAAGAGAGATCTCGATACATATTCCTAAGCCAAACCAGAGTGAACACTCCATATTTCCCCTTACACAAAAAATTATTGAAACAGAGAGTTCAAGATTCCAAGACTGGCCAACACATTGCGACCATGCACGAAGAGTGTATCGCATAACCCAGCCGAAGATCTTGGTCGTAAAAATTTGAAACTACGCGACTTCACGGCACAAGACTCGGACGGACGAACCGCCTAATCCTATGCATACACAAAAATATATATTCTTCGAAAAGAAGGGGCTCTGACTCTTGCAGTAATAAAATTAGATGACATAAGCCACGCGCTTTCCCAGGCTGGCCAACTAGCTCCTTCTCTCTCGCGTGACGCATTCCATCACGAACAAGGCCCTATTTGTCTCCTCTCGGTTTCCCCATATACTCGATAAGAGAAGCTGCGCTATGGTCTCGGAAATGTAGCGCTGATCTCGATTATATGCGCCCTTACCCAATAATACACCGACAACTCGTTCTCGCTTCCTTCTTCCGGCCAACCACACGAATCAGGTCATGTGTTATGTCCGGACCACCAATAAAAAAAACTACGTCACCTAAGTTTCACTCTCCCAAAGATTTCTTCCTCCAAAAATTTATCCCACCGTGATTTCTGCTACTCCGAAAGAGTTCTGCTCGCATCAGTCTCCGATTAGAATCCAACGAGCTCAGACCTAGAGTTCTCTTACCGATATCTATCGCGTTAAACCTTTGTTCTATTTTGTAACGCGAGCGTTGTCATACGATTAAAACTTAGAACATCTTGTACTTCGAAATTTCTGTAACGTTACGCGAAAATCATAAGAACCTTAACGTTGTATTCGGCGCATTACTTTGTTGTAAATTCCATTCTCGATCCGTGAAACTCACAAATATTAGAATCTGTGTCGTCGAACATCTGTATCCGTCTCACTCACACACACACCATCTGCGAGCGCTTTTGGCCTTCCGGCGCAGGGCTCTCAGTTTTACGATCGTTACCTGACACCCAAGCGACTGGGTCATCACCGAGGCGCACCAATGTAAGCGAACATACTCTTATATTTTGTTTCCGATTTGTATCTCAAAGAAATAATAGAATTAACCCATACGGTTAATTCTAATAAATTACGAGTCAATCGAACACAAGTGTCACAACCATTATTTTAATAATTGGATCATCCGCGGAATCCCTTGAAATTCCCTCTTCCACCATCACGTCCCCTTTTTAACGCTCATCCCGTGCTATTATGCTAGGCGTAGGCAAGAAAGAGGGATACCACACATATATATATATATATATATATATATATATATGCCCACGTCCCCTCAGGACGTGACATATTAATTTTTGGGGGCTCGTCCGGGATTATTTAAAAAGGGAATATGCCTTTACAAATCAACCTCATGGATAAGGAATCAACTTGCGAAACACTCGATTTAAATTTAACTGCGGATTTGTCGTATACGGAACCAAACGAATCACTGAGAGGATCGAACGTTCCACTACTTCCTGGTCTTGGACCTCCCAGTAGATCTTCAAAACAACCAGATTTACCCCCAAAAGGCGGAGCCATGAACCTAGAAACCCCAACGTTGAGTATAAACGACTTGACATTGATAAAAGACGTTGTTAAGATAATCCCAAAATTCGATGGGAAAAATATTCCGTTTTCGGAATTTGTCGCCGGGTGTGAGGACGCAAAGGAAGTGGTTTCCCCTGCGGCCGAAAAATACCTGGTGAAAATGATTCGGAATAGATTGAGAAACCCCGCTAGGGACATGATTCACGCGACAAAATTCGAGAAAGTGCAGGACTTATTAGGACTTCTTAAAAAGCTTAATGCACCCAACAAAACCAAAATGCAACTAGTCGGAGAACTCCGTACCATTTGTCCAAAGAAGAACGAAAACGTAGCCGAATTTTCTATGCGAACTAAAAGGAAAGGAAAAGAAATACTTGATACACAAAAACCATCAGATAATAGATTAGAAAACGAGTTTTACAAGAGAAGGATGGACGATTATTTCCTCTCGTGTTTCAAGCGCGGATTAAGGGAGGAAATCGAGCAGCGACTTCCCCATTGCGACAACATCTCTGTTGCTATCGATCACGCAGTTGAAATTGAACGCGATCTTGAAGCACGACGGGAATTACAATCAGTCTTGAACAAATTAGAAAACTTCCCTCCCCTCAAATCAGCTAAAATCTGTAATATCTGCAAAAAGGATAACCACACGTCGGAAAATTGCCGTTTCTCAATGCTCACTTGCCAATTATGTAAAAACCAGGGCCATAGCGCCAACCAATGCAAAAAGAAACAGGACGAATGGGAGGTATTGACCTGCCAGATGTGCTGGGCACAGCGCGGACAAATGCCATTTAGGACAACGGTCCCCTACATTATCCTATCAATTGTGCAAGACCTCAGGCCACATGGCCCCTGATTGCCCTACTCGTGATAAATCTCTCAACCCTTCAGAAGACCGTCCGCGTTTTGAAAGCGTTCCCGAGTGCCAGCATTGCCACTATCGTGAGCATGCCGCGGACAATTACTTCAACGGGAAGGCTCATTTGAAGGTTTACAATACCACTAATGACGCCGTAAAATTAATCGTGCCGGTCGTAAGACCGCAGGCTTTCGATACGGTCGAAACCTTGTCAGCAGACGAGATCGAATCATATTCTTCGAAAATTTCAAGTCCTTTCAATTCTTCTATTCCCAGCGTAGATTGCATGATGACTGCGTTGTTTCAGGCTCCTTCCGTGGCCCATAAATAAAAAATATAATAAAATATGAATAATAAAAAAACCCTCGACTAACCAAGTCGAGATAAAACCTTGCCATCGCTATAACGAAAGCGATGACCAAGGAAAAACAAAACAAACCTCCAGTAGTGAGGAAAAATCTAAACCCAAACATATAAAAAACGAAACAAGAGGTAAAGTAAAAAAGAAAAGAAAATTGTCGAATCAAACAACGGTAAAAAAGTAAATTCAATTTCCACCTATCAGACAACATCGGATAAAATCGGAAATAACTCGGAGCGTTCCCAAGTAGTAAAATCTCTCCTACGATTAGAGCACCTCGCGCAAGACGAATTAGAACACGTCGAAAAAACCATCGAAAAATACTCAGACAGGTTCCACATAAAGGGTGAGCCTCTCGAAGCAACACGTGTTCTTCGACACAAGATCCCCACGGTCGACGACCTACCGATCAACACGAAGCAGTATAGGTTTCCCCAGGCGCTCAAAGGCGAAGTCCAGCGACAAGTGGACGAGCTATTAGGGACGAGGGTAATAAACCATTCGGAGTCTCCAAACAACAGCCCTGTTTGGATAGTACCAAAAAAAATCGGACTCCAGCGGAAACAAACGCTGGCGAATGGTAATCGATTTTCGCGCATTGAATGAAAAAACCATTGGCGACTCCTATCCATTGCCGAATATCACAGACATCCTCGATCAACTAGGGAACGCAAATTATTTCTCGGTATTTGATCTTGCTTCCGGGTTTCATCAAATCGAAATGAACCCCGAAGACAAACCAAAAACCGCGTTTTCGACCCCGCACCGACATTATGAATTCGCGAGAATGCCTTTTGGGCTTAAAAATGCCCCGGCAAGATTCCAGCGCTTAATGGACATTGTACTCAGCGGACTCCAAAGGGTATCACTTTTCGTGTACTTAGATGATATCGTGATATACGCCAAAGATTTGGACGAACACGAGAAGAAAATTCGCGAATTAATGGAACGTCTGCGTAAAGCAAATCTCAAATTACAACCGGACAAATGCGAATTCCTTAGGCCGGAGGTCAATTACCTCGGCCACATAATCGGAAAAGACGGTCTGAGACCAGATCCTAAAAAGCTATTGGCCGTAAAAGATTTTCCAGTGCCCAAAAACTTCAAAAACATACGCCAATTCCTGGGCCTAACCGGTTACTACCGTCGATTTATTAAAGACTTTTCAAAGATCGCAAAACCCTTAACTCATCTCCTAAAAGATAAAATCGACTTTGAATGGACAGACGAGACCCAGGAAGCTCCCGATATCCTCAAGGGCAAATTGTGTAAAGCCCCAATCCTCCAATATCCGGATTTTGAAAAACCGTTTATCATAACGACAGATGCTTCGGGCTACGCCTTAGGCGGAGTCCTCTCACAGGGAGAAATAGGCAAGGATAAACCCATTGCCTACACATCTTGTGTACTACGTGGCGCAGCTCTTCGTTACGACACGTATGAAAAGGAAGCAATGGCGATTATTCACAGCGTGAAAGCTTTCCGTCCCTATATCTATGGTAGGAAGTTTACTCTCGTCACCGATCACAAACCTTTGGTTTGGTTATAACCGTCAAAGACGCAAACACACGCGTCCTAAAATGGCGACTCAAGCTCTCCGAGTACGACTACGACGTCGTTTACGAACCTGGAACGTTAAACGCAAATGCTGACGCTTTGTCGCGTAACCCAGATGAAAAATCGGAAGAGATCAAAACCATTCCCCGCTGCGATCGGAAACAAAACGAAATGTCGGCCGACGCATGGCGGAAAGCAGTACACGAAATACTCGAAATTTCTGACAGCGATGAAAATCCCACAAGATTTACCACTCAGGTGGAAATCCACCCGCCGCCGCGGTGAAATGAAATAAACGTCGTCACTCGCTCCAGAGCGAAGGACGACGAACCTCCCGTCCCACATGGAGACGATCGACAAGTGGAAGACACACTTGTCGAGAAAACATCAACAAGGGTCAACGTGCCTGCGTCCGAAGTCACAGATGCACGCACTAGGCCCCACAACCCTCCGCGTCGAACTCCTAGAGTCATAAACTACAAGGAAAGTAGTAGCGAGGAAACGGAGGCCGAAGTAATAAGTCCCGCACGTGTTAGGCGACCCACAAAGGGCATCAACCTTAAACCAGCTGAGGTCCCCGACCAGCGCAAAGCACCTCCTGCCATTTATTCAAGAAACTCCTCTATTTCTAATTCCGATGATTCAACAGATTCAGACTCCAGTTCGAATGACAAAACTTTCTGACGAAAATCCTCCAGTCGAAGGAACTAGAAGGTCAGAATTTAAAATCGCTAATTGTGTCAGTACAAAAGAACAATTTCAATTTCGAAACGACAACCTAGTCTATTTCATAGACTCCTCCAGTCGAAGGAACTAGAAGGTCAGAATTTAAAATCGCTAATTGTGTCAGTACAAAAGAACAATTTCAATTTCGAAACGACAACCTAGTCTATTTCATAGACTCGCCAGGGAAACCTTGTGACAAAACTATTAGAATCAAATAAACTTCCCATCTGGAAGGATTTGTCTTTAGGCCGAGCTTACAGCAAAAAGGTTGGAAAGAAATATCATATCGCTTTGGTCATCAAGGAAGAGCAGTCTGCATCGCTCGCTCTAATAATCGAAAGAATTAATCAGAGCATGAAAGAATTAAAATCGATTTGCGAAACACTCAACCTTCAGTTGATCAGCTTTTGCCATTGCCAACACGTTGAGCACCTAATGTGGGCATGTGTGCTGAATATCGTAAAGGACGTATTCAAAGACACCTAGGTTAGGATATTGATCTGCCTCGGAACTTTGCGCTACGTACCGTTTGAAAAGCGCGATTCCATCTTTTACGAAATGCATAACTCCCCAATCGGGGGTCACAAAGGGGTTTCCAAGACTTACAATAGAATCAAACACGACTACAACTGGGAAGATTTAAAATCAGATATTCAAAGACGGGTGCAACAATGCTTGGAATGCCAGCTAAAGAAGCTGGTCAGAGTCAAAACAAAGCAGCCAATGATAATAACAGACACCCCAGGTACAGTTTTCGAGAAAATTTCAACGGATATAGTAGGTCCAATGCAACGGACGTCCAACAAAAACGAATATATTCTCACAATCCAAGATCATCTGTCAAAACATTGCATTGCAATTCCACTCCCGAACGCACTAGCGACGACAATCGCTGACGCATTTATAAAAAGGTTCATATGCGTCTTCGGCGCACCAAAAGCACTCCTGACGGACCAAGGGAGTAACTTCCTCAGCGGTCTCATGCGGAGAGTAGCAAAAAGATTCCGAATTAAGCGATGTCAAAGACCGCATTTCATCCTTAATCAAATGGATCGCTTGAGAGATCTCACCACGCTCTAGCCGAATTCCTTAAGCAATATATGGATTAAGATAACGAATGGGACCAATGGCTCGAATTAGCTATGCTCTCTTACAATACAAGTCTCCACGAAAGCATCAAATACACACCCTTCGAGGTAGTTTTCGGAAAATTAGCAAAAATCCCATCAAGCGAACCGCTTAGGGAATCTGATCAGTTACCTACGTATCGTGGATATTTGATCGAATTGATCACCCGTATAAATGGAATCAGAACCCTCGCGTACGAAAATATAGTCTCGTCGAAACATCGCTCGAAAAGATATTATGGCAAAAACGCGAATCCGAAAAGTTTCAAAGTCGGAGATTTCGTTTTCCTCCAGAAGGCGCCCAAACCAGGGAAACTCGGAGATCATTATACGGGACCTCATAAGGTCCTGGAAAAAATGGACAAGGGTAACGTAAAGATCCAATACCAAGGCAAGCCATGAGTCGTGCATGAAAATAGATTACGATATTCGCACATCAACGCCGAAGTAAAGCCTAAAAGAAAACCCAAACCGACCGGAGTCGACGACTCCGAATTTTAAACTAACAAGTAACCAATTAATCACAATCATTCCCTTGTTTCCAGATGATCGTTATCCATTTAATATGACTCATTTATTTAATCAACCCTGTCGTCAGCATGGTTGGATATGACTGTGGATCGAGCTCATCGAACATTACTACCTTATCATTGCTGGAAGTCCATGATTAATAAATAATGATAATAATTACCCTGTTTTTCAGATCGCAATGAGATCAAATTTTTAACTACAGTATCTTCAGTACAGAACATTCGAACTTGTGTATATCCAAAACTCGCCGAACTAACTGTTTCACAATTCAACAAAGATTTCCAGTCACGAACCTAGATATAATAGCTTACGTCAATTCGAAATTCATATACGTAATCACTATATTATATTATAAAATTCTTATAGTACAATATGCCTACGCAACAGTGTTAAAAGGAGCGCCGAATGCTCCAAATAGTTTATTATTAGCGATCCAAGCCTCAGACAAATTGTATACAATTTATTAAAGAAGCCGAGTTAAATGGCGGTACTTGCTGGCGAAAGAGTACACGTTATTCAATGTATAAGGATACAAGAAAATCCGATAAGGTGAAAAGAATTTTACGATCAATTGCTTGTCACTCGTGGGAACGAAAAATATCTCCTTATTCCTCGAACGCATATATTACCAAAAAAAACTCAAACAACCTGCAATTCCTTACTTCCCCCCTCTAACCTCTTCGGAGACACATGGTACAAGCTCATCCCTGTTCCGGTCGAAACCACGCCACCTGCAATCACTAAATCGACGACGGAGTCTAGGCGGCGATACACCAACCCAGGATCACCAGCATCATGTGGGATCTATTTCACAGAAGATATCGACAACATACAAGAACGCATAATATTTCCCGTAGAGAAACCCGCTGTCGTAATCAGTATGGCACGGGGCATCAGTAGTCAAAACACGGTCAATCAAGGGGAAAAATTGTTAAATCTCGTGGATAACAACAATCTATAACACCAAGCGGACTACATCTGGAATCGCGTAAAAAAAAATCCATTCGGTACAGCAAGCGCTGGTTTCACCCGAACCTCACTCGTCGTGCGAGCGATCAAGGTCCTCATAGATACGGTGATCCATGCAAACAGCCGACACCCTGTGTACGGCTGGTCGATCTACCTCATCGGTGCAGTACAAGAATCGGTTACGTATCTCCTGATGCACCTGGCTGAACGATCAAGAAGGAAACGTCAACGGATGTAGTGACTGGTCAAGAATTTCATCAACTCGTGTCGGCCCCTCCAGCTGAACCAGAGGGCCAGGACTAACGCTGCAACACATGATCGGTGCCCCGAAATCTCCGATCATCCAGAAAGCAACCAATCCTCGAAACCGCGTTCCTTCCCTTAAGTTCGCACGAGGAGACTTACCATAATTCTGATCATGCTAATAATTTCTTTTTTGTTGTCATCATTCTTTTAGCCTTGTCTAGTAAGAGATGAGGTAAAATAAGTAAATAAGCACCTATGCATAAGGAAAAAGAAAGCGGAGAAAAAGCATACATATGCATCTTAGATTAAAATACAAGGTATATATATCATTATATTAAATATTTAAAAAAACACGGAAATCTATAGAAAACACACACACACACTTTCTTGTAAGATGATAATCAAATTCATACGTATCGCGTAAGAGTAGGATAACCATAAGTTATGCCACCATATTACACACCAATCTTCGAATAAGTTTAAGTCGCATTGTAAGTCGACCAATAGCGATGCCAATTCCTGCTGTCATGTCAGTATTTTTTTTCGATCGCAACCCCCGATAATTCTGATCGAGCGTCTCGCTCGATCCAAAAGGGGGGGAGGTGTCACGTCCTTGCGTAACTGCATCCCCGCGAAATAGTTTGGGACACGTGCCAGAGAAACTCTGCTAAAGATGGAAAGAGAGATCTCGATACGTATTCCTAAGCCAAACCAGAATGAACATTCCATATTTCCCCTTACACAAAAAATTATTGAAACAGAGAGTTCAAGATTCCAAGACTGGCCAACACATTGCGACCATGCACGAAGAGTGTATCGTATAACCCAGCCGAAGATCTTGGTCGTAAACATTTGAAACTACGCGACTTCACGGCACAAGACCCGGACGAACGAACCGGCCTAATCATATGCATACACAAAAATATATATTCTTCCAAAAGAAGGGGCTCTGACTCTAGCAGTAATAAAATTGGATGACATAAGCCACGCGCTTTCCCAGGCTGGCCAACTAGCTCCTTCTCTCTCGCGTGACGCATTCCGTCACGAACAAGGCCCTATTTGTCTCCTCTCGGTTTCCCCATATACTCGATAAGAGAAGCTGCGCTATGTTCTCGGAAATGCAGCGCTGATCTCGATTATATGCGCCCTTACGCAATAATACACCGACAACTCGTTCTCGCTTCCTTCTTCCGGCCAACCACACGAATCAGGTCATGTGTTATGTCCGGACCACCAATCAAAAAAAAAAAACTACGTCACCTAAGTTTCACTCTCCCAAAGATTTCTTCCTCCAAAAATGTATCCCACCCTGATTTCTGCTACTCCGAAAGAGTTCTGCTCGCATCAGTCTCCGATTAGAATCCAACGAGCTCAGACCTAGAGTTCTCTTACCGATATCTATCGCGTTAAACCTTTGTTCTTTTTTGTAACGCGAGCGTTGTCATACGATTCAAGCTTAGAACATCTTGTACTTTGAAAATTCTGTAACGTTACGCGAAAATCATAAGAACTTTGACGTTGTATTCGGCGCATTACTTTAATGTAAATTCCATTCTCGATCCGCGAAACTCACAAATATTAGAGTCTGCGTCGTCGAACATCTGTATCCGTCTCACTCACACACACACACACCATCTGCGAGCGCTTCTGGCCCTCCGGCGCAGGGCTCTTAGTTTTACGACCGTTACCTGACACCCAAGCGACTGGGTCATCACCGAGGCGAACCATTGTAAGCGAACGTACTCTTATATATTGTTTCCGATTTGTATCTTAAAGAAATAATAGAATTAACCCATGCGGTTAATTCTAATAAATTACGAGTCAATCGAACACAAGTGTAACAACCATTATTTTAATAATTGGCTCATCCACGGAATCCCTTGAAATTCCCTCTTCCACCAGCACGTCCTCTTTTTAACCCTCATCCCGTGCTATTACGCTAGGCATAGGCAAGAAAGAGGGATACCACACTATATATATGCCCACGTCCCCTCAGGACGTGAAACCGGCGGATTCAGGGGCTCACCCCGAGTGCAATTGTCAAGGCTTTATTGATTCCTTCAAATAGTTTTTGAATGGGAAGCAATAGAATTTGGGCGTTCGATGCATTGATGTAGGGCTATAGTCCGCTATGATCGACGACGCCACTTGCGTGTGTCAAGCCGCGCGAAATAGAAGCGAATGAGCGTAAATTGTTTTTGCGGTTGTCGCCATCTGTAATTCGTTGCTCTTTTGCCCTTCTTCATTATATTACTGTGTGATTCAATATCTTTTTTTCGTTCCTTATTCCGCCACGATTATACCTATTGTCTCTCTCATCCTCCTAGTCATCGAATCGTACAAGGAACATCACTTTAAGTTTCTGCCTTTGATTTTTGTGAAACTTATTCACACGGTCGAGCATTTAAGGGGTACCCCCACTTGCGATTTTGAAAAAATCGATTTTTTTATTGCATTTTTTTTGAAGTATAAGTATCTGAGAAAATGTCCTGAAAATTTCAAGTCGATCCGAACAAAATTGACTGAGATATGAGCGTTGAAAGAGAAGAATCCGTTGTGTAAACGACCGGCTAGTCTGCCGTCTGGCGCGCTCGACCCTCCCTCCGACCTTCAATGCATTGCTCGATGAAAAGGGTCGTATACCTGGCATTCACAACGTTCATATAATAGACTGGAATTTATAAAAACGTATTTTCGTTGTTTGTTATGGTCTAAACTCGTCAATGTAGCTCGAAAGTTCGACTATATAAGACGTATATTCCGCCGTTCATAATATTATAAGCGCAGTTTTTATTCATTTTACATTAAAAAATGAATCGAAAAAAAGGTTCGCGACAAACAAGAAGCAGTGATAATTTACAAAAATCTCGACCAAAAAAAAGGAAGGGTGTTTTTAACCCCAACCTGGCCGAAACGGAAATTGAAAGTTTCAGCACGTCTGCGAAGAAACTGAAAAATAATATTGATATGACTGTGAATCAAAGTCCTAATATTGAATATTGGATTTTGAACTTTTGGGTTGTGTTTGCTGCTATTTCAAATTTAGTGAAGTGCAAAACGTGTAATGGAAATATTACATTTGAAACGGCAAGTGCAAGAGGACTAGGCTTCAAAATCGTTGTGAAATGTGACTCATGTGCAGATCATTTGATACCATCTTCTCCTTTTTTGGAACATTCGTATGAAATAAATCGTCGATTTATATTCACCATGCGAGTTCTCGGCATAGGATTGGCTGGAGCACAAAAATTTTGCGGACTTATGGACATGCCAAGGTTTCTTACCGAGACTACATATTCAATAATTTTGAAAAGTATTTATGAGTCTGTGAAAACATGTGCAGATATAATATTTAAAAAAAGCCGTACGAGAAGAAATGCAACTCCTCAATTAACAGTTTCCGGAGATGGATCCTGGAGGAAGCGAGGATATACATCGTTGTTCGGAGTCACATTAGTCATAGGCTACTGCAGTGGAAAAGTACTTGATCTTGTGGTAAAAAGTGCGTATTGTAAAATGTGTGAATCGTGGAAACATAAGCTAAATGATGCGGACTACGAAGAATGGCACGAAACACACGAAGATAACTGCAGTGCAAATCACGAAGGCTCCTCCGGAAAAATGGAGGTGGACTCCATTCTCGAAATCTTCAAGCGTTCAATAGAAAAATATAATGTCCTGCACCGTTACTATATTGGAGACGGAGATTCGAAAACGTACACTGGGCTAGTAAATTCTCATCCTTATGACGTCGTAGAAGTTATAAAAAAAGAATGCATCGGTCACGTCCAAAAGCGTATGGGATCCCGCCTTCGTAATTTAGTAAAAAAAAAACAAAAAGCTTGGTGGTAAAGGACAGCTGACAGGAAAATGTATTGACAAGCTCACTGTGTACTATGGACTTGCTATTCGACGTCATTCTGCTTCTGTTCACGATATGCATGAGGCAATATGGGCGACCTTCGATCATTACAGTTCAACCGATGCAAATCCACACCATGAGAGATGTCCAACCGGTGAAGAATCGTGGTGTTCGTATCAACGAGCTCAGGCGAGAAACGAGGCTTTCCAACACGATTACAAATCACTTCCATCAAATATATTGGATGCCATCAGACCTATATACACCGATCTGAGTAAGGAAACTTTACTCGAAAGATGCGTCGGTGGCTTCAATCAAAATAACAACGAAAGCTTCAACCAACTCATTTGGAAAATCAGCCCAAAAATCGTCTCGAGTGGAGCAATCGTTGTAAATTTAGCAGCTTATATTGCCATTGGACTATTCAACGAAGGTTCAAAATCATTATTATTTTATTTGAACTCAATCGGAGTGAGCTGTGGACACAACGCGCACGAATACGCTGATAAAATGGACGAAGCACGGATTGCACTGGCAGAGAGACGTGCGGCCGAGAGCACTCGTGAAGGAAGAATGTTACGAAGGCAACACCAAACTTCCGTTTTGCAAGCGGCATCGTCGGCGAAAGAACTTCTGTATGGGCCCGGAATAGATGACTCTATGTAAGTTTACAAAAAAAAATATTTTCTTCGTGTAAACTGAAATTGAAGCTTTAAACGCGTTTTTCTCAAAATGGCATTTCTGAAGTCGGTGACCAAGATTACTCGAACACTAATGAACCGATGTTCTTGAAATTTTGCAGGCTTATTTAATACATAAAAATGTAGTCTTTAATCGTTCGATTTTTTTTTCGAAAAAAAAATGTCCGTTTTATAGCCAAAAAACGGCCGCTTTTTTCGTTAAAATCGAACCATTAACTTTGACTGTCCGCCATTTTGTGAAAAATGAATATTTTTTTAAATCCTTCGATTAAAGACTAGTTTATATTTATATTTGACTAAATCCATCCGCATTTTTTTTTTCAGATGATCCACTTCGCCGCAATGTTGGTCACCGCAAACCGTGTATATAAAAACATTATTTCATTGACGGCCATTTGCCACTAAACAATGTAATATTTTTCAATAAAAAAATTACTGAAAGTTCTTCAAGATGTGTTCTTTAAGATGGTATATTGATCGATTAAAATTTTTTTCTAGTTTTCTTTTAAAAAATTTATGAAAAAGGCCTTTTTTGCGCTACAAGGGGGGGTAACACCAAATCAGATCCGTATTTTTTTTATTTCATCAGCGGTAAAACGGTTTTATGGCGTGAAACCGCCCATTAGGGTGAAGCATGTCGAGGACTGATTTGTTTTTGAAGAAATAAAAATTAACAAAATCAGCAAATACTCAATAGTCCTCAAATTTCCATAGACCGAGCGATTTTTTGCGCAATGGATAAAAAAACAAAAGGTGAAATTTTATTACCAAACTCTCAATATTTGTCCGATGTTTTCCGGATTCCATTTCTCATTCGATCACTCCTGTACAATACTCTTGTATAATACTCGAATATATCTCCTAGAATGAATTACGATTAAAGACGAAACCAGTCAGTTCCGGAAAACAAAAATGGATGCGACATTTTTGAGGATTAAAAAAAATGAGATCTTCAGCGCGTGAGAAACGATTTTTCACTTGTCGATACGGATGGATTCCGGAAATCCGAACGCGGTGCGACGTTGTTGTGGTTCCTCTTAAGAATATGAGAATACCAGCGTCTCGTAAAACGTCGAAATTCGCGCGACTTTTTGAAAGAAGTTTACTTATTTATTCACTTTCCTTGTGGTCATGGCGAGTGGGCAATTCGGGCAGTACTGCGAGCTGCGAGTACGACGCATTATTTACATGATAAATATAACATCATTGTTGCACTTGATGTTTCCGCGCGAGTTTCAACGTCGTTTGACCGTTCTTTGCAAGGCAGTCATGCATTTCATCCTAGACGTAGCAAACAATCTCCGAGAAGTGCATACTGCGTCGTTGCAACGCAGCTCGAGCGACTACCGGCTCGCACCAAGCGATCAAAGATGAAAGCGATGTTAGAAACTGTTTTTGGAGCTTCAACCGGACATCCCTGAAACGTTTCACTCCAGATCGTTCTCGATTTCATCTTATTTTCGGTCAGAGCGAGTGTAAGGGTTGTGCGTTGATCCAAGCTGCCACTACGATAACAGGATCGTTATTTACGAGGGAAAGATGACATCAAGGTTGCCCTCGACGTTTCCTCGCGACTTTGAACGTTGTTCGACCATACTCGTCACAGCAGTCGCCAATTTCATCTTCAATCAAGCAAACGATTGCGAATAAGGGCAAGGTGCGTCGTTGAAACGGAGCTTCAACGACCACCGGCTCGCACGAAACGCCAAAGAAGAAATCGACGTTTCCGCACAACTTGGAACGTCATTCCACGATCCCCGTCATAGCAGTCGTCGATTTTATCTTCGACCAAGCAAAGAATTGCGCACAAGGGCATGGTGCGTCGTCGAAACGCTGCTCCAAATGGATTTTGGGGCCTCAATCGGACTTTCCTGAAATGATCGACTCAAATATGTTCTCGAGGAGTCGCTAGAAGATTCTGACCCACGAAATTTTCTTTTGGTAGAAGGTGTAAAATACAACAATCGAGTGTTGTTCTATCTCACTCTCTGCTGATGTATTGAGTCTAATATTTTTTTCAACTCCTAAAGACTTCTAGTACACATGAAAACACCTGTGAGAAGGGGCCAGAAGCTTCGTACCCACGAAATAATTTTTTTTATCGCACGTATACCATACACGTGACATAAACAACTGATTTTTGTCTGATGATTTTTTATATAATACTAAAGAGTTTTAGTACACATAAAAACATATGGAGGAAATAGCGAGAAGCTTCAGAAATGCACAATGATGTTTTTTAAAGGAAAGTGTACCATAGCACATTCGAGCAGTGTCATCTTTCATCCCTCGCCGACTCATTGTTGTCCAATATTATTATTTACGTACTGGGCAGTTCTCGTACACATGAAAATATATGTGAGAACTAGCCTAAAACTTCAGACACGCGAAATACAATTTTCATTCAAGCTCCACCACACAACAATCGAGCAGTGGTACCACTTATCCCTTGCCGACTAATTGTTGTCCAGTATTTTTGTACAGTACTGGAGACTTATAACACTCGCAAAAAGATGTCTGAGAAGTAGCCAAAAGCATGAGAGGCGCGAAATAATTTTTTTCACGAAAACTGTACGGTAGAACAATTGTGCAGTGTGCAGAAATGCAAAATGAGTTTTTTTGGGAAAGTGTGCCATACAACAGTCGAGCAGTGTCATCTTCCATCCCTCGCGGATCTATTGTTGTCCATTTTTTTTTGGTACTGGAGATTTATCTTACACATAAAAACATATGTGAGAAGTATTCGCGAATACTTGAAGCACAAAGTCGCAATCTTTTGGGTTTCCGGAATCAATCCGTATCGGGACGTGATAAATGGTATCTCAGACAGTGATGATCTTCTCATCTTGTTTAAATCCTCAAAAAACTTCGGATGAATTCTCGTCTTTCGGAACCGAATGGTTTTGTCTCCACACATAAAGAAATGCAAAGAGTGTCCTTATATTCCCTAGCCCAGCTCGTACACACTTTACGTTGATATTGGTTCGGAAAAAATTATTTCGGAAGATGAATCCGAGTAAGTATTATCCAAGACGGATTGGTCGAGAGAATAATTTTTCATCTTGCCGTGGTCCCGGAATCTTTCGTCGGTCTCCATACGGCCCTCGTTATATCTAGACATAAATTTTGCATACGTTCGGTATAAAATGTTAAGATAGATCGTACTTTACGTATAAAGGGGGTAAATAACAAAAGCTTGCCGTTTACTTCTCACGGCAAATGCTCAAAGTGTCCTCCGTTGACCTCGACGCAGCAATGGGCTCGCCGGAGGAGACTATGCGCACATCGCCCGAGCATTTCCGGTGTGACGGTGGCCACTGCCCTCTCGAACCGATGCTCGAGGTCGGCCCAATCCTGTAACGGGTCCCGCTATACATGCGACTTTATGTGGCCCTAGAAGAAAAACTCGAGGGGATTTAGGCCCGGGGATCGTGCTGGCCAATCGAGCAGTCCTCCTCGACCTAAGTATCGGTTGCCGAATATTTCCGTCACCGACTGTTGCGCAGTACGACTCGTATGAGCGGGTGCGCCATCGTGCTGGAAAATTGCTTTCCTCATTTCCTCTGCGTCTATCCCTGTACAGCTGCACATCCGACGCAGATGCGTGGAAATGAAATTTGCATATTGCGGGCTTGTCAAATGTCCCGAAAACTCAAACGGTCCAATCTGAAAGGAAACAAATCGTCTAACGTTATCCGTGAAATCTATTTTTGTGGGGGTTACATTCCTTTCAATAGTATGAATGAAGCAGAGTTTTAAAAAATTGTAAATCTTTTCAATACTATGGTTTTAAAATGCTTGTCCAAAAATGTTCCTTCACATTTTTAGAATTGAATCTACAAAGCCCGGTTACTCCTCAACATTCGAATTTTCCATTATATCGATAACAATTCTGATGTATCATATACCACATAAAGGAATAAAATGCTCACCAACCGATTTCCAATTATTTCGGTGCTGGTTGCGCGCTTCAATTACGCGGCGGAGATTCTCATTTTTTTGCGCCCGCCAGTCGAAGTTTTGGTGATTCCATGAACCGTTTTTCCCGATCGAACTCTCACCGGTAAAAATGATTCCGTCTAGGAAACGTTCGTCCTCCTCTCGCCGATGAATGAGCCAGCGACAAAATGCGATCCTCCTTTCGCAATTGCCTGCAATTAATCCTTGCACTCGACGTTAGTGGTAAGGGTGCAGTCCTTCCGCCTTCAACGTCCGCTGCACAGTCGAAGCGATCAGACGAAGGGATCGACCTACGGCGTACCTGGTGTCGGATCTTCCGCGACAGTTCGTAAAATGTTTTCTCCTCGACGGGCGGTCCGCGCCGTCCGGGGCCGTCCTGCGTTGTCGTGGCTGGGCATGACGCTTCTGGTATCGCGCATGCAATTAGAAGCCGCCGAAATTATTTTACCTTAGGGTGCCGTCTCCTAGGGTATTGCTCGGCATAGAGCCTAGCCACTGCACGAGCATTATAATTACACCGCCCATAAAATCCTATCATGTCCCCATACTCTTGCGGCGTATACTCTGCCCTGACGTTAAGTACGTTTTGCACTTCGAATACGATGCTTCGACTATCTAATTTTGTTTACTATATATTTAAAATAATAAATATTAATGATAATCCGTGATGAGCAAAAAAATTACAGTCGAGTAATGTATGGACGCACTATTGACCGTCTCGCGTAAGCTACCACTGATAACAGTCAGCAATGGATGGGAGGTCAGACTGCTAGACCGTTGTATGGTACACTTTCAATCAAAAAAACTATTTCGTGCGCCCGAAGCTTCTGGCTCCTTCTGATCAATATTCTTACGAGTGCTACAAGTCTCTAGCACTTGAAAAAAAATATATAAGACTTGATAACCGAGAAGAGTATGAGATTGAACAACACTCGATTCTTGTATTATACACCTTCTACAAAAAGAAATTGCGTATGTCTGAATCTTCTGGCTTCTTTTCACATGTGTTTTATGTGTACTAGAACTCTCCAGTACTTAAAAAAAGTATTGGACAACAATAAATCGGCAAGGAACGAGAAGTGAGACTTCTCGATTGTTGTATGATACATCTTCCATAAAAAAAAATGATTTCGCGCGTCTGAAGCTTCTTGTTGCTTCTCACATATGTTTTAATATGGACTGGAACTCTCTAGTAGTTGAAACATCTATTGGACAACAATAATTCATCAAGAGATGAGAGGTGAGGCTGCTCTACCGTTGCATGGTACACTTTCGATAAAAAAAATTATTAGGCTCCTTCTGACGTATGTTGTCATGAGTACTAGGACTCTCTCGTAGTTGAAAAAAAAAAAATTACACTCAATAAATCAGCAGAGAGTCACATAAAACAACACTCGATTGTTGTATTTTACACCTTCTACCAAAAGAAAATTGCGTGTATCTAAATCTTCTGCCGACTCCTCGAGAACGAATTAAAGTCGATCATTTCAGGGAAGTCGAACTGAGGCCCCAAAATCCATTTAGAGCAGCGTTTCGACGACGTACCATGCCCTGACGCGCAATTCTTTGCTTGATCGAAGATAAATTCGATGATCGCTATGACGGGGATCGTCGAACGACGTTCTAAGATGTGCGGAATCGTCGAGGGCAACGTCGATTTCATCTTTGGCGTTTCGTACGAGCCGGTGGTCGCTCGAGCTCCGTTTCATCGACGCACCTTGCCCTCATTCGCAATCGTTTGCTTCATCGAAAATGAAATTGGCGACTGCTATAGCGGGTATGGTCGAACAACGTTCAAAGTCGCGAGGAAACGTCGAGGGCTACGTTGATTTCATCTTTCCCACGTAAATAACGATCCTGTTGTAGTAGTGGCGGCAGCTTGGATCATCGCACGACTTGTCCACTCGCTCTGACCGGAAATAATAGCAAATCGAGAACGAATTTGAGTGAATCGTTTCAGGGATGTCCGATTGAGCTCCAAAAACCATTCCGAGCATCGACTTCACCTTTGATCGCTTGGTGTGAGCCGGTAGGCGCACGATCTACGATTTAACGACGCACCATGCTCTCATTCGCAATCGTTTGCAGGATCCAAGATGAAATTGACGACCGCTATGGCGGGCATGGTCGAACGCCATTCAAAGACGTGCGGAAACGTCGAAAGCAACGTTGGTTTAATCTTTGGCGCTTGGTGCAGGCCGGTGGTCGCTCGAGCTGCGCTCCAACGACGCGCCTTGCGCTTTTTCGCAATTGTTTGCTTGATCGAAGATGAAATCGACGACTGCTATGACGGGATTGGTCGAACAACTTTCAAAATCGTGCGGAAACGCGAGGGCAACGATGATTTCATTTTTATCACGTAAATAATGATTCTGTTGTCGTAGTGGCGAATTGCAACACCGCACGACTCGTCCACTCGCTCTGACTGAAAATAAGATAAAATCAAGCATGATCCGGAATGAAACATGTCAGGGATGTCCGATTGAAGCTCCAAAAAACTGTTCCTAGCATCCAAAGCTCCAAAAAACTGTTCCTAGCATCCAAAGCTCCAAAAAACTGTTCCTAGCATCGATTTTATCTTTGATCGCATGGTGCAAGCCGGTAGTCGCTCGAGCTGCGTTGCAACGACGCACAGTGGGACAGAATCCCAAAAAGCAGACCAAAACCTCAAAAACCAAGGTTTTATTTCGGGTTTTTTTGGATGCGGAATGTGAAGCAGGGGTATCGAGGGTCCCCAAACAACCGTTCTCTTGTCCCCGCAGGATCAGTTCAAATGTGACCGTCACACGAGTCTCATCGAACTATCGAATTTGACACGCGCCATACGCTACAGAAAAACCACAATATAATCGTGAAAAATAGTGCAATTGGAAAAGTGTAAAATCGATTCTCTTCATGAAGGTATGTAGAATAGAATACAATTTACATAATTGCAAAAGTGTTATTATGAAAAAAGTTATTCGTTTTGAATTGAGGCTGTCTTTTTGGGAAAACGCAATCGAAAAGTAAACTTTCAGGCAGTGAGGCAATAAAATGAAATTTTATCGGCACAACTTTACAACATTTTTTTTACAATATCATTATCAGAAATATTTTTTTGCAAATTCCTTTCGTAACATTTTAATGGGAATATGTAAAAACGTGTGAGTTCTTTTCACAGCCTAAATAGGCAGAAAAAATCCGGTAAAAAAATTATTGTTGCATTGCAACGACGCAATCTTCAACCCCGTGAATGAAATTATTGACATTCTTGGGAATAGAATTAGAATGATAAAAATAAGCAAAGAAAAAAAATAGAGTCTACACAAGTGTTGGAATGGCTAAATAGGTAGCGCGCTCAGCTCTAGAATTAGAAGACGTAGGTCCAATCCCGAGGGTAGGTAAAAAACAGCGTGTGGACACGATATGTGCGTATGACAACCGTATATCGGTAGGGGAAAATTTCAACAATTTGAAGCTCACATGAAAGGAGGCACTTCAAAGCCCTTTCATTTATTACATGCAGCTGCGGTGCCTTGGTTTCGTTTTTTCCGAAATCCTTAAAATGTTTGTATGCGTATCAACTCGAGTCTCGCCGACACTTGAGACAGGTTCTGACAAGTCAGGGGGGTTTTTTTAAGACTATAAACTTTAGGAATTTATCATCAAAGACTTTGACCGCAGATGGACCACTCGAGCTGCACTCTTGAAAAAAATGTCAATACGTCGACGTCTCGGTGTCGTTCCGAAATATAACGTTAAGATGTTGCTATGTGCGAGTATGTACGCAGTGCATCCGGCCAAGCACCCCCGGGACTTGACCAAAAACGAGCTCGAACAGATTCCAAAGGTCTTGCTCTTAAATTGTTGGGGAAACTACATTGGTTTATTGTGGGATCGTTTGCCAGAACATCATCGGAAAGACAGTGAAGTGATATCATATCTTCCATGCATGGAGCATTATAATACACCGCAAATGAGAGATCACATTGACGGTCCCCCACCTCAACGTCGGGAGTGTCGAAAATGGCATGAGGGGGGAAATTCTCCACGTACGATGATTTTCAGACGTGTTTGAACTTGTTTTTCATGATTGGAGAAGTGTAGAGGCGTGATGGAGGAAATTCTCCACGTATGGGGATTCTTCTAACGTGTTTAAACTTGCTTTTTTCTTAACGACTGTAAAAGTGGGGGGAAGTTTGAAAATTTGAGTGGGAGTGTTACGAGGAAGCTTATAATTTGGTGGACCAAACTCAGACTGCACTATTCCACCGCAACATCAACAACTCTCCAAAAAAGGAACTTTGACATTGTGGGAAGATGGATCTCTCGAGCATAAACAAAGTCAGCGTGATGGCGGAATTCCTTCCAATGAAGAAGCTGTCAGAACTCCGCGTTCACTCGGATCATCGAATCTCCGACATGAGGGCCGTACAAACCAAGTTAGGGAAACGCTACATGGCGGACATAGCGGATGAGTTCACTGTCTTCTTACCAGCGCGACTTGAGAAGGCCTTCGATGAAGATTTGGAAATGTTCGAGCGAATGCGGCAAGCGGCACGTGATCATCATCTCTGGATGACATACAAAGGTGGAAAATACAACAGCATAGACTTTTTCGAAGTCTGAGCACACATGGTGGAAAAAGACGAAATTCGTTGGAGGACCATCGTCGAATGGCTGTCTGCGTGATCGAGAGTATGCTGCAACTGACGCGTATTAATCAACTCTACATGCAGTTGTGGAAAATACATCAGCGTCACGTTCCATCGTCTTGGAGTATGGTGGAAAATAGCAAATTCGTTGGGGCAGCATCGTTGAGTGGAACAACCGTCCAGATCAGAGTCATCTCACCATCGTTTTCGACGTTTTAAGTGTTTGACTATGTGCAAAAAAAATGTTTTATCGAAATGTATGAGAAGGAGAAATACAAAACAATTTTCATCGTAGAATAAATGAAGAATACAAATAGTTTATATTTTCATCTAAATGTTCTTTTATTCATTTTAAAAAAATCCCTCGCTCACATAACGCTTCGTATACGCTCAACCAGCTGTTCACCGATTTTACATTCTCATGGGCGCAGTTGTATTTCGTGTTGAAGGGGCGGTGGGGGGCATTTGGAGTTTGTGATTTTCGGCAGCTTCTGCAGCGATGGACAGTCGAGAGTTTCCAAGTCGATGACGTTTGTCGCGGGATCCGGGAATCTTGATAGCCATGCGCATTTCTCGAATCCCTTCGCATAGATCGTTGGAGCTCCATGCAAGAGTTCTCGAATTGTCTTTCTAGCTGCTTCGTATGGTACGTCATTGTGATCCCATCGTATTCCATGGAAATTGCATTTCAGCCACTTGTTTGTGATTTTGCACTTGGCCGGTAAAGAGTCCCATGCAAATGGTGCGTCGGAGGCGAGCGTCAGCGGTTCAGCATTCTTGTCGTGGAGTTTGACGATGGACATCTCCTTCAGGACAAATTCGTTGACGGGTCTCTTGAAGCCCTGCACATCGACGATAAGCTCCATGTTGACTTCAGTGGACGTGAATCATCAGCATGATTGTATACCAATTTTTTAACTCCACCACTGATTGGATTGTACTCAACAATACGATAATGGAGGATCATGCAAAGCGCCAACGATTATCAACTAAACATCAATGGTCATTGATAGTCCAAATACCGCATCTAGAAGGATTGAAGTATTCCATGTACAGGCATTTTATATGCATGGGTGCAGGACATAGCGGTGATGGGTTAATGTGGCGAGAAATCGACTTGAATGTGTGATGGTCTATACTTTAACCCCTGCTCGATGAATTTCGACAACGTGGAAGTGGTTGAGCTTTACGAAAAATACGTAATCTTACAATAAATGTACATAAGTATGAATCAATACGCGTTGAATGTTATATCTCATTGCCAGGGGAGATAATGATTATGAGGTCTGCGATTGATGTGCAATCAAGAGATAATACACGTTTCGCATGGGTGACAGTCGCAGCTTTATACCCAGCTGAACGAAACAGTGACCACGCATCTTCTTACATGCATTATTCAACGGTATTGAATCTATCGAATATTAGATGCCCGGTGACTATACGTCAAATTAAAAAAAGTGCTTCAAAACAATTTATCCTTCAATATGTATACCACCAAAGAAGACATTGCTCCGATACGCGAGGCTCAACATAAGAAGACGAAAAGCATATCAATTTGTTACAAGATACCGAGGACAACAATGTATGACATTTCACATAGATCAAGAACCTGTCAAGCCTCGTGAGCGTAGGACTAAACAGAGACAGCCATTAAAAAAATATATATATGCCATCGGTGTGTGAAGTTAACATAACTACTATATCGTTATATGTGCTAGACGAATCAAACAACAATCCATTAATTCGCAGGTGTCTGCATGACTTTATATCAAAGGATAAACTGCAATCACATGAGATCGATTGCGGAGCACTAAAGCACTGCCCCATCCGCCTAACAAATAATACCAATAAGTGGCTCCAAATCATCAACTCCAGTCGGAAAGTACGACATCCATTGATTGAAAATGCCTATTTGGAGTGTTTTTGACTAATGATAGAGAGAAGATGAGAATGTGCAAAGACTGATGAGAAGAACGTAGCAGAGGATATGTATCAATATCATGAAGTATTTAGTATTGATAACCACATGTGCTTTTCATATGACGAATCGCTACCATAGTATCAATCACATCACAGCGCTGATTCCATATCATGGTTTGTGGCAGAACTGGAAAAACTAGTGCTGTGCATAAAATACATTTTCAAGGAAAATTAATGCTCATCATGAATTAATTCTAATACGTTCACGCTATGGCAATAATTATGTGTTCAGTTATCATCAACCAATACAGGTAAAAGTTGAATTACTCAAGATAAAATGGCGTATGCCTCATATGATATTAGATGAGATCAATAAATTATCATTACTTCGAACATTGGAGAGTGGGCGATACTTGAATATGAGTTTTCGCTCTTGGGATCTATACGACTGTCCTCCGCTTCAAAGCACAACGAAACATTCATGGACCGTAAAAGCTGCCTCCCAACTAGAGAAGCCAAAATATGTAATTGATCGCAGACTGGTAAAAAAGATAATCTATGGCCAAGGACATTATATTATTTACCGACTGCAAACTCACAAGTGCTAAACTTTATCTCAATTCAGCATTCTTTTCTCAGGAGAACTCGCATTTGGACTTCCAAAAAGTTTTGCCATTTTGTTCAATATGTACTCTCGATTTCGTAAATATCATTACGACTGCAATAGTGATCGTTCTTTACTAACCATTGCCAAGTCTTAATGTAACGGCCCTCTCGTGGATAATGATTGATCGCATCAGAGCAAGCCTGTGAAAAATGCTGCCGTAGATGTGTGAATAGAGTTCGAATGCAAAGAAGATTCACCACCGATTACAACTGCATAGTGTTTTGATCTTACATGATCGCGGTGTTAAATATTGTCCATTGACCGACATTATCCGTAAAATTGTATAGATCAGCAAAAGCTGAGAGATACGAAGCATCATGGTTGATTCGCAATCGTCATGGTCTAAAGTGGTCCTATGGAAACGTTCCATACAGCGTGACTGAAGGTTTAATAACAGCTGCAGTTGAAGGTTCAACGGAAGACGACATGTGTCCTATCGTATATGTTAAGGCTCATGAAAAACGAAAATGGCTAGCTGATATACTAAATATGAAAAATGAGCTATTCATTGAGCCGTTGAATATAGACTTTGACGATATGGCTGTCTCAAGTAAATTAGATGGAAGTTCTACTCTACGATGTAAAAAGCATATAAACAATTGTGCCTTACAAAATGTATTTAAAATCTTTAATTGGTGGCTAAATCATAAAGATTCGTGCAAATAAAAGAAATGTAAAATTATGTACTTTTTACTCTCCTCACCCCATACTTAGTTCTGCCAGCATCATGTGATATCGGATTGTGCATCTGAATACAATATTACTTTCGAATGTGAAACTCAATTTTTTGTATGGAGTTCGATTGAAAATAAATTAATGTAATCGCCCAATCATGCTCGAAGACATTCGTCGGTATATGTTCGATAGATGTTCGTGAGCCGTTTGTTGGAAGTTTACGAGGCATTCGAAGATTTTCGACAGTCGTTCGAGAAACGTTCCAGATACTTCCAAAGATATTCATAAGACGTTCGAAGACATTCAAGTGACGTTCGAAAACATTCATAACACGTTGAAGACATGCATGAAGGGTTCAAAGAGTTTCAAAAGACTTTCTATGACGTTCATGAGACGTTTAAAGATGTTCGTGAGATGTTCAAGAGACTTTCGACGGCATTCATAATACGTTTGAAGACACTCATGAGTGGTTCGAAGACGCTTGAGAGACTTTCAAAGACATTCACGAGAGGTGCGAAGACGTTCAGAGATTTTCGAAGACATTCAAGAGATCTTTGACAATATTCATAATACGTTCGAAGACATAGATGAGAGGTTCGACGATGTTTTAGAGACTTTCAAAGACATTCACAAAGGGTTTGAAGACGCTCAAGAAACTTTTGAATACGTTTTGGTGGAATGTGTTTGAGTTTGTTTAGGTGCGCACCCAAACAAACCCAAACATATTCCACCAAAACTGTGAAAATCCCAAACAAACCCAAACACATTCCACCAAAACTCTGATAATCTCAAACAAACCCAAACAATTCCAGCGAAACTCAAACGTCATGAAAGTCTTCGGTTTATGGATGTCGCCGAAGATCGTATTGTGAATATTGTCAAAGATTTCTGAACGTCTTCGAAAGCCTCTTGAACGTCTTCAAGTCTCTCGCAAATGTCTTTGAAAGTCTCTTAAGCGTCTTCGAACCCCTCACGAATGTCTTCAAACGTATTATGAATGTCGTCGAAAGTCTCTTGAACGTCTTCGAACCCCTCGTGGTGGGCTTTGAAAATCTTTCAAGCGTTTTCGAATCCCTCATGAATGTCTTCAAACGTATTGTGAATGTCGTCGAAAGTCTCTAGAACGTATTCGAAAGTTTCTTGAGCGTTTTCAAACCCTTTGTGAATGTCTTTGAAAGTGTCTAAAACATCGTCGAACTTCTCATCCATGTCTTCGAACGTATTATGAATATTGTCAAAGATCTCTTGAATGTCTTCGAAAGTCTCTGAACGTCTTCGCACCTCTCGTGAATGTCTTTAAAAGTCTCTCAAGCGTCTTCGAACCACTCATGAATGTCTTCAAACGTATTATGAATGTCGTCGAAAGTCTCTTGAACGTCTTCGAAAGTCTCTGAAGGTCTTCGCACTTCTCATGAATGTCTTCAAGCGTCTTATGAACGTTTTCAAAAGTCTCTTGATGTCTTACGAACATATTCAAACGTCTCATGAACGTCGTAGAAAATCTCTTGAAACTCTTTGAACACCTTATGCATGTCTTCAAACGCCTTATGAATGTTTTTGAACGTCTCTTGAATGTCTTCATGCGTCTTATATATGTCTTCGGACAAACCCTTCGTGAATGTCTTTGAAAGTCTCTCTTAAGCATCATCAAGTCTCTTGAACGAATTCGAAAGTTTTTTGAACGTCTTCAAACCCCTCGTGAATGTCTTTGAAAGTCTCTTAAACGTCTTCGAACCGCTCATCGATGTCTCCAAACATATTATGAATATCATCACAGATCTCTTGAATTTCTTCGAACCTCCCATGAATGTCTTCAAACGTCTTATGAACGTTTCGAAAGTCTCTTGAACGTCTCATGAACATCTTCAAATGTCTCATGAACGTCATAGAAAGTCTTTTGAAACTCGTTGAACCCTTCATGCATGTCTTCAAAGTGTTATGAATGTTTTCGAATGTCACTTGAATGTCTTCGAACGTCTTATGAATATCTTTGGAAGTCTCTGGAACGTTTCACGAATGACTGTCGAAAATCTTCGAATGCCTCGCAAACTTCCAACAAATGGCTCACGAACATCTATCGAACGTATACCGATGAATGACTTCGATCATGATTGGGCGATTATATTAATTTATTTTCAATCAAACTTCATACAAAAAATTGAGTTTCACATTCGAAAGTAATATTGTTTTCAGATGCACAATCCGATATCAGATGATGCTGGGAGAACTAAGTATGGGGTGAAGAGAGTAAAAAGTACATAATTTTACATTTCTTTTATTTGCACGAATCTTTATGATTCAGCCACCAATTAAAGATTTTAAATACATTTTGTAAGGCACAATTGTTTATATGCTTTTTACATCGTAGAGTAGAACTTCCATCTAATTTACTTGAGACATCCATATCGTCAAAGTCTATATTCAACGGCTCAATGAATAGCTCATTTTTCATATTTAGTATATCAGCTAGCCATTTTCGTTTTTCATGAACCTTAACATATACGATAGGACACATGTCGACTTCCGTTGAACCTTCAACTGCAGCTGTTATTAAACCTTCAGTCACGCTGTATGGAAAGTTTCCATAGGACCACTTTAGACCATGACGATTGCGAATTAACCATGATGCTTTGTATCTCTCAGATTTTGCTGATCTATACAATTTTACGGATAATGTCGGTCAATGGACAATATTTATCACCGCGATCATGTAAGATCAAAACACTACGCAGTTGTAATCGGTGGTGAATCTTCTTTGCATTCGAACTCTATTCACACATCTACGGCAGCATTTTTTACAGGCTTGTTCTGATGCGATCAATCATTATCCGTGAGAGGGCCGTTACATTAAGACTCGGCGATGGTTAGTAAAGAACGATCACTATTGCAGTCGTAATGATA
Source organism: Ophion slaviceki (assembly GCA_944452715.1). Classification (NCBI taxonomy): domain Eukaryota; kingdom Metazoa; phylum Arthropoda; class Insecta; order Hymenoptera; family Ichneumonidae; genus Ophion; species Ophion slaviceki. Next base: position 13,548,969 of record OX101795.1, read on the forward strand.
TTTACGAAATCGAGAGTACATATTGAACAAAATGGCAAAACTTTTTTGAAGTCCAAATGCGAGTCCTCCTGAGAAAAGAATGCTGAATTGAGATAAAGTTTAGCACTTGTGAGTTTGCAGTCGGTAAATAATATAATGTCCTTTGCCATAGATTATCTTTTTTACCAGTCTGCGATCAATTACATATTTTGGCTTCTCTAGTTGGGAGGCAGCTTTTACGGTCCATGAATGTTTCGTTGTGCTTTGAAGCGGTGGACAGTCGTATAGATCCCAAGAGCGAAAACTCATATTCAAGTATCGCCCACTCTCCAATGTTCGAAGTAATGATAATTTATTGATCTCATCTAATATCATATGAGGCATACGCCATTGCATCTTGAGTAATTCAACTTTTACCTGTATTGGTTGATGATAACTGAATACATAATTATTGCCATAGTGTGAACGTATTAGAATTAATTCATGATGAGCATTAATTTTCCTTGAAAATGTATTTTATGCACAGCACTAGTTTTTCCAGTTCTGCCACAAACCATGATATGGAATCAGCGCTGTGATGTGATTGATACTATGGTAGCGATTCGTCATATGAAAAGCACATGTGGGTATCAATACTAAATACTTCATGATATTGATACATATCCTCTGCTACGTTCTTCTCATCAGTCTTTGCACACTCTCATCTTCTCTCTATCATTAGTCAAAAACACTCCAAATAGGCATTTTCAATCAATGGATGTCGTACTTTCCGACTGGAGTTGATGATTTGGAGCCAGTTATTGGTATTATTTGTTAGGCGGATGGGGCAGTGCTTTAGTGCTCCACAATCGATCTCATGTGATTGCAGTTTATCCTTTGATATAAAGTCATGCAGACACCTGCGAATTAATGGATTGTTGTTTGATTCGTCTAGCACATGTAACGATATAGTAGTTATGTTAACTTCACACACCGATGGCATATATATGAGGTATTCCACAGGTTTCCAGCAAGGTCAAAACCCTCACTATTTTTCAGGGTCCTGCAATTTTTTTGTTATCAAAAGGCAGCTACTAGTAGTGTCTGTGATTTTTTTCAGATTTTTTTTATGAGTCCTGCTCCAGATATCTCAATTTTTGAAAAATGAGAATCAGTTTTTAACTATATGTACCTCAAAAACTATGGCCCAGGCAAAAAAAATTGTGGGACAAAATATTTTTAATTTTGAACGAACTTTTGACTTTAACAATAAATTTTTTTTTTTCGTACAAATATTCTATAATAAATGAAAAAAATCGATTTTCAAAAAGTATGTCATGTTTGATTTTGCTCTAAATTTTTCTAAATTTTCTGTTGTTAGTGTAGACATACAGAAAAAATTGACAAGATGGGCCGCGAACTGGTATAGAAGATACAGGCTGATTTGCATTTTTTAAAAATCTTTTATATTGATATGAATTGGATCATTAATTGGGAGAAACTTTGAATTTCACATAAAAACATATATCAAAGTGTTTTGTATGTTATAAGATTGATTTTTTTCAAATTTTCAAATTTCCCGCCCGACCGACGCGACACCGGCGGCAAGGTCGGAAGTAAACGTTCTCGATTTCCTTGACCGGTTTCGATGTTATGATTGCATGTGAAATTTCATAACCTTCATTTTCACTTTTCGGCTTCTGACGGTGCAAGTATGTTATGCTAGTGCAAGTTCATCGAAAATCGCGATAAATATTCCAACCATCAGTGACGGATTAAATTGATCGGCGATTCAAATATCTATTGACCAAAGAAAAAATCTTCTCCCTCAAGAAATCCCAGAAGCAACATGCTTTCATTCCGCGAACAGACGGCACGATTACTTCGAAATTATATTCGACGGATGACAAACATATAATAATTCACAAGATTTGCTAATACTGGGCAATAAAAAACATTTACTTGTCATAAATATTGTGTTTTTTCTCACCTAGTATGTAAAGTTAGAAATGCATTAAATTTTGAAATCGTCAATTACACCATCCGAAGCTGCTTGAAGTTTCATTTTATAGTGTTATTTTTCAGTTATGTCCACTACTAATTCAAATCAGACTGATACAAATAAAGATAAGATGAATAACAACAACAAAAAAATGCAATATCTTCTAAACCAGTTCGCGGCCCATGATGCCAATTTTTTCTGTATGTCCACACTAAGAACAGAAAATTCAGAAAAATTTAGAGCAAAATCAAACGTGACATACTTTTTGAAAATCGATTTTTTTAATTTATTATAGAATGTTTGACGATAAAAAAAATGTAATTGTTAAAGTCAAAAGTTCATCCAAAATCAAAAATATTTTGTCCGATAATTGTTTTTGCCTGGGCCATAGTTTTTAAGGTACATCTAGTTGAAAACTGATTCTCATTTTTCAAAAATTGCGATATCTGCAGCAGGACTCATAAAAAAAATCTGAAAAAAATCACAGACACTCCTAGCAGGTACCTTTTGATAGTAAAAAAATTGCAGGACTCTGAAAAATAGTGAGGGTTTTGACCTTGCTGAAAATCTATGGAATGCCTCATATATTTTTTAATTGCTGTCTCTGTTTAGTCCTGCGCTCACGAGGCTTGACAGGTTCTTGATCTATGTGAAATGTTATACATTGTTGTCCTCGGTATCTTGTAACAAATTGATATGCTTTTCGTCTTCTTATGTTGAGCCTTGCGGATCGGAGCAATGTCGTCTTTGGTAGTATACATATTGATGGATAAATTGTTTTGAAGCACTTTTTTTGTTAATGTGACCTATAGTCACAGGGCATCTAATATTCGATAGATTCAATACCGTTGAATAATGCATGTAGGAAGATGCGTGGTCACTATTTCGTTCAGCTGGGTATAAAGCTGCGACTGTCACCCATGCGAAACGTGTATTATCTCTTGATTGCACATTAATCGCAGACCTCATAATCATTATCTCCCGTGGCAATGAGATATAACATTCAACGCGTATTGATTCATACTTATTTACATTTATTGTAAGATTACGTATTTTTCGTGAAGCTCAACCACTTCCACGTTGTCGAAATTCATCGAGCAGGGTTTAAAGTATAGACCATCACACGTTCAAGTCGATTTCTCGCCACATTAACCCATCACCGCTATGTCCTGCACCCATGCATATAAAATGCCTGTACATGGAATACTTCAATCCTTCTAGATGCGGTATTTGGACGATCAATGACCATTGATGTTTAGTTGATAATCGCTGGCGCTTTGCATGATCCTCCATTATGGTATTGTTGAGTACAATCCAATCAGTGGTGAAGTAAAAAAATTGGTATACAATCATGGCGATGATTCATGTCCACTTAAGTCAACATGAAGCTTATCGTCGATGTGCAGGGCTTCAAGAGACCCGTCAACGAATTTGCCCTGAAGGAGATATCCATCGTCAAACTCCACGACAACAATGCTGAACCGCTGACGCTCGCTTTTGACGCACCATTTGCATGGGACTCTTTACCGGCCAAGTACAAAATGACAAACAAGTGGCTGGAAAGCAATTTCCATGGAATACGATGGGATCACAATGGCGTACTATACGAAGCAGCTAGAAAGACAATTCGAGAACTCTTGCATGGAGCTCCCATGATCTATGCGAAGGGATTCGAGAAATGCGCATGGCTATCAAGATTCCCGGATCCCGCGACAAACGTCATCGACTTGGAAACTCTCGACTGTCCATCGCTGCAGAAGCTGCCGAAAATCACAAACTCCAAATGCCCCCCATCACCCCTTCAACACGAAATACAATTGCGCCCATGAGAATGTAAAATCGGTGAAAAGCTGGTTGAGCATATACGAAGCGTTGTGTGAGCGAGGGATTTTTTTTAATGAGTAAAAATACATTTCGATGAAAATATAAACGATTTGTATTCTTCATTTATTCTACGATGAAAATTGTTTTGTATTTCTCCTTCTCATACATTTCGATAGAACAGTTTTTGTTAATACATTTTTTTGCACATAGTCAAACACTTAAAATGTCGAAAACGATGGTGAGATGACTGTGATCTGGACGGCTGTTCCACTCAACGATGCTGCCCCAACGAATTTGCTGTTTTCCACCATACTCCAAGACGATGGAACTTGACGCTGATGTATTTTCCACAACTGCATGTAGAGTTGATTATGACGCGCCAGTTGCAGCATACTCTCGATGATGCAGACAGCCATTCGACGATGGTGCTCCAACGAATTTCGTCTTTTTCCACCACTTTTTTTTGTGCTCAGACTTCGAAAAAGTCTATGCTGTTGTATTTTCCACCTTTGTATGTCATCCAGAGATGATGATCACGTGCCGCTTGCCGCATTCGCTCGAACATTTCCAAATCTTCATCGAAGGCCTTCACAAGTCGCGCTGGTAAGAAGACCGTGAACTCATCCGCTATGTCCGCCATGTAGCGTTTCCCAAACTTGGTTTGTACGGTCCTCATGTCGGAGATGATCCGAGTGAACGCGGAGTTCTGACAGCTTCTTCGTTGGAAGGAATTTCGCCATCACGCTGACTTTGTTTATGCTCGAGAGATCCATCTTCCCACAATGTCAAAGTTCCTTTTTTGGAGAGATGTTGATGTTGCGGTGGAATAGTGCAGTCTGAGCTTGGTCCACGAAATTATATGCTTCCTCGTAACACTCCCACTCAAATTTTCAAACTTCTTCCCACTTTTCGAATCGTTAAGAAAAAGCAAGTTTAAACACGTTAGAAGAATCCCCATACGTGGAGAATTTCCTCCATCACGCCTCTACACTTCTCTAATCATGAAAAACAAGTTCAAACACGTCTGAAAATCATCGTACGTGGAGAATTTCCCCCCTCATGGCATTTTCGACACTCCCGACGTTGAGGTGGGGGACCGTCAATGTGATCTCTCATTTGCGGTGTATTATAATGCTCCATGCATGGAAGATATGATACCACTTCATTGTCTTTCCGATGATGTTCTGGCAAACGATCCCGCAATAAACCAATGTAGTTTCCCCTATAATTTAGGAGCAAGACCTTTGGAATCTGTTCGAGCTCGTTTTTGGTCAAGTCCAGGGGGTGCTTGGCCGGATGCACTGCGTACATACTCGCACATGGCAACATTTTAACGGTATATTTCGGAATGACACCGAGACGTCGACGTATTGACATTTTTTTCAAGAGTGCAGCTCGAGTGGTCCATCTGCGGTCAAAGTCTTTGATGATATGTTCCTAAAGTTTATAGTTTAAAAAAAACCCTGACTTGTCAGGACCTGTCTCAAGTGTCGGCGAGACTCGAGTTGATACACATACAAACATTTTAAGGATTTCGGAAAAAACGAAACCAAGGCACCGCAGCTGCATGTAATAAATAAAAGGGCTTTGAAGTGCCTCCTTTCATGTGAGCTTCAAATTGTTGAAATTTTCCCCTACCTATATACGGTTGTCACACGCACATATTGTGTCCACACACACACACACACACACACACACACACACACACACACACACACACACACACACACACACACACACACACACACACACACACACACACACACACACACACACACACACACACACACACACACACACACACACACACACACACACACACACACACACACACACACACACACACACACACACACACACACACACACACACACACACACACACACACACACACACACACACACACACACACACACACACACACACACACACACACACACACACACACACACACACACACACACACACACACACACACACACACACACACACACACACACACACACACACACACACACACACACACACACACACACACACACACACACACACACACACACACACACACACACACACACACACACACACACACACACACACACACACACACACACACACACACACACACACACACACACACACACACACACACACACACACACACACACACACACACACACACACACACACACACACACACACACACACACACACACACACACACACACACACACACACACACACACACACACACACACACACACACACACACACACACACACACACACACACACACACACACACACACACACACACACACACACACACACACACACACACACACACACACACACACACACACACACACACACACACACACACACACACACACACACACACACACACACACACACACACACACACACACACACACACACACACACACACACACACACACACACACACACACACACACACACACACACACACACACACACACACACACACACACACACACACACACACACACACACACACACACACACACACACACACACACACACACACACACACACACACACACACACACACACACACACACACACACACACACACACACACACACACACACACACACACACGCACGCACGCACGCACGCACGCACGCACGCACGCACGGACGCACGCACGCACACACGCACACATATATATATATATGGAGGTGGGCCACTTGGCCTGCATGGCGCACAACGTTCCAAGTGAAGGAAAGGAACAGAAGTGGAGAGAAGAGCTGTATAGGCTAGGTAACCAAATCACTAGCCTCCTGGATTTCATCAAGGGCAAGTCGAACGTCCACGGTGAAATCCGAAAGCTCGCCAGATCCATGAGCACTTCGTAGAAACGGGTGCTCAGATTGGAGGAAGAAGCAGACAAGACGGTGGCAGGCATGGCACCGGCACCAACGAACGCTGCCTCGACACAGACGACACCGAAAACCTTCGCCTCTGTGGTGACCACGCCAAAACCGGTCAACGTCCGGAAAACGCGGAGAAGAAGAAGCGCACTACGCCTCCGACAGAAGCCCGCACGCCCAAGAGGAAGAAGAAAGTACGAGAGGAACCACCTCCGGAACCTCCCAAAGACAGCGGGAACTTGACCAAGAAGGCTGCCAGTGCTGACTGGAAGCAAGTGCAACGGAAACCGCGAAGGAAGCCGCGCAAGGAGCCTGCACTCCCCAATGCACTGATCATCAAGCGGAAAGGAGATCTCAGCTATGCTGAGATCCTCTCTAAGATGAAGAAGGACGAAAAATTGAAGGAGGTCGGACAAAGTGTCTCGAAAATACGTCGAACGATGGGGGGTGACATCATCCTCGTCTTCGATAAAGCAAGCCAAGACAAAACCGCCGAGTTTTCTACGGCTATCGAGACGGCCCTCGGCGAAGAAGCGGCAATAAAAAGCAGGGTGCAACTCACTACGATCGAAATCAAAGACCTGGCCGAAGATACGACGAAGCAGGAGATCTGCGAAGCCCTCCAGGACGTCCTAGGCGAGAACGCCTTGGTGGAAGCTGAAGCTGTCAAATCTACCCGGACAGCGTACAGTGGCACTCTAACAGCGACGCTGACACTACCTGCCTCGGTAGCGAAAAAGGCTACCAATATAGAGAAAGTTCGAGTTGGCTGGGCAGTCTGTCGAATCCGAGAGATAGTGAAGCCAACTAAGTGCTTCAAGTGCTGGCACTATGGGCATCTGTCTAGCAGTTGCAAAAGCACGGGGGACAGATCGAAGTGCTGCATCAAATGCAGTGGCGAAGGTCACAAGGCCGAAAAGTGCGCTGCAGAGCCCCGCTGTGCTCTGTGTAGTGGCAAAGAGGATGAAGATGCTTGCAAGCATGCGGCAGGAAGCTTCAAATGCCCAGCGTATAAGAAGGCCTATCAAACGCTCATCCGAAAGCGAGAATGAGAGTACTGCAAGTAAATCTTAATCACTGTGAAGCGGCACAGGATCTGCTTATGCAGACTGTGCGGGAGCACAAGGCTGACGTGGCGATCATCTCGGAGCCATACAGGAACCTCGACCACCATTCCTGGGTAGCAGATAAAGCGGGCAAAGCTGTTATCTGGGCCTGCGGCGAGTACCCATTCCAAGACATTTCAAAGAGACTGGAAGACGGTTTTGTTAGGGCAAAAATAAACGGCGCTCACATCTTCAGCTGCTACATGCCACCGAGCATGACACTGGAGAACTTTGAAGAAAGTCTGGACCGGCTGGTAAAAGACGCCAAGGATCGGACTCCACATGCGATTGCGGGTGACTTCAATGCCTGGGCACTGGACTGGGGCAGTAAAAAGACGGACAAAAGAGGTCAGGCACTCCTGGAAGCACTGTCCGTACTGAACCTAGTTCTGCTCAACGATGGCAAGGTACCAACGTACTGCAAGGGAGATGCCTCCTCGATGATAGACCTCACCTTCGTCAGTGGTGGACTCGCTAACGGCAGTACACGTTGGCAGGTATCGGGGATCTATGCACATAGTGACCATTGCGCCATCACATGGGAAGTGTCGAGGCGCAAGCGACGGACGTTAGGTGGTTCCAAGGTCCTCGGCTGGAAAACAAACATGTTCGACATAGACGTGTTTCGCGAGGCCTTGGACGGCAGTGAAATGGAAACCGACAACCAAAACGCAGAGACTAAAGCCCAAGAACTGATGAAAAGGGTAGTAAGGGCCTGTGACGCTACGATGCCGAGAAGGCGGGAAGGAAACCATCACCTCCCTATGTATTGGTGGAACGATACGATTGCTGGGCTACGACGCGAAACCAACCGAACGAGGAGGCTAGCCCAAAGAGCTAGGGGCAAGGATTCGCACCTAGCACTAGAGGCGAAGCACAAGGCGACACGAACTGCGCTGGCTAAGGCAATCAAGCGGAGCAAAAGGCAAAGCTGGATCGAGCTACTCGGTGAAGTCGAAGGTGATCCCTGGGGCAGACCTTACAAGGTAGTCATGATCTGCCTGAAAGGGCAGCCAAGTCAACAACCTACCTGCCCAGACCAACTCAGGAAGATAGTGTCAACTCTCTTCCCCCAACAACAGGAACTCAACTATCAAGTGGAAGTTGAGGACATTGAAGCTATCCCGCTTGTTACGCAAGAGGAGCTGCTCCGATCGTGCAGAAAGGTGGGCAATAAGAAGGCACCGGGAATGGATGGCATCCCGAACATCGCTATTAAAGCAGCCGTCAAGGAAGCTCCCGCATTGTTCATAGAAATGTACAATGCATGCCTCAGGGAAGGCAAATTTCCTGATCCATGGAAATGGCAGCGACTTGTTCTCTTGCCAAAGAGCAAAAAACTGCCGGACGATCCATCGTCATATCGTCCGTTGTGCATGTTGGACACCGCAGGAAAAATCCTCGAGAGAATTGTCCACAATCGGGTAGAAGCCGCTATCGGGAACTCCCTAGCAGTCAATCAGTACGGCTTCCGTAAGTCCGGATCGACGCTAGACGCAATAAGCCACGTGGTCACCACAGCGAGCCAAGCTATCTCCGGCACAAGATGGAAAGGGGGGGCAAAGAAGTATTGCCTCGTGGTCGCCCTCGATATCAAAAACGCTTTTAATTCAGCCAGGTGGGGTAACATCTGCTCTGCGCTGGATAAGCTGAACGTGCCATCCTACATGAAAAGGATAATAGGAAGCTACCTTGACAACAGGTTCCTGAAGTATGACACAGAAGATGGACCACGAGAGTACAAAATCACTGGGGGCGTACCTCAAGGCTCGGTGCTCGGTCCACTTCTGTGGAACATAATGTACGATGGCTTATTGAAACTAACACCGCCATGAGGAGTAGAGATAGTCGCCTTTGCCGATGACGCCGCAGTGGTTATCGTTGCGAAATACCTGGAAGAAGCTAACAGGATGTTCGAAGAGACATACACCCAGATCCAGCACTGGATAGGTACAGCTGGCTTGAAACTAGCTGAGCACAAGACGGAGGCTGTGCTGATCACCAGCAGGAAGAAGATAGAGACGATAGAGCTGACTGTGGGACATCACACAATTACGTCACAGCCCAGTATAAAATACCTGGGTCTGATGATCGACGCACGACTCAGCTTCAAAGAGCACGTAGAGTACGTCGTTGGCAAGGCGGGAAAGGTTAGAGCGGCGTTAGCGCGACTGATGCCAAACATAGGCGGGCTGAGGCAGGCGAGGACGAAGCTACTGGCATCAGTGATCACTTCGGTCCTGACCTATGGTATTGCCATTTGGGGCAATGCATTGACTACCGAGAAGTACCGACGAACGACGGCAGCGGTCTACCGGCTCAGCGCCTTAAGGGTTTCCTGTGCGTTTCGCACAGTATCGGAAGATGCAGTGTGCGTACTCGCGGGAATGCCACCTATAGAGGTCCTGGCCGAAGAGAGAAGATCCCTATACCACCAGAGGAAGTCACCGGCAGGACTCCAAGATGAGCACAGAGAGGAAATCGGGAAACGCAGCCTACAACGCTGGCAGCGAAAGTGGGATGCTTCCGTGAAGGGGAGATGGACATACCGCCTAATTCCCCAGATAGATGGTTGGCTGAACCGCAAACACGGGGAGGTCAACTACTACCTGACGCAGATGCTATCAGGCCATGGCTGCTTCAGAGCATACCTGCAGAGGTTTGGTCACGATGAGTCTGCGGACTGTCCGAATGGATGTGGAGTACCAGAGGATGCTGAACACGCATTCTTCCAGTGCCCACGATACCAAGAAGAAAGAGAGGAACTGGAGGAGGTACTAGTGGAAGCACCACCTCCAGAGACCTTGGCGCGACTCATGATGAAATCAGAAGAGACCTGGGTAGCGACTAGTAGTTTCGCTACGGCGGTGCTCAAGAAACTGCGCCAAGAAGAAAAGAAGAGAAGAAGCGAGATAGCGACGATAGCCGCTGATGCTTGAAAAAGAGGAAGAAAGCCAGTCGGCACCAACGGAGGAAGAGCTACGGCTGTGATCACTCTCGCGAAGTAATGCTTGGCGGCGGTCCCGCGGGAGTAAAATAGGTCAGTGAGAAAGAGGTTCAGGGTTTAGTTGGTACAGCAAGTGCGCGAGTCTAACACACGGGTTGCATGGAACCCGTTGCAACGGGTTGCATGCAACCTACGGTGCATAAAGCTTTCCCCCCTCTTAAAAAAAACACACACACACACACACACGCACGCACGCACAAACACACACACACACACACACGCACGCACGCACGCACACACACACACACGCACGCACGCACGCACGCACGCATGCGCACGCACACACACACACACACACACACGAGGAGTCTGAAACCCCTACGTGGCGCGTCCCCAGGCGGCGGATAGGGGGAGGCCCTCGTATATAAATATAGACATAGATGTAGAAATATCTATATAGATATAGATATACATATAGAGATATCTATCTGGATATAGATATGGATATTGAAATGTCTATATAGATATACAGGGCAGGAGGCAATTAAAATACCTCCCGTGGACCAACAGACACGGGGAACAAACCTCGATAGCAAATGATTATGGGAAGTCCAATAAAGGATATACCGATTAGGGTGCAGAGGCACGGAACCCCAGTACCGGCGCCTTCAGGGTGTGACCAAGCGGGCTCCGGGCGTCGTCATCGAACAACCGCAGTATCATGGAGGTGGGCCACTTGGCCTCCATGGCGCACAATGTTTCAAGTGAAGAAAAGGAAGAGACAGGTGGAAATCGAAAGGACATTTTGAAGTTGGGGGAGAGGAACGGAAAGACGCTGGAGAGCCTAGCCTCTTTCATCCAGCAGAAGAAAAACCTCCACAAAGAGATCCAGCGGTGGGTTCCTATGCTTACCAGTACTTGGAAAGGTATAGAGGACCTGGTAACGTGGAGTGCAAAGCCACAGGCGGCAACGTCGACTGGAGGAACGCAAACCACGCCGACCATAAGCCAAGCGAAATCGACTTTCCCTAACAAGGAGAGGAACGATGAAGGCATGGACGTGGGCGGTACCTCGACGCAAGTAAGCAAGGCGAAGAGGAGAAAGCGGGTTACACCGACGTCGACCGAAGGAAAGGAGCCGAAGAAGAAGCAGCTGGTGGAGCCATTAGCTGGTCAATCCGAGGATAAGGGCGAGAGATCAGAGCAGAAGTGGCAGACTGTGCGAAAGAAGAAAAGATCGCACAAGATATCACAGAAGCAGCCTCAGAAGAAGGCGCAGAAACCTCGCGAACGGCCGACTCTGCCCAACGCTCTCGTCATCCACAAAAAGGGTGACTTGAGCTATGCGGAGATCTTGAGTCGTATAAAGAAGGATCCGGCGCTCAAGGATACAGGTGAATGCGTCCAAAAGATATGCAGAACGAACGCGGGAGATCTGCTGATCGTTCTGAATAAGGAGAGCTCAGCCAAAGCACCGGAATTGCGAAACCAATTCGAAGGTGTTCTTGGTGAATCAGCAACGGTCCAGAGTAAAGTCCAGGAAGTTGATCTGGAGATCAAGAACCTGGAAGAGGACGCGACGAAGGAGGAGATATCGGCGGCCCTGCAGAGAGTCTTGGGACCGGACTATCCAGTCACGGAATACTCTCTTAAGTCTCTGTGTAAACCATATGGCAGGACTCAGACCGCGGTAATACGACTCATGGTGCCTGCTGCCCGGAAACTTCTGGATACAGGAATCATCCGAGTCGGCTGGTGTAATTGCAGAATCCGAGAGGTGGTGAGACCACTAAAGTGTTTCAAGTGCTGGAAATTTGGACACTTATCACGGAATTGTAAGATCAACGTCGACCGGGCTAAAGACTGCATCAAGTGCGGTAACACTGGCCACAAAGTTGCCGAATGCACAGCAAGCGCAAAGTGTGTCATATGTGCAGAAGCGGGAGATGGGGCACCCACAGCCCACATCGCAGGTAGCAGCCGATGTCCAGCGTATACGCGGGCTCTCCAGGCTCTCCAGGCACTCCGAAAACGATGCAAATGAGAGTACTCCAGCTCAACCTCAACCATTGTGAAGCAGCACAGGACCTGCTCATGCAGACTGTGCGCGAGCTGAAGCCTGACTTGGCGATACTCTCGGAACCATATAGACATCTAGACACGCAACCTTGGGAATCTGACGCAAGTGGGAAGGCCGCAATTTGGTCCTGCGGAAAGCTTCCATTTCAGGATCTTGCGAGTCGGATGGAAACTGGTTTTGTGAGAATAAAAGCCAAAGGAGTTCATTCCTACAGTTGTTACGCACCGCCTAGCCTGACGACTAATGAGTTTGAGAATTTTCTCGACAACTTAGTCGCAGACGCTAAACAATGCTTCCCGGTAGCCATAGCCGGAGATTACAACGCGTGGGCTGTGGAATGGGGTAGTAGAGTGACGAACAGGAAGGGCCAAGCCCTGCTTGAGGCTATGTCCTTATTGGATGTAGTACTACTTAATGCAGGAACAAAGCCCACTTTTGTTAAAGGTGAAGCCTCCTCTATAGTGGACCTCACTTTTGTGAGTAGTAGCCTGGCCAGAGGAAACCAGTGCCACTGGGCAGTCAGTGATATCTACACTCACAGTGATCATCAAGCGATTCTCTGGGAGATTCGCGGAGACTTCAGCAGAACAGCGAAGGCACCGAAGACAAACGGGAAGGGCTGGAAAGCGAAAATGGTTGACGCGGACTTGTTTCGTGAAACTTTTGACACCAGCCCCCTCGCAGCGGAAAGTGCAACCGAGAAGGTCAAGGTGGTCATGCAGAGGGTCACCGAAGCATGCAATGCCACAATGCCACGGAAGCGTAATGTCGACTTCCGACCGGCGGTACACTGGTGGAGCGAACAAATTGCCGGCCTCCGAAGGGAGTGTCATCGAACTCGCCGCCTAGCGCAACGAGCTATAGGCAAACGCTCGTTTCTTGATTTGGAAGAACAGCACAGGAAGGCGCGCTTGAAGCTTAAAAAGGCTATCAAGCAGAGTAAAGCTGAAAGCTGGGGCGAACTGCTCAGTAAGGTGGAAGATGCTCCTTGGGGCAGGCCGTACAAAGTAGTAATGACTCGGCTGAAATGCCAGCCAATGCCATCGCCTGTGGACGCAGCCCTGCTGGAAAAGATTGTTACACATCTGTTCCCTGAGCAACCCGAGGAGGACTACCAACTCGAGGAGGACGTCGATGAGGACATCCCAGCCATTACTGAAGAAGAGCTTCTTACGGCGATTGCCAGGGTGGGCAACAATAAAGCCCCCGGCATGGATGGGATACCCAACATCGCACTCAAGGCAGCGATCAAGTTGGCACCGGCAATATTCCTGGGCATGTACAATGCGTGTCTCAAGGAAGGAATCTTCCCGGACAAGTGGAAGTGACAGAAGCTAGTGCTCCTCCCGAAAGGGAAGAAGCCACCGGACGAACCTTCATCCTATCGTCCGCTCTGTATGCTGGATACCGCCGGAAAGATCTTCGAGCGCATCATCCATAACAGGATTGAGAAAGTCTCTGGATGCCATTAACACAGTCGTGAAGCAGGCGCAGGAGTCGACTGCGGGGAAACGATGGGCAAGAGGGTCCAAGATGTACTGCGCAGTTGTCGCTCTCGACGTTAAAAACGCTTTCAACTCGGCGATATGGAAGTGTATCATGGATGCCCTAAAAACATTAGGTGTACCATGGTACCTACGGAGAATAGTGGCGAGTTACCTATGTAATAGGTGGCTCATGTACGACAGAGAGGATGGACCGAAGACGTATAGGGTGACTGGAGGAGTTCCTCAGGGCTCTGTACTTGGACCACTTCTGTGGATCATCATGTACAATGATCTGCTGCTATTACAATTGCCGAAAGGAGTGTCCATCGTAGCGTTCGCAGATGACGCGGCGCTGATTGTCATCGCCAAATTCCTGGAGCAAATCACCGCACTCTTCGGCGAAGCTTTCGCCAAGATAAGGGAATGGATGTCTTCTGTTGGACTGCAGCTTGCAGCCCACAAAACAGAAGTACTCCTCGTATCCAGCAGGAAGGTGATGGAAACGGTGGCGCTCAGGGTTGGAAACGCCGAAATCACATCCCAACCGTTCATTCGGTACCTGGGTGTGATTCTCGACGCGAGGCGGAACTTCAAAGAGCAAACTGAGCAGATCAGCAGAAAGGCCGCTGGGGTGGCTACCACACTGGCGCGACTCATGCCTAATGTTGGTGGCCCCAGACAGAAGAGGAGGAAACTGCTGTCATCAGTGACGACCTCAGTGCTCACCTATGGCATACCCATATGGGCTGATGCACTGAAAATCCAGGAGTACCGCAGGAAGGCTGCAGCAACGTATCACGTCAGCGCCTTGAGGGTAGCCTGTGCGTTTCGCACTGTCTCCGAGGACGCTATCAACATTATCGCGGGAATGCTGCCCATTGAGGTGCTCGCCGAGGAGCGTAGATCGTCGTACCAGCAGAAGGGAGCTAGAAATCCCAGTTATGCAAGGACAGAAGCGAGAGCAACCAGTTTCAACCAGTGGCAGATGATGTTGGATGCTTCTACCAAGGGAAGGTGGACACAACGACTAATCCCGAAGGTGGAGATATGGGTGAACCGTCTACACGGGGAGCTCAACTATTATCTCACTCAAGTGATCTCAGGACACGGCTGTTTCCGGGCTTATCTCTATAAGTTTAAGTATGAAGATTCCCCGAACTGCCCAGCATGTGTA
>OX101795.1:13566960-13871960 GCA_944452715.1 Ophion slaviceki
AAAAAATTACAGTCTTCAATGAAAATATTAATCGTTCCGTCATCGGACACAATAATACGATCGTACAATTTGGCATTGAGGAACTGGTGGATCATTCGCATGGATCAGCGATGCAATCCTTTTCGGGCAGACATTCACTACATCATAAGATTTCTAATCAAACAGTTCGAAAAAGGTGCTTCATACATACATAACTAACGTAGACAGATCAGCAAGATGCTGAGTAATTTAGAAAAAAAGTCATGAGACCCGATGCTCTGTTGAATTTTCAAAGTACGCCCATGCAAAGGGTGAGACGCAGTCAGAATTGTCAAAAAATCGATTTTTCAAACATTTTCTTGAAGTATGATGTTTCGAAAATATTCCCTGAAAATTTCAAATCCGATTAATAGTTGCCGGGATATCCCACAATTAGTGAAGGGGCGTCGGGTCCCCATGGCAAGTAGCGGCTGACAAACGCGCAAATGATAATACCCGGGAAGGCAGAATGCTTCGAAGACAACAACAAATTGATATTTTGGAAGCTTCCACATCGGCAGAAGCCCTATTGTATGGGCCAGGAATTGATGATTCGATATAAGTAATTTTTTAATTAGTATTTCTATACATAAATCAAGTGTAACATTTAAAAACTCTTCCAGAAATTATCAAAAAATTATTACTCAAAAACTATGAACTTTAGCAAAATTTTATACAGAATACTTTTGTTTTAAAATTGCCCAAAATGTTGAAAAAATTATAATTGATCCCGAAATACTTGATTTTTTAGATTGTTTAAACAATTGGCCATAAACAATTGAATGCTCAACTTTTCGGCAAAAAGTTGTGATATTCGGATTCAGCGGATCAAAATACATAAAAAAGTTTAGTTTCATCCATCGAGCTCAAAACTTTACGAACATATAGTACCGTATCCACATCGAAAAACTTTAAACGCGTTTTTCTCGAAACTATATTTTTCGAGTCGGTGACTACTATATTTCAAAAACCACTCGATGGATTTTTATGAAATTTTGTGTGAAAGTTGTCTGTCGGAGGCCGCCATTTTGTTAAGTTAAAAAAAAAGCTTCGACTAAGAACTAGATTTATTATTAAACTAATGATTTTTTTCGGTTTTTTTTTACTTCAGATGATCCAGTGAAATTTTATGATGGTCACCGCAAAGCACTGCATGCCGAAGGGCAAAGATGGCGATATTTTTATAAATAATCAACACTTTTCTTCGAAAATTTGTGCATGTCAAGTTGAACATCACATAAAAAGTCTGTGTAGCCACTTTTTCAAAACAAACTTAATTACTATAAAAAAAATGTATTGAATATGCTCGCTTTTTCACGCCTCTGATTGCATCTCACTCAAACAAAAATATTCATCAATATGGAATGCGGAAACAGCTTTTATGTGGGTTTAAATACTTGAATTGGTCTTAGTAACAGCGCTTAGAGTCCAAATATTATAATTCATTGAAACAAATAATCTACCAGAAACAAAATATGATTCGAAATTACATTCCCTGATCTTATCAAAACTTTAAGGGCAAGAAGCGCATATCCTACCTCTTCTCTACTGTTTTTCGAAGAAAGGTAAGCCGCGTATGTTGCACGAATCCTTTCTTATGTTCCCAGCATCACGACTGACCTGCGAGAAAAGATGAATAAATTATTTATAATGGTAAAAAAAAACTATAGAACCAGTTTCGTCTCGAACCATAATCAGATGGATTGAGCCATGTCTATTAAGGGTATAAACATTTCACGGCACATAGCACACCACACACGGCTACTCCGCAGTAGATTGCAAAGGCGTAGGCCAAGAGGTGATAACAGATGATAGACTTATTTTGTCCTCTGGGGGGGTTTGGTACGCCCTTGGAGTAGACATTAATATTATTAAGAGTCCGAACAGGTTGGTCCGAACGTTCACTGGTCTTTACCAAATTTGACAAAAGACCGTTAAACCGACTAGAGGCACATTTGTCACCAAGGTTCTGGGAGATAATGAAGATAAAAAAGGTTGATTGTACAATCATGGTTAATTGTCGTAGACAAGGAGAAATAAAGATGGATTATATAAAGTTCTAATAAACTCGTGTTCTAAACATTTACATTCGCAATTTCCAAGAACGAATCTACATTGAGACGGAGAGATCCGTCTCACGCGCGCGTACTAAGCGAAGGGCAGTAATGGGTCAAGCGCGGCCGGGGCCGTCTCTATCTCTCGTGGAGAAATTAGCTCGAAATGACACAAGTGGTGCCATCCCTCGGGGAAACCCCAAAGTATAGAATAGAAAACGAAAAAGAAAGAAGAAAACATTAAAGCAACAATTATTGCAAAAAGGCGCTTGGGAAGGGGAAAGAATTGCCGGGAAACCAGGGGTATAAAAGGACCTTCCTGAGGATAGGAAGACACTTCTTGGTGGAAGTCCAACTCAGACGCAAGTCCGGAAACGAACATAGGTCCAAGCTGAAAGAAGCAAGGATAATGTTTGGCAAAAGGATAAGCTGAGGGTGGACAAAGAAGAAATCAAGTCTTTGGCCCTCTGATTAAGTACCCGAGTGTCCGGAGTAGCGATTATATATCCAAGCTGAAGAAATTAAGAAAATTATTCGTGAAAGGATGGGATCGGGACTGAAAAGAAAAGGCAATAAAGAATAAGGAGCGAGGATCGGTGGCGAAAGGACGATTAACAAGGAAAATTAGAGAAATTTATAAACTGGGAAATTAAAGCCGAGAATTCTCAGCTGACCAAGCGCCTCGAAATAAATCATCGGTCTTTAAAGCCCAACGGTAAAGGCAAGAAAAACAAGGAGCATTCCCCACGAGAGAAAGAGAGAAGGATGGAAAACAAAAGGGTTAGCGGCCGAGCGAGGCCGAACGCGAAGATTCAAAAATCTCAAATACACACATACACAAAGAGCATATGCGGTACACCTATAAACGAAATTGGAGCGAACGATACCGCGACACACACACAAACAAACTGTACATGAAACGAATTCGAAGCGAGCGGCACCAACAACACGTCTCGGTGACAGACGTCAACACGACAGTACAAAGATGCGCAACTGCGGCGAAATAGAATGTACAGGGTGATTCACATCTGATGTACCTGATCGAGTAAAGGAATTGCCAATAAAATTCCATTCTTTTTGCCAGATAAGAGGTCTCAATTAATTTACTCCCTAGTCGAGTCCCGAACCCAAATAAATTTAATGTAATAAGGGGTTACCCGTTACAACATATGTAGTTTTAAATCAAACGAACTTTGTGTGACGTGCGATTGTAATTACATGGGAGCCACGTTCAGAAAATAAAAGAATAGCTCCCAAATATATGAAGAAACAAGGGCACTGGTAAAGGGGATGGTAACATAAGGTTGATTTGGTTTACTCTCTGAAGCTTGTGATTAATCCTAGCAGAAAATAGCAACCCTACATTTGTAATCATCTCGAACGAGACTTTCATAATTTCAATCGAGAATCGCTTACAGGCACAGCTGGGCAGAAAATAGTTAATTCGTTAATCGTTAATCCGCTAACTAACGAAGTTAACATATTGCTTAACGATTTTACTTTCAAGACAAAGAAAAAAATTATTAACGATGTTATTAACTTCCGTTAATTTACGTTCGTTAATTCGTCTTTGCGATGTACGCCACGCTCATATGGCAGGCGGCGAACAAATTAAGTGCGCGGCTCAAGTGTGAGTGAGATGAGTCGGTAGAAATGCGTAGCGTGCGTGTAAGCAGAAACCCTACCATGCGTTTAAGGCCATGTGTCACACCATTAGGCTGGTAAAACAGAACCCAATTACAGGTGCCGTGTTCTCAAAAACGGCTCTACAGAATATTACGAAATGTTCACAGTCGGTGTCGAATGAATAGATGAACAACGTTTTTCCCCGCAATTTTCCCGAACTTGAAAATAAATACAGTTTGTCTTACTCGGCGAGACCCTAACTAAACTAACGAAAGAAAAAAATTGGTACACGTGATCGTTTAACGTAGAGAAAGCGGTTGTTCCCTGATTAAAAACGAACATTTTGGAACCTGAACCGTTTTATTCCAGCCAGGAATTACGGAGATCATTGGATGGCTACACATTGTACGTAATCGTCAGGAATTGTGCGAAAAATTTGCGTGACAACAATCGATTTTAATGCTCGTGCATTCCGGCGAGGCCGCAAAGATATCATTGTGCCGCGTCGCTCAATTATCGACGTCTGCTGATCGAGCTCGATAAAGCAGAGATCATACACACCTTCTGAAAGGTATCCAGGTTCTGACCAATAGCGTTGCTGGAACGACGGAAACTTAGCGAAACGCAAAAGTGTGTGATCCCGGTTTCACGCTTAAGATATGACTGCCCGCATTATTTTATGGGAGTACGTTTTTAAAAATTATGAGTACATTTTTAATGCCGGAGCGTAGTGCTAGACAAATATGTGGGTGCATACAGCTCGGCGAAATGCGAGTGTTTGCCTCAGTTCATGGGCCAGGACCAACTATTCCCCGGAAGATTTTGAAGTAAGATATGTTAATTTTCATATTTCTATACATTTTCATTCTCGTTTTCTACAGAAAACAATAACATATTTGAATGTTAGCCAAATAAAAAGGGGTCGGGTCTAAAGGTGGTATATATATATATATATATGGGGCATTCCATGCCAAATCGACCACCTTTAGACCCGACCCCTTTTTATTTGGCTAACATTCAAATATGTTATTGTTTTCTTATATATTATATATATATATATATATATATTGTGACGGATAACCCGTAGGTCCCAAATTTTACCCTTCGCGTCACAAAAGGCGTCGCGCCTCCGCCCGGCGATTTTCCCCGGGGCGCCAGCTGCGTTAGCGGCTCGCCGAGCGGTAGGCCGGGACGCCCGATTTGCCGGACAGGCACAGCTTTTCTTCAGGTAGAGAGTCGGGATCAGGGGCTAAACACTTATGCAACAGAAAAAAATAAGCACTTGCGGACAATTCTGGAGAGAGAGTTCCACTTTTATTCGACCCGAGTTGTTCCTCGGCGGATGACTCGATACATTCATTATATAAGGGCCACCGGCCGTCCTATCTCTCTTCTGTCTCTCTCACTTTTTCAACGGGCCAGCAAATACATCCAACAACGTAAAACACACGAGGGACCTGCCACGGTCCTCCCTGCACCGCGATCCGAAGCAACGCACACGCGAATGACGGAGGGATATCTTTAAATTAACGGTAGAACTTTTCCTTTACGCCGGGGGCGGCCGCACTCTACAGACCGACTTAATTAGTCCCCAACAATTGATTCTACTCGTCGACCGTCTCCCTCGGCTTTCTGTGGTCAAGTCCTCGTTTCCCGCGAGCGAGACGGTTTCCTCGAGATCTCCGTCCGAGCCATTCACCCCTCCTCTCCATCATTCGCGTCGTCCGTTACCGCACCAAAATTCAACATTGGAAAGTTATTAAGGACGATGACGGGTACGATGACGATGACGATGACGATGACGATGACGATGACGATGACGGATGCTGATGACGAAGACGATGACCGTTGACGGATGACGTAGATCCAGTCTCAGCCTGTCGATCCTACCCAGCGCATCGAGTCTCGCTGCGATTCATGGCCACTGCATTTACGCGATGTGCGAAGGTCGGGCGGACGCGCCGTTACCGCCTGAGAGGGATTGAGGACGAGCCGGCCGCTGTAGGTTCATTTATAATACGCAAAACGTTCGAGCCGGAGATGGTCTCGGCGTCTTTGGTTGCCTGACGCTGCGAGTCGTTGAAGTAGGCTGGTACCGTGATGACAGCGTTTGTCACGTTCTGACCGAGATAAGCTTCGACCGTTTCCTTCATCGTCACTAGTACCCTTGACTGACTCCTGTCGGGAAACATATTTGATTCTCCTTTGCTGGACTTCGATCTTTGGCTGACCACCGTCGTTCACTACGTTGAACGGCCAGTGCTTCCTGTCAGCCTGGACGGTTGCGTGTTCGAAACGTCTGCCGATCAGCCTTATACCGCTGATCGTAGTGGAGAAGTGTTCGAGGCCGTGGGCCGAGCTGAATCGTTTCGAACTCGCGAGCGAGGGCAAGATCGACGAGACGCACCCAGAACTGGAAGATACGAGGTCGTTGCTGTGAGACGGATCTCGAGGTTTCCGTCTGAGACGACCGCCATTTCCCGCTCGCTATCGTACCACAATTTATATCAAACGAACGAAAAAATAAAAAAAGAATATAATTATATAACAAAAAAAATTAAAGTTGTCAATGGACAACAAGATACATAAATAATAAACGATAACGGCGCGCTCGGTCTCCCGTACGAGGATGAAACCCGAGCGAGAAGGTCGCCTTAAAGGTGGCTTTGGGGCTCTTCCATTCTGCCACGTGACAATATATATATATATATATATATATACAGGGTGTCCCATTTTAATCTTACACCTGAATTTTCCCGAAAAATATTGCTCGGACAAAATATTGTGTGGAACAAAACTTCTAGGGATTGAAGGGGGACGTTTGAAAAAAATTTATTTGAGGAGCCAAAATTCAAAATGGCGGCGTTACAAAGGCTGACATGTTTTTTTCAAACGGAAACATAACTTTTTTTTATTGCCAAAAAATTTGTCGGCTGAAAACTAAAAACTTTTGTTGAAAATTTTTTTTGATAAAGTTCATAGTTTTCAAGTGAGAACATCATTTTCAATTATTTCAGATGTATCCAGGATTTGTGTGTGTGTGTGTGTGTGTGTGTGTGTGTGTGTGTGTGTGTGTGTGTGTGTGTGTGTGTGTGTGTGTGTGTGTGTGTGTGGGCGCGCGCGTGCGTGTATGTGTGTGTGTGTGTGTGTGTGTGTGTGTGTGTGTGTGTGTGTGTGTGTGTGTGTGTGTGTGTGTGTGTGTGCATGTGCGTGCGTGTGGAACACTCACAAGGATTAGGTCTCTGCGGTTCGTAACTACCGTAGTATTTTTTTACTCCAAACCCTCCTTGTAAGTGTATTGTGATCCCTTTCTAGAGATGTTCAAATATACCTCCATTCATGTTTAAACATGCCCGAACTCTTCTCGCGATTACGTTTTTTAATATCAAGATCTGAAAGGTAAGCGAAATTGAAGAAAACATGATTGGTACTACTGACATAGTCTGACTTTGCGGAGTTCTCTTACGCACTTTTGTACTTTTGAGACATTACGTAGAAGGAAAATCAACATTTTTTGAAATTCAACCGTTCTTAAATCAGAGAAAAATTCTGAGATTGAGCAACAATGACGGATTTCAGACCCAACGAAATTGTTGATCTGACGATGTCAGGATGTCAACGAAGTGTTGACATCCACACACATACACGCACGCGCGCCCACACACACACACACACACACACACACACACACAAATCCTGGATACATCTGAAATAATTGAAAATGATGTTCTCACTTGAAAACTATGAACTTTATCAAAAATTTTTTTCAACAAAAGTTTTTAGTTTTCAGCTGACAAATTTTTTGGCAATAAAAAAAAGTTATGTTTCCGTTTGAAAAAAACATGTCAGCCTTTGTAACGCCGCCATTTTGAATTTTGGCTCCTCAATTTTTTTTTTTCAAACGTCCCCCTTCAATCCCTAGAAGTTTTGTTCCACACAATAGTTCGTCCGAGCAATATTTTTCGAGAAAATTCAGGTGTAAGATTAAAATGGGACACCCTGTATATATATATATATATATATATATATATATATATATATATATATATATATATATATATATATATATATATATATATATTGTGACGTGAATAAATTGGATGCCCCCGCCCGGTGCGCGGAGTCGGGATGTCCCTCCGGCTCGGGGCCGACACCGCGACGACGACGAGCTTCCATGGGGTCCCCTGAACGAATATATTGCCGATTGCTAACCCCTCCCATCATTTTTCTTTTTTATGTAATTTCTGCGGTCTCCCGCGAGCGCGCGCGCGCGAGAGAGAGAGAGAGGGAGAGAGAACATAATTTTATTCGTGCTCTGGAGCATCGCCCCCTAAGAGCACCGTGCCAAAATACAATAAGAGCGCATTTGTATCTTACTACATTCTCTTAAATATGGTTAGCCAGTGTCCTACACCTAAAAGTGACTAGTTGATATAAAATGTAAAATTTAAATTAAGTTAAAATTAGAATTTGACTTTAAATTACAATATATATGTATATATAAATTTAGTTAATAATATCTTACAACTATGAGTGCAAACGAGATATCAAGAAGAGACTGAAACGTAACATGATATTGAAGTGCAGATAGATCACAAAAATGACTCAATCAAACCTAGCTCGCAGTAGGTCTTGTTTCAGCGCCACCTTGAAGCTCTTTTGAGTTTTGCAAGCCCTCGTAGCATAGTCTATACCATTCCAGACACGACAAGTCGTGGCAAGGAAGGATTTGTAATAGTAGTTGGTGCGTGTCGTTGGTTCAACAAAGTCATTACTCATAAGCGGTCGTCGCAAGTGCCGAGTTCGTTCACACACTGGCCGGCGAAAACGCCCAAATAGATACATAGGCTCACCGTGCTCACATATTGCATATACAAATGACACAAGTAAAAATTTGCGCCGTTCAATAACATTCCGTCACTCAAAACGCTGGTAGTATCGCGTAATATGTTCATCCTTCCGAAGATCAAATATAAACCGCACCGAGGGACCGGTAGGGTCGATACTAGCATCCTGCGTATATCTACAAGTAATTGCCCACGACACAGTTTAAGCTGATATATGGCAGCCCTCATTTTGCCAACGACTCTCATAGTTTGTTCAGACCATGAGAGGGTACGGTGAATAATTTCGCCCAAACACGTAACAGCGTCAGACCACGGAATTTAATCTGGACCGACAAGGATGGGCGCAGGTGGCACAGCATTTATTTGTACTAGGTGGCGAGCCGATCCAATTATGATCGCTCTTGTTTTCTACGTGTTCAGTTTGAGACCAGCATTTTCCGCCCAGGTACAGATCGCTGACACGTCTCGATTTACTTGGTCAATACCACTCAAAATGTCCGACGGCCGACAGTGCAGATAAATTTGTAGGTCGTCTGCATACATACTATATTGACACTTCTTGATAACTGTCGTAACATCACTAACGTATATAGCG
This sequence comes from Ophion slaviceki, assembly GCA_944452715.1. Lineage (NCBI taxonomy): Eukaryota > Metazoa > Arthropoda > Insecta > Hymenoptera > Ichneumonidae > Ophion > Ophion slaviceki. The sequence goes on from OX101795.1 coordinate 13,576,101, forward strand.
AACAAGAGTGGACCGAGTACGGAACCTTGTGGCACACCCGTAGGCAGGTATTCCCATTTGGAAGCGCTTCCTTGCCCATCATAGACAGCCTGACTACGTCTCTCCAGATACGCTCGAAGCCATACGACCGTACTCCACGCAAACCGCAAATCCATGAGTTTTTTCAAAAGTAACCCATGAGGCACACAGTCAAACGCTTTGGAAAAGTCGAATAATACTAGAACGGTCACCATACGTGTGTCGATGGCATGACGTGCATCATCTACAAGCCTCAACAGCGCCGACTGCGTACTATGGTGCCTTTTGAATGCGGACTGGTAAGGATCGCTGAGGCTGTGCGTCGTTATGTAATCCCCCACTTGATCCGCCACAATACGCTCAACAATCTTTGACGGATTGCAGAGGACCGAGATCGGTCGATAGTCGCTTGCAGTAGTAGGTGATTTTTTTTTGGGCACTGGACGGACCCGCGCCTTTTTCCACTCTGCTGGGAATTCAGAGTTCATCAGAGCATGATTAATCAAATATAAAATTTGATTTTTAACTGCTGGCCAGGCGATGCGAAGCATCCTCATAGAGATGCCATCTACACCGGAAGCATTTGCCCTTATTTTACTGAGAGTCCTGTTTAAGACTTACGGTGTTACGTATGAAAAATAAAAGGCGTTATCATCATACAGTGGCAATCCATCGATAATTTCACTCAAATTCCGAATGTTATGGCTTGCGGAGCAATCGTCCGCAACAAAATGACGATTTAGCAAATCCAGATTGCAGGCTAGTCGCAGCTGTGATTTCTTGCCAGGGAGGAGACCAAGTCTGCGTACAAGATCCCAGGCCGCAGAAGGTTCGCTCAATGACGCAAAATTTGCACGATACAAATTTCCTCAGCGCGCTTCAAATCCATTTTCAAATTATCAGGGACGATCTATAATTTCTCATATAAGTGACATCTATTCCACCTGTCTTTGACGTATGCTCGTCGCAAACGATCACGGCGCCGCATACGTTCACGCAACTCCGTAGTAAGCCAGGGCGCAGGACGCCGTTTGATGGTGATCTGTTTTATTGGCGCATAAAGATCGAAAGCGGCTGTAATAGCAGTATTTAAAATTTCAACTTTTTTATCGACTGTGCGCGTAGTATAAAAATTTGACCAGTCAATTTCCGCGAGATGTGTACACAATAGACTCTCATTAAGTTGCTGAAAATTGCGGCAATAGAACGAAGATCGCTTATGCCGCGGCACCTTAATATCATACTTAACATATACGAGGTCATGCGCTGACAAAAACGGGACCAGGTATTTGCCATAGCTTAAGACTCTATTCGCAGGGCTTACTAAGCAGTGGTCAATGCAAGTGTCAGCAGAGATGGTGTGGTGTGTGGAGTCATACGGAATTAAATAAAGACCCTATGTAATGATGAGCTCAGAAAATTTTGCCGTCTCAGCCATTTGCACAGCCGGGTCGCAATTTAAGTCCCCAATCACTATTGTCTGTTGACAATCCTGGGAAAGGTCCGTAAAGGCGTCAAAAAATCTCAACAAATGGCCATTTTTCGGAGGCCTGTAAAGTATCGCAAGCAATAAGCTCACAGCGTCTTGTACAACAATATTTGCAATAAGGAACTCAGGTTCGCGACAATAGTTCTCAGGCGATGCAGCAAGAATTTCAGCTCTGATACTACTGTGTACATAGATACCCACTCCCCGCCAACTTTTCCGACACGATCACGCCGTAGTAGGTAGTAACCAGAGAGTTCCACGAAATCATCCGATATTTCTGGCCTAAGCCAGGTCTCACTCAGACAGATTACGTGGTATCGTTGCGCTTGGAAGTGTAGACGAAATTCCTGTAAATGCGCACAGAGGGATTGACAGTTCACGTGACATATTAAGAGTTCTTCCGCACATAATAAGGATACTCCGCTATCCATAGTTTATTAATCTAGCCTTCTCAGTAATCCTCCTCCGCAGGATTGGACACTCCTCATAGCCCATTGCCGTATGGCTCACATTTATCATTTTGGCAGCGACGCAGTTTGCACAGGAAGGACGTTCACCTCTGAGATCACAGGTCTTCGTGTCGTGGGCGCCCGCGCAGTGACCGCACCGCGCTTCGTGCCCGCATTCGCCCGCTATGTGGCCAAAACACTGGCATTTATAACACTGGAGTACTCGTATATGGTCATGAATCGAGCATGCATTCCAGCCGAGGGATACTTCCGCTAGCCCTAGTAAGAATTTTCGATTTTCCGCGCTTGTTTCAATGACTACACGAGTATATCTCCTACCACGCGCCGGATAGACATAAATGACCTTAGTGTCATTTATATCTCGTCCTGGTTGGTTAAGCGAGTGTAAATTTGCCAAAACAGTGTCCCGATTTATTGCCGCCGGTACGTCGTGCAAAACTAACCGCGGTTTAAGTTTGACATAATCTAGGACCTGTAATCCAGCTTCAGCGATGCTACGGAGTTTCTTCAGGTCCTGAAGATTACCTCCAGAAGCCTGAATTCGGACACCATTGTTACGAACGTGGGTTACGTGCGAAATCTTGAGGCCTAGCGCAACCGGGTTGAGTGCGCCATATAACGCCTGCTTCGTAGCATCGGCTGAGGCGAAATTTTCAGCCCCTGCAGGTCGTGGTTCAATAATCACACGCGTACTTGTAGATTTTGGCACGGTAACCGTCGGTCCCCGTTGGAAGTGTATTTGTGTTCCTCTGACAGCAGATGCATAGCTCATTTCCGTATTGACCTGTATATTTTCATTTTCATTTTCAGTCTCTACCACAGTGGTTTTTGGGCCATGCCGTTCATCGAACATTGTTTTACGTGCAGCTATCGTCTCTAGCTTCGCCAACACTTCCAGATATGCTGTGGCTATCTCATGCAGCGACTCATGGTATTGCATCAGCGCTTTTTTTGTGATGTTTCGTTCTTCCACCATCGACTTAGCATACAGAGTCGCGCTTAGAGACAGCTTCGCATCAGATAGAGTACGGAGCATATCACTCAATTGTTCGCGACCAAGTGGGGCTTTACCGAAGCGCCCAAGATCCAGCGACGCTCCCCCACCTATTGACGGCCGATCCGCGACCCCACCTAAGGACCCCGCCATGGAATCCTCATAGTCCGAGCTGGCCCTGTCTGTACTAGCTCGTCTCCTGCGTTCACTTCGACCAACAGATCGCGGCATGTCAGTCTATCGCGCTACAGCCCCCACTTTGTAACTAGAGTCTAAAGTCCCTTTTCAAGGCACTCTGCCAACCGAGGTGTGAAAACGCGCCAATAACATACGCACACCTGTTCACGATACGCCGACCCACGCACACCGATATCGCGATCGCTTATCCTACCGTGGGGCAATAAGACGATAAACCGCCAAAACATACACACGCTTGTCCACTACACGCTAGTCCTCTACACCACGAAATATCTATTTCTATCCAACGCAAAGCGTTGAGAAGGAAATCAAGAAAAACATGGTCACGCGTATAAAAAGTCACTGTTTTCTATCTCCCACAGGTACAGAAGGTCTTGTTTAACAGGGAAACGTTGTGAGGTCGATGTCTCCGTGTTTCGCTAGCGACGCTTAGTCGGAGCGGACGGCGGCGCACGCTTAGGGTAGGTCGACGGAATGAAGTGGTTGACACGGAGAATTCTCTATTTCTATTTCGATTTATTCATCATACAGCTTTGTCCGCCGAGTTGTTATTGTAATCCGCAGGTGGGGCGTTTGGGGACTCGCTCCAAAGGAGTGACGGCAGAGTTCTGGTCCGTGGGGTTGTCGCTCTATCCTCGGCCGAGAGGACCTTTGATGATGGTGGCGGGCTCGGAGGTTCCCACTCGCTGCCCGACGATGGTAGTGATCCTTGCTCGATCAGCGATGGTCGGGTAGTCTCGGAGGTCTGGGTGCCTCTGTGGACTCGTGGGCACCGATGCGTCTGCGTTCCTACCGTACTTTTCGGAGAGGCTGGTAGGGGGGAGAGCAGTGTTGGCCCCGCGTCTGTCCAGCGAGGGGACGTGTAACGTCGCACCCTGACGTCCCAGGTGGCGAGAGAACCGCGTGGCGGTCGAGTGAGGAATCCCCGCTGAGTTGAGAGTCCCTCCTTCAGAGGGATGAGCTTCCACGGTATTTCGCTCGAAGATAGCTCCTCCTGCGGGTTGCGCTTGTATTTTAACTGCCGCATAGGTATGCGGGCAGCGAGAAATATGCGAGGACAGTGGCAAAAGTATCTTGCCGAGTGCTCTGAGCGTGGTAGTAATACCCGTGCTCTAGCCCGTCTGTCGCTGCTCTTCGGGGTCTCGCGGCGCTCCTTATATTCCCGATCGAGTCGGGCTCCGGTTACGCGAGACTCACGCGCGCTCTCCCTCTGTGCGCTCGCGGCGGCACTAGCGGCCGTACGAGCGTCGCGCGCGGGAGGTGTCGGGCAGGCGGCCTAGTTCTAGGCGCCCGGGAGTGGGGGGCTCGAGCGGTTCTCTGGCGGCCGTGTCTCGCTCACTCCGATTTCGATGAAATTTGGCATGCTTGTAGAATGGGTAAAAATAGGCGACACGTATTTTTTTTATATCGGCGGAACCCGATTTTTAAGGGTTGAAAAGCACCCTCGAAAATTGGGGTGTTTTTCGTTTTTTGTCGATAACGTTTTAACGGTACGAGATATGAAAAAACTTCAAATTGCAACAATGTTTATTTTTTCGTGTACTATACATTGGAGATGAGAACGATGCAGATAGCAACAAATTTCATATTGTTTATTGCAAAAATGCAATTTTTTCAACTCCATCTCCGAGAATTTTCAATCGATTGGGATGTAAATTTGCATACATGTAGAGAATGGAAAAGTGCGGATACTGATTTTTTCTTTTTCCGATATCTCACAATTAAGGGGTTGAAACTGCCCGTCGATTTTTCTGCGGAGAGCATCGTATAATCAGCTAGCCTTTTGGCATTTCGGTCTAAATTCACGTCAATATATGATCGTGTTATGACGCAATTGCATATTTGTAACATTCCAGCCTTCCCCCCAATGGTCCCCCTCTCGAAAGGCAAACGTTAACAATAAAAATGGGTTACAAAGAAAGTACAATCAGTCAAAATAGTCGATACACATTTTCTCGTTTTCGAAATAAAAATAAAGTTCGAAGGGAAAAAATGTTGTATTCTTCGACTACTAGACGTTCATGATGATAATGATGAGTACAGCAACAAATGGCGTGTTGTTTATTGCAATAATTCATGGATTACTTGTGAAAAATCACTCTTCAGTTTGTCACTCATATGGGCAGAGGCAAGGCTCGCAATCACGGACTGACTTCGTGTTTCGGAAAGCAACTGGATTACAATTGTATATTTACGAAGAAATTCCACTCCGCTTACCGTATCGAAGGCATTATCTGCGGGGATTACAGCGTTTTCGGGTTGCCGTTGCAACTCATGAATAGAATGATGCAAACATTTTTATCAGCTTATAACGTAGCATAATTTAATCTTTATCTTATACTTTAATTTCACAAACAGCAGAACCAATGAACGAAAGAAATAAATCTTCGCAAAGAGCGATTACGGTGCAAAGAACGGCTCTCATGATAACCTTGAAATCGCCTTATTAAAGATTAATAGCAGTTCTGGTAATAGCGTGTGTCGTCGTTATTTTTTTCGTGTGTATTTATCAATTGGGTTTCAAGTCATATAAATTCACCAACGATCATTATTGCTGCAGTTACGACGGAGAAGCCAGCCATACGTTTTGAGTTCGAAATACAAATAAAAATGTACGTTAATCCGGTTAATGTTATTCAACTTTTATCCATAGCGATAAGTGTTATGAATTTGCCTCGCACTCCAATCACCGAACAGGAAAAACAGTTCAGTAATGATCTAGAAATCATGATCATTGAAGCGATGGATCAACCTATGAAAATGGAAGTCGAAACTAGTTTGGATTTTCTGTCACTAAATGAAATTCATGAAGCAGCCGCAATAGAAGATGACAGTGAATCTAGATCCAAAAATTGGTTTGGAACCTAGATCCAAAAATTGATGATAATGTATGTACCCAAGATATAAAAGAATTGAGTTACGAATACAAGACAAGAGCTGTAGATTACTAGAGATCCGGGACAAATGTGAATAGAAAGTTATCATCTGTTCAAACGAAATTTAAAAAAGTGAAATCAGAGCCGCAGTTGCGCCGGTGGGCCCATAGTATAAATAAGGGTTGCACCTACAAAGAAAAGTTAACTAAGATAGCTCACTACACGTTAAACAATTTTAATGACGCTTTGGACGAAAGGCTGCCTGTCCATTGTATAGATCTTCAACGATGGGCCTTACGTGCACGAGAAATTGTAGAAATACCAGCCATAAATTTCCAAGCATTCGCTTCTTGGCTAAGTACATTCAAAAACCAACATGGAATAGTGTCACGGAAGATTACTAAATATGTAAGAAAACAACAATTATTAACCGCTGATACACTTCAAAACAAAGCTATCGAATTTATAGAAATGGTGAAAGTCATCGTAGCCAACGTTGGGGGTAAAAACACATTTAATTCTGATCAGAGTGGATTCAATTTAGAGCTACATACAGGCCGCACATTGGCGAAAGAAGGACAGAAATCCGTTGAGACAGTCGTGCAATCGAAAACATCAACAACACACAGTTATACTATACAGCCTTTGGTTTCTGCGAGTGGCAAGCTTTGGCACCTATGTTGATCGTTTTAAACGAACCTACTGGCAAATTTGATTCTCGAGTAGAACAAACTATGTTCAGAGCCGAAAAATATATTTCTATTGGCTTCGAAATCTGGAAAATTGACGACTAATCATTTCAAGCGATGGTTCCAAGAAGTATATATTCCCAATACGGGTCCAAAATCGGTAATACTTCTGGATTCTTGGAGCGGTCAATGTCCAACTGCATTTAAAGAAATGGATATGCAAGGGAAAAATATTAAAGTTTTAACGATTCCAGCAGGTAAATATATTGCACCAGTTTCATTAGTTCTGTAGACAATTAGTCCATATGATAATTAGTAATTCCTGCAGGTACGACTGGAATGATACAGCCCCTTGATGTTTATGGCTTCCGTGTATGGAAAAACTCCGTCAAACACTTTTCTGACGCAGTAATATTATACAATTACGACGTCAATCTGCATTTGAGAGACAATATTGTTAAATTACAATCTCTTACACACAACCAGTTTTCTTCTCCACGGTTTACAAACCTTTTCAAATATGCGTGGTACAAAAGCGGGTACGAAGAAGAAAGACCACCAAACTTCGAAAATCCGGTAGAATTTTGCTTTTGACAAAATGTACCGACATGCGATGTATGCGGCGAAGCAACTGTTATCACTTGTGCGTGGTGTAAGAAATCTCTTTGTTTCAAACACTTTTATCATGACTATCATTATTGTAATATGTATAATCCATAAAAAACATACAGTTGAAATGTTTCCTAAATGAGTAAGCGTGAGAACACTTTTTCGATTGTGTTGTAATCTTCAAAGGCAGTGCGTGGCGGGGGAGAATTTTTTTGTAAATATACAAATGTAATCCAGTTGCTTCCCAAAGCACAAAGTCAGTCCGTGATTGCGATCCTTGCCTCTGCCCATATTAGTGGAAAACTGAAGAGTGATTTTTCGAACTTTATTTTTATTTCGGCCCGCTCACGAGCTATAGAAAGAACGAAGTTTTTAAGGGTGCGTTGACCTCTTAAGAGTGTCGTTCCGCCAAAACGAGAAAATGTGTATCGACTATTTTGACTGATTGTACTTTCTTTCTAACCCATTTTTATTTCTACAAATTTTCGTCCATGCCGAGCGGTAAGATCTTTGAACGTTTGCCTTTCGAGAGGGGGACCGTTTTAGAGGGGGGGGGGGGGCTGGAATGTTACAATTTTGCAATTGCGTCATAAGATGGACATATATTGACGTGAATTTAGACCGAAATGCCAAAAGGCTAGCTGATTATACGATGCTCTCGGCAGAAAAATCGACGGGCAGTTTCAACCCCTTAATTGTGAGATATCGGAAAAAGAAAAAATCTGTATCCGCACTTTTCCATTCTCTACATGTATTCAAATTTACATCCCAATCGATTGAAAATTCTCGGAGATACGGTTGAAAAAATTGCATTTTTGCAATAAACAATACGAAATTTGTTGCTATCTGCATCGTTCTCATCTCCAATGTATAGTACACGAAAAAATAAACATTGTTGCAATTTGAAGTTTTTTCATATCTCGTACCGTTAAAACGTTATCGACAAAAAACGAAAAACACCTCAATTTTCGAGGGTGCTTTTCAACCCTTAAAAATCGGGTTCCGCCGATATAAAAAAATACGTGTCGCCTATTTTTACCCATTCTACAAGCATGCCAAATTTCATCGAAATCGGAGACATCGACCTCACAACGTTTCCTTGTAAGTCACTATCATCACTATGTTTAAGTCACTATCATCACTATGCGAGAGAGAGAGAGGACGAGATCAGATAGACGGCCGCGCCATCGGAAGCGAGTGCGGCGACGACGTCAAGCTGAGGCGGAGAGAGGGACACCGGACACCGGGGATAACGAAGCGTCGCGCGAATTGCGAATGCGCCCGAATTCTTCCACGCGATCGGAGACGGCGAACGCGTACCCGCTCACCCCCCCCCCCCCCCCCCCGTCTACGCACCCGTCGTAGTCCCACCGTCGCGTTTGACCGTGTCGCGCAACGAGTCGTCCGCGCGCGATCTGGCTCGGGATCGTTGAGTATAATTCATATTCGCGCGCGCGCTAGTCCCGTGGCCCGAGACCGGAACGCGCGCGCCCGCCCTCTATACGGGAGATCACGTGGCCCGCGTGAGAGCGGGCCGGCACGTTGGCCCGCGTGCCGGAGAGGGCAGCTTCCTGCGAGGTGTCGAGCCGGACGGACGTGGACGATCAGAGATACGCGGTCCAGCAAAAATCCCCGGGTGAGCCTAGCCGCGCTTCCTCGTATCAGCTCGGTGGCTGTCGACCGTAGATTCGATCCTCGATCTCGGTGCCGTCGCGGCCGCGGCCTTTTCGCGTTATTTGAGGGAATTCCGGTGGGAGGGTCGAGCCAGCGCGTCCCGCCGTAAGATTCGCGTCATGGTCGCGCGCGGGAAGTCTCCATTTTTCGCGTCGGGCAAGTTCCCGAAAATTGTCGTTGTCGCGTATTTGTGTGAGAGTGTGTATCGCGAGTGAGATTCCCGTCGACGATCCTCCGAATCCGCGGTCGGATCTGAGGGGGTTCAGAGACACAAAATATTCGTTCGCGAAAACAGGGAACCTCTTAGCGGAGAGTTGGCCTCCCGCCATTCAGCGAGACGCGAGCTCGAACCCGTGCGGAGTCCCGGCCGTTTGGCCCGGTATAGCGGGTGTCTCTGTCCCGTGTCGGATAATCCCGGTTCTGTCACTGAGGACGGTCGTCGATTCGGGAATCGAGGGATTGAGTGTGGCGGCCGGGAGAGTTCTTGTCGCGTTAACGAATAAATTCCAGCTCGGCCGGGTAACCGAGTAGCGGGGGCCCGGTGTTATTTTGAAATCTTTCAGGCCGTTAGGCGAGTGTGAGGAGAGGCCGAGACGAGCTCGCGGTAAAGTGTAAGTGAGTGCAGGTCTCGGTCGCGTGTGCGTGTGTGAGCATCCGTCCTAGTCAGCTTGTCGCGTCGTCCCGTTTCGGGAATCGTTTGTTGTCGGGTGAATTGTGTTTTATAAGAGGAAATAGACAATCGCAAGACGAATTTTAGACTCGAGTCGGGCTTTATCGTTTTCTGTCCTCCCGTGAAAGTGTTCGTGTAACGCACCCCCCCGCCCCTCTACCATTCTTCCCAGGGCTGCGGCCAAGCCGGGTATTCCCGTCCTCCCTCCCGCCATCCCGACGAGCCGATTTTCGGCCGGCGCCCTATAAAAATAAATCGTCGGGAAGGACGAGGACGGGATATTGTGGCCTCGTGGATATCCGAGTATCCTTCTCCCTTGTCCCTCGAAAAGTTGGTCACAATATATATTGTGACGGGCGATATTTCCTCTAACCGGAAACGGGAACTCAAAACGGGATCTGGTGCGGGAAACCGTCACCTTCGGCCGTTCCTCCCGTGCGGGTGCATCCGCAATACCCGGGGCGCCAGAGACGTTGTTTCTCCGGTCGTCTCAACCGGAATAAACTGGGGCCGGGGTGATCAGACCCGACCCGCCAGGCGGAGGCTGGAGCCCTCCTAGATTTTTGTTTCCCCCGGAATCTTAACCGGGTCCGGAGACTGGAGCTCTCCTCGATTCTTTTTTGCCGGAATCGTCTAACCGGACTAATCAGGATGCACTTGCGCGGGGGAGGACGGTTGCGGTACTGCACGGCCGCTCAGGCTGTGGGTTGTGGTAGAGGGGTCGGGATTCACCAGGGAGTAGCGTGAACGAGCGCGGGATCTGTCACTATCGCGATGACGGTAACGTCACTATAAAATAAAATTAGTTTTTATTGTGTAGTGCGGGAACCGGTGGATTACCACCCGAGAACATTTAACGTAGACTTGACCACTTTTCCACGACCGCGAAAACACGGGCGAAAACGTCGTATGCACGGGAGCGAGAGAGCACGACGACGTGTCTCTGAAGCGGGAGCGACAGCGCGACGTCACGGGCGCGAGAGGGACACGACACGTCTCTCAATCGCGAAGCTCGTGGCTCGACGTCCCATCGACAACTGTCACGAGAACGTCAAAAATCGGAATCAGGCGCACTTCGGGAGACTCTACTGTCTCACCTGAAAATTCGTAATTTTCTCTACCTCGCGCGACCAAGACCGGCGCGCGAGGGATTATTCGAGAGCGAGACAGAGCGCGTTAACAGAAAAACTGTCAACACGCTCGCGGGATCCAACCGTGCGAAATCGTCGGTTCAAGCGAAAACTTATCTCTTACGCCAGAATCGAGAGCTGAAATATTATTGAAATAATATTTTAATTCGGTAGCCGTCATCTCTGCCCGAGTTACCTCGAGATCGGATCGGGAACATACCGGGTGACTCTCTCCAACGGTAGCGGTGAGACTCTGGGATCGCATCCCCGGGCCATCGTGTGAGAGCAGGCAATGCTTCTTTTCAGAAGCGCGGCGCGAAAAGCTCCAGCTTCCGCCCGTAACGCAAACGGCCCGCTCTCCAACACGATGCACCACACCGTGGGGCGCCGGCATCTCAGCCGGGCGTGCGCCGATTCCCCAGAGCGGTCTCGTTGGCGGCTTCCCTCGGTCGGGATTGCTCGATACGTCGAGCGCCACGCCACTCGACCGAGTTCCACCCGCCAACTAACGGAAACGGGATCGACAACGATAACAAACAAACAAAAAAACGGAGCACAAGGGGAGAAAGACCCTTAACACGCGTCACGGTAGCGACTCGGGCACATGCACGTAACCCACGTGATCGGTAGCTGCTCTTGTGACGCGGTTCCGAAGAAATCACGTCACAATATATATATATATATATATATATATATATATATATATATATTGTGACGTGATTTTTTGAGCCACGTCACAAAAATGCTACCGATGATCAAGATATGCTCTCGATGCCCGGGTTGCGACCCATCCGTTTGTGTTAAGGGTCTTTTCTCTAGAATGTTTGTCTCGTTACGTTTGAGGTTTTGGATTGTGTTTTCGTTTTGGTTAGGTTGGCGTGCGGAACTCGGTCGAGCGGCGTGTGGCTCAAGGTACCGAGCAATCCCGACCGAGAGATGCACCCAACGAGGCTTCTCGGGGGATCGGTGCACGCCCGGCTGAAACGCCGGCGCCCCAACGTAGCGGTGCATCGTGCTGGAGAGCGGGCCGTTTGGGTTACGGGCGGAGGCTGGAGATCTCCGCGCCGCGCTTCTGGACAGAAGCTTTGCCCGCTTTCGCACGGTGACCCGGGGATGCGATCTCCGAGAGCCTCCATGTTACCGATGAGAAAAGGTCCCGATTTGTTACCGTTCCGTTTTCGGGGTAACTCGGGCAGAAAATATAGATTCCGAAAGAAATATTCTATCAGAATATTCCAGTTCTCGAAATAATATTTCAGCTCTCGATATTATACGAGATAAAGTTCTCGCTTGAACCGGCGATTTCGCATGGTCCGATCCCGCGAGCGTGTTGACATTTTTTTGGTCTACGCGCTCTGTCTCGCTCTCGCATAATCCCTCGCACGCCGGCCTTGGTCGCGCGAGATACAGGGTTGCTACCGAATCTTCGCGTGAGACGGTTGCCTCCTAAACCGCGATCGCTCCCGATTTTCGAGATATCGTGAAATAGTTGCTACCGAACCTTCGCGTGAGACGGTTGTCTCCAAAATCGCGATCGCTCCCGATTTTTGAGCTATCTAGTAAGAGTTGTCGATCAGACGCCGCGATGGAGAGACGTGTCGTCTCTCTCACGCCCGTGACGTCGCGCTCTCGTTCTCGCGTTCGAGGCACGCCGTCGTGCTCTCTTGTTCACGTTCGGGTGACGTTTCCGCGTGCATTTTGTGTTCGCGATTAAGTTCCGTCTCCGTAAAAAGTTCTCGGGTGGTTAACCCACCAGCTCCCGCACAATAAAATAAAACTTCGTTTTATTTTACTTGTGATGTTACCGGTGTCGCATCAGTGACAGATCCCGCGCTCGTTAAGCTACTCCCAGTGAATCCCGACCCCTCTACCACAACCCACAGCCTGAGCGGCCGTGCAGTACCGCAACCGTTCTCCCCCGTGCTAGTGCATCCAGTTTAGTCCGGTTATACGATTCCGGCGATCCAAAAATCGAGGAGGTCTCCAGACTCCGAACCCGGTTAGGATTCCGGGATACCAAAAATCAAGGAGAGCTCCAGTCTCCGCCTGGCGGGTCGGGTTTGATCACCCCGACCCCAGTTTAGTCCGGTTGAGAAATCCGGCGATACAAAATTCTCTGGCGCCCCGGGTACTGCGGATGCACCCGCACGGGAGGAACGGCCGAAAGTGACGGTTTCTCGCACCTGATCCCGATTTGAGTTCTCGTTCAGTTCTCGTTCTCGTGGTTAGAGAAATATCGCCCGTCACAATATATATATATATATATATATATATATATATATATATATATATATATATATTGTGGGTGTATCTAAACTACTCCGGGTATATCTAAACTACTAGTTTTTTAAATGTTGTGCGAAAAAAAGTGGCCGAGATATCGACGAGTTAAGTCCAACGGTGAGTAAACAATGGCGCCGTAGATTCGGCATCCAAGCAAGCGTGGGCGGGGATTCAAATCCACATTCCTGTAAGAGGATTTGAAATTTCAATTTTGAATTTTTAAATTTGAGTTTTGAACGTTGTCCGGTCGCCCAAATAAGGTATTAAATGATGAATAAAAAATGTTCAACCATGTTTTCCATTGTTTACACGAAAGATCTTTTGATCTTTGGATCTTTCGAGTAAACAGTGGACAATATTGTCTAACACTTTTTATTTATTATTCAATACATCATTTGGGCGACCGAATGAGGTCCAAAATTCAAATTTGAAAATTCGAAATTGAAAGTTTGAATTTTAAATTTCAATTTCAATTCAACAAAAATGAATGGATATGAATCCACTTGCGCGAACGCCGATTCGACCTCGCGCCTACTCTCGCTTGGACGCCGAAACTGCTGTGCTATAGTTTACTCACCGTTGGACTTTACTCGTGAATATCTCGGCCAATTTTTGTCGCACGACATTAAAAAAAAGCGTTTTGCTTGGAAAAAGACTCCCTATATGCTCACCGACGGAAAACTAGTGGTTAAGATACACCCTGTATATATAGTATATATACAGGGTGTTTCATAATAAGTGACCCACACGGAACTGACGGGTTCAGAGGGGTCATCGTTTGACATCTGTCAAACGATACGTTTGACAACGATGCGACGGCGCGGATGATTTGACGTTTAGCGTAGCATTCGCATAGGCTACTTGTCAACTGATAGGGTTCGAGACTCGTGACAGGCCGGCCAAAGGGACACTTCCCGCTTCGTCCTTGTCGCTCCATGAATTCCGGGCCGAAGCGTAAAGATTGCCGACATTCATGAGACTTGTAATTCTACCGAGCCAGCGATGATGTTCAAAAATCAGATTACTAAATGTATTCGTAATCTTTATTTTCTAGAGAAATGAAACACAGAATGATCGATAATTTACTGTTCTCGACATTTGAAGGCACCGTGCAAGTGTTCGCATTGCTATGGTGGCTTTTTTCGGGTCGACGGTGGTGAATTTTTCAAAATCATTCGCAGGGAACGAATCCGAAACTCTGAAGGTTATTCAGATAATGAAACACATAACAGAAGGCGTATTTATCAACGTCGAATCTCATGTGAATCTCTCTTTGAATCGACGTCTTTTACTTCTGGGAACGAATCCGAGTCCGCATGCAAGTGTTTCTATTGTGGAATACACCCTACAAACTGAGAACGCCGCGCTGAACATTGGTTTCGTTGACGTGCATAGTCCACAGCACCAGTAGTAGTGCTCAATGGCTATTTTCGTGCCGAGGGTGATACAATATTTTAAAATCACACACTAGGAACAAATCCGAACAATCTAAAGATTATTTCGATAATAAAACACGAAACAGAATTTGAAGGGACCATTGTTTATATTGGATTCGTCTCGATCCGATTAAAAAAACGGTTGAAACAGGCGCATTTAAGAAGGTCAAATCTCATTTGAATCTCTCTTCGAATCGTCGTCTTTAACATCTGGAAACGGATTCGAGTGGGCATGCAAGTGTTTCTATTGAGAAATAATCCTTACAAACTGAGAACGCCGCACTGATCATTGGATTCGTTCGCGTTCATAGTCCACGGAAGCAGAAGTAGTCCAATGGCTATGTTCGTGACGAGGGTGGTCAATTATAAGGAGTACAACTTTGCAGTGACCGTTTTTTTCAAAAGTTTAAGGCTTTATTATAAAAACGTGGCTACATATTTTTTAATCAAAGTACTGCCCGTCGCTAGCTACGACCTCGGCCCATCTTTCAGGTAGCATTCGAATCCCGCGTCGATAAAAGTCTTGGTCCTTGGAGGCAATCCAGGAATCGACCCAATTTTTGACTTCTTCGTAAGTACCGAAGTGCTGGTCAGCCAAATCGTGTGCCATTGACCGGAACAAGTGATAGTCGGAAGGGGCAATGTCTGGAGAGTACGGCGGGTGGGATAAAACCTCCCATTTAAGCGTTTCCAAGTACTTTTTCACGACATTTGCAACATGGGGTCGGGCTTTGTCATGCTGCAGTATCACCTTGTCATGTCTTTCGTTGAATTGTGGCCGTTTCTCTTTGAGTGCCTTACTCAAGCGCATCAACTGACGTCGGTAGAGTTCCCCTGTGATGGTTTCGGATGGTTTGAGCAGCTGATAGTACACAACGCCCAGCTGGTCCCACCAGATACACAGCATCACTTTGGATCCGTGAATATTCGGTTTGGGCGTCGATGACGGAATATGACCAGGCAGTCCCCATGATTTTCGGCGTATAGAATCCTCCCCGTAAGCATCTACAAGCAAACGGTGGGCCTCAGCCGCAGATTTCTTGATGTTGAAGAAGTAAATCATAACCTCCCGCAAATGCTGAGAATTCGGTTCGTAGGTTGTCATGTTTGAGTGCCTATAACTTTATAATGCATACACGTATCCGTTAGCTTTTTTAAATTGTTTACATTGGCAGAGCCTCTAGTTTAAAATGCCACTTTTTTATTGAGCTAGCGCCACTACTTCGGCCGCAGTGGCTCTCTAAGTAAAACGGTCACTGCAAAGTTTTACTCCTAATAAATAAAAAAATAATTCACTGGTAACGAATCCGAACACTGGAGGTTATATAAAAAATGAAATACGAAACAGAATTCGAATAGATCGTTTTTCATATTTGATACGTCTCGATCCGATAAAAAAAAACGGTTGAAACAGGCGTATTTTTCACCGTCGAATCTCATGTGAATCTCTCTTCGAATCGACGTCTTTTACATCTGGAAACGAATGCGAGTCCGCAAGCAAATGTTTCTATTGTGGAATACACCCTACAATTTGAGATCGCCGCGCTGAACATTGGATTCGTTCGCGTTCATAGTCCACGGCAGCAGTAGTAGTCCAATGGCTATTTTCGTGCCGACGGTGATACATTTTGAAAAATCACCCACTGGGAACGAATCCAAACAACCTGAAGGTTATTTCGATAATGAAACACAAAACAGATTTCGAATACACCGTTTTTCATATTCGATTTGTCTCGATGCGATAAAAAAAACGGTTGAAACAGGCGTATTTTTCACCGTCGAATCTCATGTGAATCTCTCTTCGAATCGACGTCTTTTACATCTGGAAACGAATGCGAGTCCGCAAGCAAATGTTTCTATTGTGGAATACACCCTACAATTTGAGATCGCCGCGCTGAACATTGGATTCGTTCGCGTTCATAGTTCACGGCAGCAGTAGTAGTCTAATGGCTATTTTCGTGCCGAGGGTGATCAATTTAAAACAATCACCCACTGGGAACGAATCCGAACAATCTGAAGGTTATTTCGATACTGACACACAAAACAGAATTCGAATGGACCGTTTTTCATATTGGATTCCCTTCGATCCAAAAAAAAAAAAAACGGTTGAAACATGCGTATTTATCAACGTCAAATCTCATGTGAATCAGCATGTGAATCTCTCTTCGAATCGACGTCTTTTACATCTGGGAACGAATCCGAGTGCGCATGCAAGTGTTTCTGCTGTGGACTAATCCCTACAAACTGAGAACGCCGCGCTGATCATTGGATTCGTTCACGTTCATAGTCCACAGCAGCAGTAGTAGTCTAATGGCTATTTTCATGTCGAGGATGGTAAATTAAAGGAAAATCATTCTCTAGTAACGAATCCGAACACTTTAAAGGTTATTTCAAAACTGAAATACAAAACAGCATTCGAATAGACTGTTTTTCATATTGGATTCGGCTCGATCCGATGAAAAACGGTTGAAACAGGCGTATTTATCAACGTCGAATCTCATGTGAATGCCTCTTCGAATCGACGTCTTTTACATCTGAGAACGAATCCGAGTCCACGTGCAAGTGTTTCTGTTGTAGAATAATCCCTACAAACTAAGAACGACGCGCTGAACATTAGATTCGTTTACCTGCATAGTCCACAGCAGCAGCAGTAGTTCTCAATGGCTATTTTCGTGCCGAGTCGATACATTTTTTAAAATCACCTACTGGAAACGAATCCGAACAATCTAAAGATTATTTCGGTAATAAAACACGAAACAGAATTTGAAAGGACCATTGTTCATATTGAATTCGTCTCGATCCGACGAAAAACCGGTTGAAACAGGCGTCTTTATCATCGTCGAATCTCATGTAAATCTCTCTTCGAATCGACGTCTTTTACATCTGGGAACGAATCCGAGTCTGCATGCAAGTGTTTCTGTTGTGGAATAATCCCTACAAACTGAGGACCCCGCGCTTAACATTGGATTCGTTCACGTTCATAGTCCACAGCAGCAGTATTAGTTCTCAATGGCTATTTTCGTGCCGAGGGTGATGCATTTATAAAAATCACCTACTGGAAACGTATCCGAACAATCTGAGGTTATTTCAATAATAAAACACAAAACAGAATTTGAATAGCCGGTTTTTCATATTGGATTCGTCTTGATCCGATAAAAAAAAAACGGTTCAAACAGGCGTATTTATCAACGTCGAATCTCATGTGAATCTGGAAACAAATCCGAGTTCGCATGCAAGTATTTCTAATGTGAAATAATCTCTACAAACTGAAGCACTTGCATGCGGACTCGGATTCGTTCCCAGATTCCCAGATAAAAGACGTCGATTCGAAGAGAAATTCACATGAGATTCGACGTTGATAAATACGCCTGTTTCAACCGTTTTTTTTCTCGGATCGAGACGAATCCGATATGAAAAACGGTGTATTCAAATTCTGTTTTGTGTTTCATTATCGAAAGAACATTCAGATTGTTCGGATTCGTTCCCAGTGGGTGATTTTTAAAAGCCTATTACCCTCGGCACGAAAATAGCCATTGGACTACTACTGCTGCCGTGGACTATGAACGCGAACAAATCCAATGTTTAGCGCGGCGTTCTCAGTTTGTAGAGTATATTCAACAATATAAACACTTGCATGTGGACTCCGATTCGTTCCCAGATGTAAGAGACGTCGATTCGAAGAGATTCACATGAGATTCGACGTTGATCAATATGCCTGTTTCGACCGTTTTTCATTGGATCAAGACGAATCAATATGAAAAACGGTCTATTCGAATTCTGTTTTGTATTCCATGTTTTAAATAACCTTTAGAGGGTTCGGATTCATTAGCAGTGAATTATTTTTTATTTAATTGACCACCATGGACACGAACATAGCCATTGGACCACTACTGCTTCTGTGGACTATGAACGCGAACGAATCCAATGTTCCAATATTCTCAGTTGTAGGGATTATTCCACAACAGAAACACTTGCATGCCGACTCGGATTCGTTCCCAGATGTAAAAGACGTCGATTCGAAGAGAGATTTACATGAGACTCGACGTTGATAAATACGCCTGTTTCAACTGGTTTTTTATCGGATCGAAACGAATTCAATATGAAAAACGGTCCTTTCAAATTCTGTTTCGTGTTTTATTACCGAAATAAGCTCAGATTGTTCGGATACGTTCCCAGTAGGTGATTTTTTAAAATGCATTACCCTCGGCACAAAAATAGCCATTGAGGACTACTACTGCTGCTGTGGACTATGAACGTGAGTGAATCCAACCTTCAGCACGGCGGTCTCAGTTTGTAGGGATTATTCCACAATAGAAACCCTTGCATACTAACTCGGATTCGTTCCCAGATGTAAAAGACGTCGATTCGAAGAAAGATTCACATGAGATTCAACGTTGATAAATAGGCCTGTTTCAACCATTTTTTTCATCGCATCAAGACGAATCCGATATGAAAGAACGGTCCATTTAAATTCTGTTTTGCGTTTTATTATCAAAATAACCTTCAGAGTGTTCGGATTCGTTACCAGTGAATGATTTTTCTTTCAATTGACCACCCTCGACATGAACATTAAACATTGGGCTACTACTGCTTCTGTGGACTATGAACGCGAACGAATCCAATGTTCAGCGCGGCGTTCTCAGTTTGTAGGGATTATTCCAGAATAGAAACACTTGCATGCGGACTCGGATTCATTGCCAGATGTAAAAGACGTCGATTCGAAGAGAGATTCACATGAGATTCGATGTTGATAAATACGCCTGTTTCAACAGTTTTTTATCGAATCG
Organism: Ophion slaviceki; assembly: GCA_944452715.1. NCBI lineage: Eukaryota > Metazoa > Arthropoda > Insecta > Hymenoptera > Ichneumonidae > Ophion > Ophion slaviceki. The sequence goes on from OX101795.1 coordinate 13,595,424, forward strand.
AGACGAATTCAATATGAAGTACGGCCCATTGAAATTCTGGTTTGTGTTTTATTATCGAAATAACCTTCAGATTGTTCGGATTCGTTCCCAGTGGGTGAGTTTTAGAAATGTATCACCTTCGGCACGAAAATAGCCATCGACGTCTACTACTGCTGCTGTGGACTATGAACGTGAACGAATCGAATGTTCAGCGCGGCGTTCTCAGTTTAAAGGGATTATTCCAGAACAGAACCACTTGCATGCGCACTCGGATTCGTTTCCAGATGTAAAAGATATCGATTCGAAGAGAGATTCACATGAGATTCGACGTTGATAAATGCGCCGGTTTCAATCGTTTTTTTTTATCGGATCGAGACGAATCCAATATGAAAAACGGCCTATTCAAATTCTGTTTCGTCTTTCATTATCGAAATAACCTTCAGATTGTTCGGATTCGTTCCCAGTGGGTGATTTTTCAAAATTCACCACTCTCGACACGAAAATAGCCATTGGACTACTACTGCGGCCGTGGACTACGAACGCGAACGAATCCAATATTCAGCGCGGCGTTCTCAATTTGTAGGGTTTATTCCACAATAGAAACACTTCCATGGGGACTCGCATTCGTTCCCACATGTGAAAGACGTCGATTTGAAGAGAGATTCACATGAGATTCGACGTTGATAAATACGCCTGTTTCAACCGTTTTTTTAATTGGATCGAAAGGAAACCAGTATGAAAATCGGTCTATTAAAACTCTGTTATGTGTTTCATTATCTGAATAACCTTCAGAGTTTCGGATTCGTTCCCTGTGAATGATTTTGAAAAATTTACCACCGTCGACCGGAAAATAGCCACTACGGCAAGGCGAACTTTTGCACTGTGCCTTCAAATGTGGAAAACACTAAATTCTTGATCATTCTGTGCTTTATTTGTCTAGAAAATAAAGATTACGAATGCATTTAATAATCTTATATTTGAAGATCATCACTGGCTCGGTAGAATTATAAGTCTCATGATTGTCGGCAATCTCCACGCTTTGGCCCGGAATTCATGGAGCGACAGAGGACGAGGCGGGAAATGTCACTTTGGTCGGCCTGTCACGAGTCTCGAACCCTATCGGCTGACAAGCAGCCTTAGCAAATGCTACGCTAAACGTCAAATCATCCACGCCGTCGCATCGTTGTCAAACGCATCGTTTGACATCTGTCAAACGATGCGTTTCCGCAGAACCTTGACGCGCGCTCTGAACTTGCCTACTCACGATGACAGACAATAATAGCAGACGATACGCGAAATGTCAAACTGGCCGCGCGAGCGAGACAAATGCCTAGCTACCTTGCTCGCTGCCTCCTACGTGTCTCGCGCTCAGACTCGGCACTCGAGTGGCGTCGTCGCTAAGGGCAGACGGCAGCCGTACAACAATTAGCCGAATGCCAAAATTCTAATCGCTCCCATTTGAAAACTATTTGACGAAAAAAAAAACGCCTTGGCAGCTTTACTCGGGGGATCCCTCTGAACCCGTCAGTTCCGGGTGGGTCACTTATTATGAAATACCCTGTGTACACACACACACACACACACACACACACACACACACACACACACACACACACACACACACACACACACACACACACACGCACACACGCACGCACACGCACACGCACAAGCACACGCACACGCACGCGCACGCGCACGCGCATGCACACGCACACGCACACGCACACACATATATATATGAGGCATTCCATAGATTTTCAGCAAGGTCAAAACCCTCACTATTTTTCAGAGTCCTGCAATTTTTTTACTATCAAAAGGTACCTGCTAGGAGTGTCTGTGATTTTTTTCAGATTTTTTTATGAGTCCTGCTGCAGATATCGCAATTTTTGAAAAATGAGAATCAGTTTTCAACTAGATGTACCTTAAAAACTATGGCCCAGGCAAAAACAATTATCGGACAAAATATTTTTGATTTTGGATGAACTTTTGACTTTAACAATTACATTTTTTTTAATCGTCAAACATTCTATAATAAATAAAAAAAATCGATTTTCAAAAAGTATGTCACGTTTGATTTTGCTCTAAATTTTTCTGAATTTTCTGTTCTTAGTGTGGACATACAGAAAAAATTGGCATCATGGGCCGCGAACTGGTTTAGAAGATATTGCATTTTTTTGTTGTTGTTATTCATCTTATCTTTATTTGTATCAGTCTGATTTGAATTAGTAGTGGACATAACTGAAAAATAACACTATAAAATGAAACTTCAAGCAGCTTCGGATGGTGTAATTGACGATTTCAAAATTTAATGCATTTCTAACTTTACATACTAGGTGAGAAAAAACACAATATTTATGACAAGTAAATGTTTTTTATTGCCCAGTATTAGCAAATCTTGTGAATTATTATATGTTTGTCATCCGTCGAATATAATTTCGAAGTAATCGTGCCGTCTGTTCGCGGAATGAAAGCATGTTGCTTCTGGGATTTCTTGAGGGAGAAGATTTTTTCTTAGGTCAATAGATATTTGAATCGACGATCAATTTAATCCGTCACTGATGGTTGGAATATTTATCGCGATTTTCGATGAACTTGCACTAGCATAACATACGTGGGTCATTTGACAAGTACCTAGCCTCACCGCTAGATGATGCCACTATTGCAAGAGAAATACACTATAGTGTAGTACCGTCTTGTAGACGGCTACTGACAAAATTTCAGCCGGATCGGACTTGTAGTTCTCTTTTGAGAGCGTGTGAAAGCAAGTGTGTCCGTTGATTTTTGAAAGAATGGAGAAAGAACAATATCGGTCGGTGATTCGATTCTTGTTTTTGGAAGGGAAATCGCGCAGTGAAATTAAAGAACGCTTGGATGCAGTGTATGGGGATGCTTCTCCTTCGATGGCGACCGTTAAATTTTGGTATAAGGAGTTTCAACGTGGTCGTACGTCGGTTTTTGATGATCCACGCCCAGGTGCTCCAAAAACAGCCACTACGGAGGAGAACGTGACAAAAATACACGATATCGTTTTGTCAGACCGCCGATTAAAGGTGCACAAGATAGCTGTGATAGTAGGCATCTCAGAAAAACGCGTGTGGCATATCCTACATGAGACTTTGGGCATGAGGAAGCTGTCGGCAAGGTGGGTGCCGCGTTTGCTGACTGCAGACAACAAGCGCATTCGTGTGACCACTTCAGAGCAGTGTTTGGAGCTGTTTAATCGCAATCCAAAAGAGTTTTTGCGTCGTTACGTGACCGTCGAAGAAACATGGATTCACTGGTATACTCCAGAGACCAAGGAGCAGTCAAAACAGTGGACCTTACCCGGTGAACCTGCTCCAAAGAAGGCGAAGATGGTCCCGTCGGCTGGAAAGGTGATGGCCATTGTTTTCTGGGATTCTCAAGGTGTGATTTTTATTGACTACCTGGAGAAGGGCAAGACGGTCACGGGACAGTACTACGCCGAACTATTGAGCCGATTTAACGCCGTGTTAAAAGAAAAACGGCCCCATTTGTCGAGAAAGAAAGTGCTTTTCCACCATGATAATGCACCTACTCACACGTCCGCGCTCGCCACGGCTAAATTGGTCGAATTACGCTATGAACTGCTGCCCCATCCACCGTATTCTCCAGATTTGGCTCCGTGCGACTTTTTTTGTCTCCGAATCTAAAAAATTCACTCGCTGGGAAGAAATTCCACTCCAATAACGAAATAATCGCCGCCACGGAGGCCTATTTTGCAGCCCAAGAGATAACATTTTTTTCAACGGGGTTAAAAAAATTGGAACACCGCTGGGCCAAGTGTATTCAACTAAAAGGAGACTACATTGAAAAATAAATTTTATTTTTAGCAAAATTTTGGTGTTTTCATTTGTAGGCTAGGTACTTATCAAATGACCCACGTACTTGCACCGTCAGAAGCCGAAAAGTGAAAATGAAGGTTATGAAATTTCACATACAATCATAACATCGAAACCGGTCAAGGAAATCGAGAACGTTTACTTCCGACCTTGCCGCCGGTGTCGCGTCGGTCGGGCGGGAAATTTGAAAATTTGAAAAAAATCAATCTTATAACATACAAAACACTTTGATATATGTTTTTATGTGAAATTCAAAGTTTCTCCCAATTAATGATCCAATTCATATCAATATAAAAGATTTTAAAAAAATGCAAATCAGCCTGTATCTTCTATACCAGTTCGCGGCCCATCTTGTCAATTTTTTCTGTATGTCTACACTAACAACAGAAAATTTAGAAAAATTTAGAGCAAAATCAAACATGACATACTTTTTGAAAATCGATTTTTTTCATTTATTATAGAATATTTGTACGAAAAAAAAAGTTTATTGTTAAAGTCAAAAGTTCGTTCAAAATTAAAAATATTTTGTCCCACAATTTTTTTTGCCTGGGCCATAGTTTTTAAGGTACATATAGTTGAAAACTGATTCTCATTTTTCAAAAATTGAGATATCTGGAGCAGGACTCATAAAAAAAATCTGAAAAAAATCACAGACACTACTAGTAGGTGCCTTTTGATAACAAAAAAATTGCAGGACCCTGAAACATAGTGAGGGTTTTGACCTTGCTGGAAACCTGTGGAATGCCTCATATATATATATATATATATATATATATATATATATATATATATATATATATATATAACCTCTTCCAAATATCTAAATGCCTATTTTAGTCCCTTACACAAATGCACAGCGTGACCAGTGATTGCGAAGAATAACACTTTTCGGGGGAGTTTGCTTTATTTCTTCTGAAGGCTCTGCATGCAGGGAAAAAGACAAAATAGATTTATTCCATTTAAAATACTTCTATTCCTACACAATCACTGGTTACGCTAAGCAATTGTGTAGCCAGTCTTCGCAAGAAACAATCTGTTCAACCTTTCATCTCAAAGGGTAAGAAGTAGCTCAATAGTGTTATAAGTAACCAGTCTTATCCAAAAGTTCAAATTTAGACGAACTTCCAGTCTGCTCCGGTGTAATTACTCTTCGCCTAAAATAATTCTTGCGAAGAGAGATTACACCGGACCAAACAGTGGTCAGATTGACTTTGTCATTTCGTATCAGAAAGTAACTTTCGTCATTATTGAGCCACTTCTTACTCTTGCAATTAGAGACTGATAATTGCATAGGTTGTCCCTTGCGAAGACTGGCTACACAAATGCCCTGCATAACCAGTGATTGAACCTGGGAACAATCTGTGCTAAGATCAGTCTCTAAGGGTAAGAAGGAGCTCGATAATGTTGAAAGTTACTAGTTTGACAACAAGGTTCAACGTAAATGTGACCACAGTTCTAGCTGTAATCACTGCAGAGTAATTACTGAAGAGTAATTACACCGCAGCGTGCAGGAAGTTAGTCTGAATTTTACCTTTTGCATGAAACTTGTCACTTTAAAAATTATTGGGCTACTTCTTACCCTTCGAGACTGATGTTTGCACTTATTATCCCTGGTCAAGATTTCCTACACAAATGCCCTGCGCAGCCAATGATTGTAACGGAAAAGAAGTTCAAGTATTTTAAATGGAATAAAACTATTTTCTCTTTTTTCCTGCATACGGAGTATTCAGAAGGAATAAAGCTTCCGTAGACTCAGCGGAAACCCGTTTTCCTCCACAATCACTGGCTACGCTGGGCATTTGGCTCGATAGCCTTCGCAATACACAATTTGTGTAAAAATCAGGAATAGCTCAATAATGTTGAAAGTTACTAGTTTGACATTAAGGTTCAAAGTCAATCTGACCACTGTTTGGTCCGCTGTAATCTCTCGTCACAAGAATTATTTCAGGTGAAGAGTAATTACACCGGAGCAGACAGGAAGTTAGTCTGAATTTGAACGTTTGAAGCTGGTCACTTTGAACATTATTGAGCTACTTCTTACCCTTTGAGACTGATGGTTGCACAGATTGTGCCTTGCGAAGACTGGCTGCACAAGTGCCCTGCGTAAACAGTGATCGTGAACAGAAACCTGTTTTCCTTCACAATCACTGGTTATGCTGGGCATTTGTCTACCCTAAAATTAAAACTACCCTACATTCAAAAATCAATATCGAACGATAGTTCAAACACAACTCTGAGGAACGGCGGAATTGGACTGGCTGGGAACGGAGTGGGTGTTAGAGCATTCGCCGCTATCTCCTTGTCGCGGCTGTCAAGCGGTTGCAGAAGTCACCGAGAGATGTCGGGTCGTGGCTGACGTTACGATGACAGGCATTCGAGTGTAACGTGGAAGATGAATGTCGAACGGGCTTCATTTATTTGCAGGTTCCGCGGAATCGGCAAAGAAAAAGTACGAAAGCACCTAAAAGCCCTGGCCATGAGTCAATAATAGAACCAGCGATTGGTGAATGTACCATTTGTGAACGTAAAGAAAGATGTCTTCCCGAAATCTGGTTTAAGTGGTCAATTAAGATATCAAAGAATGCGTGACGATTAAAAGTGAATGCAGTCGTAATGATTATGCGGAAGTAGGTTCACCTTAGAGTATTACGGCAAGAGGAAACGATTGAGAGCGGGTTTTAAGGGGTTGAATTACAAAACGGGACGCGTGCAAATTTTTATTTCAAAAACCGATCAGAGGACTTCCTTCAAACGGGGCGAACGTTTCGTTTTTGGGTGTGAGAAAGCTCCTTAGCGAGATAGTGATCATCGACAAAAATGTTAAGGGGTTCACGCTGGAGAAGCATACGCGCGAATCTTATTTTGAATCGAAATAGATCATTTTTACCAGATAGGGTACATTTATCGACTTGTGCGGTGGCAGTTGAAACTTGAACCAAAAGTCGACTTTGGGAAACCGCATTGAAGGGGCCAAATTAAGGCACAACACCACTGTGACCTCCGGTTTTTTTGCCATTTTTCAAGAATTTTTTTGTGGGAAAAAAAGAGATATTCGAAATTTTTTTTTGTTTTGTTCGTTGTTTATTGAAGATACATAAAAATTTTTTTTCAAATTTTTTACGCCCTATGGTGACGCTGGGGAAGCTCCCGCGTCAGGTACTGTTGCCTCTGCAGTGGTTCGCGGCACGCAGCAGAACTCTCTTCAAAGTCGATCTGAAAAAAAATACCGAGTGTTTTCGTTAATAATATGATATTTTGAAGAGAAGTACATAGGGATTTGAAAAAAATATTGATTTAAAAAAAAAGGCACGCTTTTGAAATTAAAGGACGATTTTCGAGCAAAATTTCTCGTCGAAAATAGGCTATAACTTTTTTTATTATTGAGATATCGAAAAAATCCTATGTACTTCTTTAGGTAATCTAGTTTTATTGATGCATTCCAAATTTGAAGTCGAGCGGATAAAAATTGCTCGAGTTCTGCTGCGTGCCGCACTCAAAAAAGTGGTTTTGAGAAAAACGCGTTCAAAGTTTTAGGTTTGTTAATTTATGGGATAAATTGGAAAAAAAATTTTTTACCTTTAATCAGCGATGCCGGTACCATATAGCTGGCCTTCAAGAAGCAAATCATTGTCCCTAGCATCTTTTCTCGAACTTGTAGAGGCTCTTCTTGCCTCTTTTGCAGCGTCTGTGAGCGAGCGCTCCGCCAGCTCGATCCGCGCTGCGTCGGTTTCAACGCAAAAATTGAAACAATTTGGGCCGATAGTTATCCCCAACGTCTCCAAAACTTTCATGAGGCTTCTCAGGCCATCATTGAATAATAATACCGCGATATCAGCTGCAATATCGACGATTTTTTTGCTCCCGGACTGACACTTGAGGGCTATTGCCCAAACTGATTTGTTGTAGCTTTCGTTGTTGTTTTGCGTGAAGCCGCCCAAACAACGCTGCAGCAAATCGTCTCTGCTCAAATTTATATATCCCGGTATACCTGCCGACCCTGAGACGCGCAGCTGCGCGGGACCCCAAGCGTCACGGAGCGCTGCACCGCTCCACAAAATATTCAATATCTCCGAAAATAATTATTTTTTCGACCTGGGTCCAACGGCATCTTAATCTTAAATGTATTTTAGATTTTTCTAGATGGTTTTCAAAAAATCGATTTTTTGAAGCCGTCACAGTGGTGTTGTCCCTCAAGAAGAAATACGGCATTCGCGTTTTATCGAGGAACGGGTGTGATGGGTTTGTGAAAATATGGAATAGAATCAATCTAATCTTTTCAGATGCAAAATAGCGACTTAACTTTGCCTCGGGTCCGGAACGTCATTGACGGTGTCACAGAGTGGTCCCAAATCCGAAAAAGCTGGCCAAAAGTCAAAAACGTATTGACTTCGGGTAAAACTCTATACTTGGGGGTTTTCCGGTTCGCTGATTACGAATTCGAAGTCAAAATTTAGGAAAACAAAATGTCGCATCCAATACGGCGGAAAATTTCTTCAAATACCTATTCAATTGGGGTGAAAGTCTGGACTCGGGGTTTTTCGGGGTTCGCTGATTACGAATTCGAAGACAAAATTTAGAAAAACAAAATGACGGATAAAAAACGACGGAAAATTTATTCGAAAGCGTATTTAATTCGGGTGAAAGTCTGGACTCGGGGGTTTTCGGGGTCGCTGATTACGAATTCGGAGTCAAATTTTAGAAAAACAAAACGGCGGATAAAATACGGCAGATATTTTTTTGAAAAACGTATTCAATTCGGGTGAAAGTCTGTACCCGGGGATTTTTGGGGTCGCTAACGACAAATTCAAAGTCAAATTTCGAAATTCCAAAAAATGGCGCCATGGTGTGTAATCATTAAATTTCTTTCCAATTTCCTGCATAGAGATTTTCGAGGTCACTGATTACCAATAAGTAAACATATTCCCAAAAAACAAAAGGGTGCATTCTTTGTGCAACGACAATTCGATTTGCACGGAATTCACTTTTTAGGAGTCTTCAACGTTGTTGATAATGAATTTGAAGTCAAATTTTGGAAATTACGATAATGAATAAATTAAATGGAAAATGTAATGAGAGTTGCCATTTGAAGATTTGGCAAGAAGAGCATTGGAATACAGTAATTAATCATGATTACAATGACAATGAACATTTATAATATATTTCTATCATTCTTTCATTTCTAATCGATATCATTTTAGCACCTCTTATAATTAATCGCTGTCCTGTGACTTGTCATCGTCGTCAGATGTATAGCTCGTATTATTTGAATAAATCTGACGTGATTTTGTAACTGAAGGTGGAATCAATAGTTCAACGGTGTATGGGAATAACGATCTTAGTTTATATGGAGGAAGTTTTCACAGACTGGATATTATTGGATCTGACGTTACTAAATAGCTGCAAAAAATGTCTTCCATGTTTTTAATGCAGCACATTTCCGTGAAAAATCTTGTCGGAATCTTTTAAGGGGTTACCCCCACTTGCGATTTTGAAAAAATCGATTTTTTTTGTTGCATTTTTTTGAAGTGCAATTTGAAGTGCATTTTTTTTGATGCCCGGAATAGATGACTCTATGTAAGTTTCCAAAAAAAAATATTTTCTTCGTGTAAACTGAAATTGAAACTTTAAACGCGTTTTTCTCAAAATGGCATTTCTGAAGTCGGTGACCAAGGTTACTCGAACACTAATGAACCGATCTTCTTGAAATTTTGCAGGCTTATTTAATACATACAAATGTAGTCTTTAATCGTTCGATTTTTTTTTCGAAAAAATGGCCGTTTGATAGCCAAAAAACGGCCGTTTTTTTTTCGTTAAAATCGAACCATTAACTTTGACTGTCCGCCATTTTGTGAAAAATGAATATTTTTTAAAATCCTTGGATTAAAGACTAGTTTATACTTATATTTGACTAACTCCATCCGCATTTTTTTTTTCAGATGATCCACTTCGCCACAATGTTGGTCACCGCAAACCGTGTATATAAAAACATGATTTCATTGACGGCCATTTGCCACTAAACAATGTAATATTTTTCAATAAAAAATTACTGAAAGTTCTTCAAGATGTGTTCTTTAAGATGGTATATTGATCGATTAAAAAAGTTTTGTAGTTTTCTTTTAAAAAATTCATGAAAAAGGCCTTTTTTGCGCTACAAGTGAGGGTAACGCCTTAACGGGGTCCTCTAGTTTCTCGGCTGTTTTTTTACGGCTTTTTCAATAATTTTTTATGGGCAAAGCATCGAAATAATCAATCTCATTGTTTTTGCATGATCTTTATTAACATTTAAATAAGCTTTACAAATTTTTTGAAGTCAAAATATATAATAGAATAAAAGTTATAGTGGCCGACAGGAAGACATCAAGTAAAAGAGGTGCTTGGCGGTGACCAAGATTGCGGCTGTTCTGCTTATCTGAAATCAAAAAACCAAACGGCATTTTAATCTTCATATTTAAGACTAGCGATTGAACTAGAGTGAATTCTAAATGACAAAAATTGACTTTTTTATACACTTTTGAAAATTACATTCTATTTTTTACTCATTTTTTCTTAAGTTTTTCACTCGTACAAAAAAAAACTATCGAAGCAATCATGATAATCCTAGTTCAATCGCTGGCTTATAACATATTAAAGATGCTGTATAAATTTGAACAAGATCGGTGCAGTAGTTTCTGAAATATCGTGGTCACCGTTTCGAAAAATAGTGTTTCGAGGAAAACGCGTTTGAAAGTTCGCGCATGTGATTTATACTTGTGAACCACTTCGAATATCGAAAAATCCTTTGGCACACATTTTCTACACATGTTGTAGATGTGATTTATGAAAAAAAATCGATTTTTTCGACCCGAGAAACTAGAGGACCCCGTTAATATACTTGTTACATGATTCCTGAGCTTCTTCAGACATTTGTCCGATAGGAAGTAACGAAGATTCCACAATTTCGTGACCGTGAATAAGAATTTTATGTACTGTTGTTGGCATGAAGTACCACGGATAGAGTTCGACTAATTTTTGTGCAGTATCTTCAGTGTATTTGCGAATCTTGGGTATATTGTTTTCGAGAGCACAAGAAATTACCTGTAATACAACATGAAATCGCTTTATCCATTCTTCATCAATTCACGTTGTAGAGTGCGAACATTTCAGAATTTTCGAAAAAACTCCGTGCTGTATTTCCGTCGTTTGAACTTCCATAGCCTGGTTTCGATCGATCAACAATAAGCCCTAATCTGTCACGAAAACCTTGTTGTATATTTTTTTTCTTCCAGCAACATTTTCTTTATCCTCGTCGCGCCCTTGCCACTTTTGTATTTCTAATTTGTAAACTCTAATTTGTAAGCAAGCAACATTCAAAAAACCGTATCCAAGCATGCATGCAAGCATCTTTACTAATCGGTCTTTGCAACATCTTGTCGATATCATTAAATTATTTGGACGTGGCACCGCAAAAATAGCAACGCCGATGTCGATGTTTTCATAATAGAATTACAAATTTTACCATCTATCACAACGCAAGTTTGAAATTGATGTTAATTTCTTTGCCGCCCATTACAGTTTGAAAGGGCACAAGGTTTCTCTCTTACGCATCGATACAATCAAGTTCTGCCCTAGTTGCTTCGGCGGTTTCGTGCAAGAATCCAAATTCAATTGGGCTACAAAATCTTGGCGACGACGGACGTGGATTTTTCAAAATAACGAGGCGTGGATTGACTCTATCAAAGATTTGCAAGGAAAAAGTGAAATATAGATAATGTCATCGCATCCCCACTTGCATATCATTTCTAAATAACTAACTTTGTTTTAAGAATACTTCCGATATCGCCCGATTGTGACATTAATATTATATTAGCTGTATGATATAGCAATGCTTGAAGTTCAACTGTGGCTCCACTTTTGGTTACAGAAATTTCTAACTTTACAGGGTAACACTTTTTTTAGGCACTTCTGGTCAAAGTACTTACAAACAAAAATTTAGCGATGGAGACGGCAATAAATCGTAGGCCAACATTATCTTTATTTCACTTCTTTCCTTGCAAATCTTTGATCGAGTCAATTCACGCGTGGTTACTTTGAAAAATCCACGTCCTTTGTCGCCAAGATTTTGTAGCCCAATTTAAATTGAATTCTTGCACGAAACCGCTGAAGGATCTAGGGCAGAAGTTGATTGTATCTAAGCGCAAAAGGGAAACCTTGTGCCCTTTCAAACTGTAATGGGCGGCAAAGAAATTAACATCAATTACAAAGTTATGTTATGATAGATGATAAAGTTTGTAATTCTATTACGAAAACATCGACAAGTATGCGTTGCTACCTTTGCGGTGCTACGTCCAAATAATTTAATGATATCGACAAGATGTTGCGAAGACCGATTAATAAAGATCGCTGCGAATTCGGAATATCGTCGCTGCATGCTTGGATACGGTTTTTTGAATGTTGCTTGCATGTAGCTTACAAATTAAAAAAATAAAAAAGTGGCAAGGGCGCGAGGAGGATAAAGAAAATGTTGCTAGAAGAAAAAAAATATACAACAAGGTTTTCGTGACAGATTAGAGCTTATTGTTACTCGACCGAAACCAGGCTATGGAAGTTTAAACGACGGAAATACAACACGGAGTTTTTACGGAAATTCTGAAATTTTCGCTTGATAACGGGAATTGATGAAGAATATATATAGCGATTTCATGTTGTATTGCAGGTCTTTTCTTATGGTTTCGAAAACAATATACCCAAATTTCCCAAATACACTGAAGAAACTGCACAAAAATTTGTTGAACTTTATTTGTGGTACTTCATGCCAACAATACTACATAAAATTCTTATTCACGGTCACGGAATTGTAGAATCTTTGTTACTTCCCATCGGACAAATGTCTGAAGATGCTCAGGAATCATGTAACAAGTATGTTAAAAGATTCCGAGAAGATTTTTCACGAAAATGTGACTGCATCAAAAACATGGAAGACATTTTTTGCAGACACTTGGTAACGTCTGATCCAATAATATCCAGTCTGCGAAAACTTCATCCAAAGGAACTAAGTTCGTTATTCCCATACGCGGTTGAACTATTGATTCCACTTTCAGTTACAGAATCACGTCAGATTTCTTTAAATAATGCGAGCGATGCATCTGACGATGATGACAAGTCACAGGACAGCGATTAATTGTAAGAGAATCTAAAATTATATCGATTAGAAATGAAAGAATGAAAATAACATATTACAAATGTTCATTGTCATTGTGATCATGATTAATTACTATATTGCATTCCTCTTCTTCTCAAATCTTTAAATGTCAACTGTCATTACATTTTCCATTTAATTGATTCACAATCATAATTTCCAAAGTTTTACTTCATAGTCATTATCAGCAACGTTGAAGACTCCTAAAAAGTGAATTCTGTGCAAATTGAATTGACGTTCCACAAAAGAGCCGTCCACATCGAATGCACCATTTTGTTTTTGGGAATATGTTTACTTATTAGTAATCAGTGACCTCGAAAATCTCTATTCAGGACATTTGCAAGAAATTTAATAATTACTCGCCATGGCCCCATTTTGGAGCTATACTGGAGCCGCGATTTTTTTCTCGAAATTTGACTTTGAATTCGTGGTCAGCGACCCCACAAACCCCCGAGTACAGAATTTCACCCGAATAGATTACGTTTTTGAGGAAATCTTTGGCCGTATTATATCCGCCATTTTGTTTTTCTAAATATGGACTTCGAATTCGTAATTAGCGACCCCGAAAACTCCCGAGTCCAGACTTCCAACCGAATTGAATACGCTTTCGAATAAATTTTCCGTCGTATTTTATCCGTCATTTTGTTTTTCTAAATTTTGTCTTCGAATTCGTAATCAGCGACCCCGAAAACCCCCGAGTCCAGACATTCACCCCATTTGAATAGGTATTTGAAGAAATTTTCCGTCGTATTGGATCCGCCATTTTGTTTTCCTAAATTTTGACTTCGAATTCGTAATCAGCCATCCGGAAAACCCCCAAGTACAGACTTTTACGCGAATTGAATACGTTTTTTAACTTTCGGCCGGCCGTTTGGGATTTGGGACCACGGTGTGAAACCTTAAATGAGGTTCCGGACTCGAGGCAAAGTTAAGTCACTATTTCGCATCGAAAAAGAGAAGATTGATTCTATTCCATATTTTCACGAACCCATCAAACCCGTTCCCCGATAAAACGCGAATGCCGTATTTCTTCTTAATTTTGCCCCTTAAATGCGGTTTCCCAAAGTCAAGTTTTGGTTCAAGTTACAACTGCCACCGCATAAGTCGATAAATGTACCCTATCTCGTAAAAATTCTCTACTACGATTCAAAATGAGATTCGCGCGTACGCTTCTTCTGCGTGAACCCCTTAAGATTTTTTGTCGATAACCAACATCTCGCTAGAAGCTTTCTCACACCCAAAAACGAAACGTTCGCCCCGTTTGAAGGAAGTCCTCTGATCCGTTTTCGACATAAAAATTTGCACGCGTCCCGTTTTGCAATTCAACCCCTTAAACCGCGTCCTCGTGCCGTAAAATTCTAAGGTGACCTTACTTTCTCATAATCTTTAAGATCGCATTTACTTTTAATCGTCACGCATTCTTTGTTATCTTAATTGACCCCTCAAACCAGATTTCGGGAAGACCGCTTTCTTTAATAGGTGCGCAACTAAGTTGCCGGGTTTTTTTGATCAATCGAAAATCGAAAATTTCAAGACAAATACAAAAAATGGTTCATTCGAAGTATTGTCCCTCGCTATTTACACATTTTTGCCATCTGTCTGGCAATACATAAATACCGCGACGATAAAAAGACGCGTCTTTGGACGGAAACCATTCGTCCAACCAATGTTGTACTGCATCGTAAGCCCACCCAAGCCATGTGTCATCGACCGGAACAACTGATAGTCTGAAGGGGCCAGGTCTGGCGAATACGGCGGGTGCGGTAGCAGATCCCATTTCAGTGTTTTTATGGTGTCCTGGACGATGGAACTGCGATGACACGTAGTGTTGTCGTGCTGCAATATCACACGTTCATGTCTCGTGTCCCATTCTGGTCGTTTTTCCAAAAATGCGTGGGTCAAATTGATTATTCGCTGTCGGTAGCGATGACCATTGTCCGTTTCGCCCGGTTTCCGCAGCTCATCTTGATGTTGGATGGCAATATCGATTTCATCACTGTCATTGAAGGTTAAAGATGCATATAGCTGATTAGCGTAATTCTCGCAATGGATGATGGATCCATCAAAGACCTGTCTGTTTGATGATGGATGATGGATCCATCTGTTTGACAATGGATGATGGATCCATCAAAGGTGCCTGAATGTTTACAATTTCTTATTCCATTGCACGCAGCAAATGCACAAAGCACAGACTGAATCATTTTTTACACGTTTTCGCCATGCATCCTGAGACCCAAATTCTTCATGAGTAGCACGTTTCGAGGTGTTACCTCTTTAAGTGCTTATCGATGACTCATTATCCATGTTCGTTTATTGTTATTAGCGGATCTATTGAAAAATTATGCTCACTACGGCTTTATATGCAGGTGTATAATGATTACTTCACCGCGGACATTTGCTAGATCTCCGTCCTGATCGACTAGTCGAAGCTGTATATATGCTTATAGGCTGGTGCCACGGATGGGAAAAATTCAAGAATTGTGTGCACTTTTTATCCGTTGATGTAGACGCCGGTGGTAATGTTGCACTCGATGCGCAGAGTGTTCACTTTGAGAATAGCTACTGGAAGATCGGATTCGTGTCTTTTATCGGTTTCCAATTTGCGTGCGGTGAAGCCCAGTAAATGGTTAATGGAATCTTCGGGCTCGAAATTCACGCCACGATCACACTCGATTTCATTGCGCAGCATGTTATTATTAGGTTTAATGCTGGTTTTTATGCTTTTACGCGAGAGCTCGTCTTGTACAAACACCTCAATACCCTCTATTTCATAGCTACCAGTAGGTATTATCAACACCTCATCTCCCACGTGAAGTTTATTGTGGTCAATGTCCATGTTGGGAATAGAGTTGAATGTTGATAATTCCACGAGACCGAGATTGTAATTTTTGTGTGGCGAGAGTTTGATCGGGGAAAAGTCTTGCGCCTCGAGTATGGATGATGAGCCAGATATGGTCAATGTTAAACTATCACCCATGATGCTGGTAATTGACAACTGAATTCTCAGCCTCGTTTACCATCTGTATGTAGTGCATTTTGTCTTTGTACTGCAATTGTCAACAAAGATACTTCAGACACAAATGTCCACATTCAATGGTGTCATATTCTTGATATCTCTTATAATTATAATTGACGCTACCAACACCAATATGTCTCACGAGTTCGGATGGTGGTGGAAGATTGCCAACACTATCAAAGTCCACGACTTTACATCCAGTCTTTTTGTAAGCGACCCAGTGTGTGCCAGGGTCCACATTTTCATCCAAATTCACAATTGCTGCTTCACATTCGAGGGGCCCGCTCACTGCCAATGTATCTCGCATGGGAACTCCGCGCAAATTTGAAATTTAGAGGATTTTTGCATAATTGAATATGTCAATGTCGGTAAGGGGTCAGTGAGGTAGCGTGACTGCTAGTTTTTTTGGCTTGATATGAAGACCCAATGCCTGCTTATACGGTTTCAGGTGTAAGCCCTTGCTTGTGCAATCGCTTCAATTGTTCGATTATGGCGTTTACTTTTATCCAATTCACGTTTAGCTGCTTTTTCAAACAAACGCTTCCCTTACGAGTCTTTATACCCATACCAACTTTTCTCTTGGCCTTAATGATATGTCACCCCCCTCCCCGCACTTGCTTTCTCACCGAGGCTGTTCAGCCAACACTTTATCTGTTATATGTCTCGCTTCAAGATTGTCCGGAATTTTCGAATATGCAATATCGTGCTATTTGTAAGCTGCATCCAATGGATTAATGCCCGGATCACCACGAGCTAGGCGCCAGGCCAACTTTGTGCCTGGTCCGCACTATTGATAACCTGGCAGATGCAACTCAATGGGTAGTTTGTTGATTAGGTCATTGACAATTTGACCTTTACCATTCTTGCCCAAGTAGAAATTGACCATCGAACCAGCGCTGGCTAAGTATCGAACTTGCTTGGCCGACGCTCGGCAAAAATGTTTGGCCCAGGCATGGAAATGCGTCGCCTGGCTGACACTCGACAGCTCAGCGTTGACTAGGATGCTTGGACCATGACTGGGTCCATGTCGAAATTGACCATCGACTCAGCGCTGGCTGAGTACCGAACTTTTTGGCCGACGCTCGTCAAAAATGCTTGGCCCAGGCATGGAAATGCGACGCCTGGCTGACACTCGACAGCTCAGCGTTGGCTAGGATGCTTGGACCATGACCGAGCCCATGTGTATAAATATGTTTACATTAGGCATGCCATGAAAGTGTCTTCGATTATATTAGGGTGCGGCGGAATACTGGGATAGAGCTAGCATGCTATTTGAGACACGATATATAACCTTCCGGCATTACCGAATAACAGCCCATATATGATCGAATGGTGGCATTCAAAATGGAAGTATCTACGTAAAATTGTTCCGTCGACATTCTACCCAGCTTAGGCTACACATTGGGCTAATCTTAGCACATTACACCACTGTGATATGGGTTTATTATGAGTATACCCAGATCTGGGCCAGCATTAATCCTCGAAGATTGTAGCCACGATTTTACTTCTAGGAAACTTGTTTGGCATTTTTATAAAAAGTAATTTCAATTCTTTTGTTCGTTTAAATGGAAAAAGTAATAATATAAAAAAAACCATGGTTTGAAATAAAATAAAAAATATATCAAAGTGAAGCGGAATTTTGTAAGTAGTGAAGAAGGCAATAATGTTCCGACGGGTCTTTTTTATTACTTGGCGTTTTTCTTGCTTGTTAAAGTTTCTAGGGTTCCACTTTACTCTGAGTGCGGCCGTACAGTTGCGGAAAGGAACGCATGGTTCTCAAGGATCAGTGGAATATTGAATGAACTCAAACTTGTATTTTTTAATTCTAATAGGAATGGAATTCGTAGCTGTTCATACAACGCCAACCAACTTCATTATAACTATAAACATTTATTAATCAGTCTTTACTGTCATAGTTACAGTCATTTTTATTATACATGTGTCGTAACGAGTATGGCATAAAGGGAAATACAAAATATGGGGCAACAAAAAAATTAGTATTTCTTTAATAAACCATATCACATTATTGAGTCCCGCTTATTCGACCTAAAACTCGACATTTTGGCAACAAAAAAATTATGTGATGCTGATACTAAATCGCTAATATTTCAAGGTTATGGTCTTCCCGGATGTCCAACCTTACGATATGACGTTTTACATCTGACAATTTCAACCATAACCTCCTGGTGGGGCCATGTTTTGTCAAACGGCGGAGACTTATTTGTACTCCCAATAAATAATGGTGACACCAATTTTATGTTACAAAAGTAAGATGATTTTTGAAAGTAAAAATAAAATAATACGCAAAATACCAATCCTAAGGTTTAATCATTTTGTTTACCAATTTTTTGGTAAACTTGCTTGGCTATTTTATAAAAAGTTATTTCACTTTTTTCTACATTTAAATTGAAAATATATAATAAAACCATTTTTTAAATAAAAATAAAAAATATTCTAAGATAAATCAGAATTTTTAACATGGTAAAACAAGCGATAATGTTTTCGAAAGAATTTTTTTGCTTGGCGTTCTTTTTTTACATTTTCAAATAATCTTCAACATGAGTTAGCAATAGATGACGCGTTTCAATTTCGGAAGTTTATCCGAATGACCGCACGTAGATCAGAAAAAAATGATAGGTTTATTTGGTTCGAATAAAAACCACTCGATTCTTTCACAATCATTGTCTTGTCCTCTTTTTGAATTTTATTGACGAATAGGAGATTCAAGCTCGCAGCAGTGAGTGGACGAACCTTGCGAAGAAAAAACAGGCGCGAGGGGGGGGGGGGGGCACGTTTAAAGAGACGCGACGAACAATCGTCACCGTGTACTCCGATCTAAGGGGTCACACCACTGTAGAATTTTTTTTAAATTGATTTTTTTTACTTCACTTAAGAGATGCTTTGAACCATCTAGAATAAGAGGAAAAAAGTTTGGTACCTGTAAAACAAAGTCCGCAGGCCCGTGTGGGTCTGCGGTGGCAGTGGCGGGCCCGTGTGCGAGACATCGACCGTTTTTCTCGAAACTCAATTTTTTTAAACGGCACGCAGCATAACTCCAACCATTTTCATTCTTTTCCCTCCAAATTTTGAGTACATCTCTAAAATAACATTCCGAAGAGAAATGCGTACGGGATTTTCCATGAGTTAATTATAACATTAGTTATTAACAAATGATTGTCCTTTTTTCGTCGAAAATTAAGTTTTTGGTTTAACGCTTGCCAATTACACAAAAATCAATATTTTCACAATCCTCTACGTATTTCTCTAGCTATACGCGTGTAAATTAATAGAAATTTTGAATTTTTTTCTACAATCAAATTTGCGTCAGCCATACTGCATGCCGCAGAGCGTCTTAAACTCAACATGTCCCGCCAGAACGACTCCAGCGTTATCGTTTGGTATAATTTTTTAATATAAATTTCTATTTGTTGACTTGAAAATATAACTTATAACATTCTTGAGTATTTGTATTCTCTTGTTTGTCGTTCTACCAACAAAAAAAATTGCCAAATATCACTCAATTTTTTACATTTACAGTGATGTAAGCCCTTGACGTAAAACGAGCGCGCGCTCTTGATTTCTATCGATTTTGTTCAAATTTTAACCAGATATTGTTCATATCATTATACATGTTTAAATGAGGTTTCACAACGGTTGACTATTCAGATTGGGAGATAATGGGTTTTTAAATAGCAACTTTTAATACTGCAGGGTCTGCATTGACTGAAAGTCAGGTCACATAATTCGGCGTACCACTCTATTGTGTTTAATAAGTTTGAAAAAAAATTATATGGTTAGATAGAAAAATAGTTAGGGAACGAGTGAAAAAAGTTTCGATTGTCTTTATTATTCAGTTTTGCTAAAAACGTTTAGTAACGACAGAATAACAACACATTATGCACCACCGCGGAACAGTATTGTTCAATATTTCGAGAACGAAAATAATTATCGTGTTCCTAAAGTTAAAAACTTTTATCGGAAAAAAAAATATTTGCGTTATAAACATTAATAATTTGACATTGTTTATGTTATTGCCATGTGTCTTCTTATAGGGGACAAATATTTTTTACGGACAATTACTCTGTCTAAATTTCAATGCAGACCCTACAGTGTTAAAAGTTGCAATTTAAAAACCCATTATCTCCGAATCTAAATAGTCGACTGTTCTGAAATTGCACTAAAACATGCATAATGATACAAACAAAGTCTGGTTAAAATTTGAACAAAATTTATAGACATCATGAGCACGCGCTTGTTCTACCTTAACGCGTTTCAACCGTTGACCATGCAATTCTGTTGGGCCCGAGGTTTGGACCAGTCTATGCTGAATATGAGATGATGGTAGCCGTAACCATTGAGATGCAAGAAGACCCTAGCATCCTCGGCTTTCGTTTTGAAATGTGCACACGTAAAGGGAAAGCCGTGCACAGATTGGTGGTGCGATCCTTGGCGAGATATTGTTTCTGAATGAAGCTGAAGGGTTCGACGAGCTCCTTGAGGTCAGTCTCGCTGGTGCTCTCGAAGAGATTGGAGACAGCAGTGATATCCTCGCAACACTGGGACTGTATACTGTAGCCTCGATGATTGACGCCGTCTCTCATACTCGGCAGTACGTACTTGCTGACCTGGATAAATCCGATGGTCCATCTAAATGGTAAATCCGACGCTACATTGGTTCTGGTTCCTTCATGATAGCTCAGGTACCGTACCTACCACGCATGTGCGTATGGTATCGGTATCAGTATTAATATGCTGAGAATACAGTACATGTATGTTTTACACTGTTGAAGTGTGCATCGTTGGAATGCAAAGGAAAATCTTTTCCATTTCTTTATTTCATTATTTTTATTATTATCCAAAACCTTTTCTCACATATTTAGTCTGAAGATCTCCAATGAGGATCGTGAAAAAAGTTTGAATGGTGTTGAAGAGCTATACGTGCTCGAAAAAAATGGGCTGCGAAACTTTCATTGCGTTCCAACGATGCAAGCTTCAATATAATTATGTTTTACTATTGTACAATGTACCGATATCATCTAGTAACACGTACATTTCCGTGTAGCGGTATACTACCGTACAGGTACACCGTAGGGTACAATCTCTGTATCCTCTACCAATAGTACGCTCGGTCATCAGGGTGAAGCTATCGAGGAATCGCTACAGGTCCACAAATCATCCGCGTTTGAGACCTGACAGTTTAGCGTTCGTAGGCAAATGATGTTGAACTTTCGTGCCTCATTTTTGTCGCACACTGCTCAGGGAATCGAGGATTTTGAGGGGTAATGACAATGGCGCCCGATCACCCGATTCTTACATCGCAGCCGTTGGCTCTTTGACACATCAGCGAGCGGGAAAGCAATGCGAGGGAAGATCGTGGCAAATGACACAGTACGTAAATTGAGGTTATGAGACAGGCCATAATTTTTATTCTTACGTCAATATAAATTCCAGCGATACGATCGTGCTATCAAAATTCGAGGATACACGATAATAACCATATGATCGCTCGTACGGGAAAATTCCATCGATGTCGAAGAATTCGTGAACTTCGCGTGCCGCCGTCGTCGCGTCGAAGCGACACTTAGCATCGCCGTCGGTAAAAACAAAACAGAAACACATTTCGAGTCTCGCTTTCACCGTGAGCAAACTTACTCGTTAATCTTCGTCAATGTTGCTCTTCGGAGACGCCGAGAAACTCCACGTGTAGAAGAACGATGTAAATTAATCTAACGCGACAAACCGCCCAGGTTCCGATCAACGCAACTGCCCGGCGGTACAAGATAGGGGTGGGGGGCGCTGCGTAAAAAGAGTCGGGGCGTATTCGTCAGTCGGTCAGTGGCATCGATCGGTAGCATCGATCTCTGGCGTCGATTTTTTAATTTTTTTATTACATGGCGTCGTAACGCTACCGCGTCTCTTGATAATTAAAAATATTTCGAGTTTAATTTAATTTTGTAGAGAGTGAAACAACCAAATGTTTCCAACTGTTGAACTGTTGAGAAGTCGAAAAAAAAATGTTCGACCTTCTTGACCGACTGTTCGAGAATCTCAACGATCGTGAAATTTCGAAAAGCCGAAGCGTCGGTTCGGTCTCGGTGGCGACGATTCTTTAGCGGGTTTTGGAAAATATCTAGACAGTGTCTTACAGAAAGACGTTGGATTTAACCCGATATCTTGAATAGTTGTCCCGCAAAGGCCTCATGAAAAATGTCGTGAAAAACGGCAAAGGGTTGCATGGTTTGTATTACACTATGTCTTGGACCACAGACCATACAATACGAAAAAACAGTAATAACTGCCGAGATTGAATAGTCTATAAATCGAATGTCGACAAGCGTTTGGGGCAGGAATGGCCCCATGTAGAAGTTCCAAAACTCAGCCGATGGTGAACAATCGGCTGAGACTTGGCCCAGTAATGGAAGCCAAGCTTCGATATTGTAGACTTTTCCAAACGTTGCCACGTTGGTAGCACAGAACAGACCCAATTGTTGTTTCAAGTTGTTTGAAGTTGTTTGAAGGTTCTGAGAACCAACATTACTGATGCTGCACCATTTAACGGGCCAACCTAGCCCGGGCATAATTCGACTATAGATTCAGCTTCGGCTATATCATTACAGAAAATATGCGCCAACCGTTAGCCTAGGCTCGGCCGAACGACAGGACAATTGTCGACACCCAACCGTTTTTTCCGTTAATGAGAAACACACCTTTATCGTCGGCGTTATTCTGGCCCATGGTCTAATTAACATTCCTAATTGACGGAAAAAAGGTTGGGCGTCGACGATCGTCCTAACGTTCGGCTGAGCCTAGGCCAATGATTGGCGTATGTTTTCTGTAATGATATAGCCGAAGCTGAATGTATAGTCGAATTATGCCCGGGCTGCGTTGGCCCGTTAACTGGTGCAGCATCAGTAATGTTGGTTCTTAGAACCTTCAAACAACAGTTGGGTCTGTTCTGTGCCATCGATGTGCCAATGTTTGGGAAAGTCTACAATATCGAAGCTTGGCTGCCATTACTGGGTCAAGTCTCGGCGACTGTCCACCATCGGCTGAGTATTGGAATTTCTACATGGGTGCACATCTCGTGAGAGATAATGCAAATTTCGTGGTACTTTTCAAGCAGGACGATATGAATATGACTTATTCGTGCTTCAAATATATGTGCACGCAATGTTGACATTCTGACAAGTATGCGTTTATTACGATCGACAAGGATAGCGATATCAACGAAGGTCGATATAGGCAAGGATTCGATTATTTTCTGACCATTGATAAATGACTCAACGATGGGGGTTGGCGAGACAGTATTGTACATGCGTTGATAGTGACATCATGAAGAGCGAACAAATATTGAAAGAGAAAGATGTATTGCGTAAAATTGCCAGGGCGAGCGATGCCATCAGACGAAAACATCGAATGATCAAGATTGGAAAAGATAGCGATGAGCAAAGAATGCAAGATGTCTTCAAGCCTATAGTGAGACCATTGGATAAATCGGTGTCGTAAAAAACGTCGAAGTGCCGGGGACGACGAGGGAGATTAAGAATAATAAAACGAGTGATAATGTTGAACAAAACGAAGATATGCTAAATAGTGTGAACATGAAAAATGAAACTCAAGATGCCTTCAAGCGTGAAACACAAGATTCCTTTGAATTGGCATATGAGGACGATGATGACTCGCCAACTCAAAGTGTCAATGATTTATTCATCGAATATCTCCTGTTGTTACGAACAAATATAAAGGCAAGCTTTGGATGTATCATATGGTGTACGGAATCTCGCAAACAACAAATTAATTATTCGCAATTCTCCGATATTTTTCGATTCTCAACATATTTGTGTGGGAGATGTGAACTATCCGAAAACTGTTGGATTAACAGAGCTGCTATTTAAAAAAAAGCCCAATGTCGAGGCTTTTACACTGGACGATTTGAAAAACTAGAAAATAATTGTAATCTGGACGAATGCTCACAAAAAGTGTTATGCTACTGAGGCTATACTACGCAATACCTGACACAAATTCAACACTTATATCACAAAAAAGTACATGGGAAAGGGTATGCCAAAGTACACAGGGCGAAAAAATGAAAGCATATGAAAAGAAATTCTAAATTTGTAGGTCATTTTCAAGAGTCTGTAACTCGGACAAAAATAGTCGCAGAGTAATATGTAAAGAAGCAAATTGAAGATCCAAGTTTCTAGTTTCCAATTCTTGAGTTTAACATTTCTTACCGTTAGCTGTTTGAGTTTTGAGTACTCATAAGAAAACCACAGGAAAAAGAAATTAAAAATGTTTGCTTTATTTTCAATAGGCCACGAACTTCAATCAATTTTTTTCAGTAATTTCACCAGAAAAATTCTTTAGATAATTTTATGCTCTTTAATTTGAGTGGTTTAAGAACCTTGTACGATGATTTTTCGCTGAGTTATCGCCGTTCAAAGCAAAAAAGTGTGTTTTGACTTTGGTAATTAATTACACGGGAAATAATGGTCGCACAGAAAATTTAGGGGGGGTTTTTAAAACTGCAAAGTATTCTTTACATGGCACAGTTATTGATTATTTATTTGAAAAAAAAAATCCGTGCGAGAATGTTGATTGAAAACGAGGTGAACAATTGCGGATTTAGGGATATTCGTTTAACTTGGCATAATTTTACAAACAATGGATAGGCTAAGAATGTTGACTGTCACTTTTCAGCCGCAAAGTATCCCAAAGAAACCCTGAAAATTTCAAAGCGCCGCCATTTTTTTCTCATTGTGTTCGGAATGATTAAATTTGTCGTTTTCGCTAAAAATCAATTTAAGGATGGATTTTTCATTTATTTCTTGAGGTGGGAAATGTATTTTAGCAATAACCAATATGTTTTTGTATAAAAATGTTAATTATTGTAAGGAAAATAAGTGAAAAGAAAAAAAATATATTTTTTTACCATATTCACAATACTTCACAAACGGCGAAAAAAATTAGTTTGATTTTTTTTCGACCGCTGCAACGTCTTTAGTTTTATTTGTCAATTTAAAAATGAATCGCTAAAAGTTGATTGACCTCCCAAACGATTGCTGTATTTTCTTTCCCAAATCTTGAATTTTGACTGAAGTCTGCAGAGCACAAATCGTGTCACAAGCGTTCATGAAAAAAAAAACAGTTTTCGTTCAAAACTAACTCGAAAACTCCTTCCTAGACATCCGGATTTTGTCTTCATCGCAGTGACAGACGATCTCTCGTTTGGCACCGCCGTGGGGAACGTGATAATAAAGCCGCTACGCATCCAGTAGCGGCTTTTAATGGCGGTTCAGTAATGGTATGGGCAGGCGTATCCATGAATACTAAAACCCCTTTGGTAATCATTCCAGGAGCATTCACTGCCGAAAGGTACGTTTGGTAGAGAAGGACACCCGTTTAGGCCAATCCCTCAAAGGGGAGAGCCCGGGTACTTCAGTGAGTAGCGACACCGTCTGCTCGAAGTGTTGATATACCAATGTCGACGAGAGCCAATTGGAAGTGGTACGGACTTATCGTAATCACGAGGATCCGACCAATGATCCAGATTGGTACTATCATGTCGTGACCGAATGTGCATAATGTATTTACTTTTCTCGTTTTCTCTTACCCTGTTGAGCTCCGGCGAAGACACGGGGTCTACGGCGATTTCCCATTGAAATCGTGAATGACCACTAACTAAGCCTAAGACGCACGATAGCGGAATTCTCATCTTCCAACGGATCTTCACATTTTCTTTAGACTTAGGTCTACCACGGCGGAAATTTGACCTATCAATAATAAATAAACGTCTCCCCCACGCGAGAGCACAGCGGTCTTAACCATATCACGAACAAATACACAAACGGAAAAACTTCGGATTACAAGAACGTCCAACACATGAGGCGGCATTATAAATATTTATAGCATAGGGTACGATAAGATGCTTTAGTTATAAAACGACACTGCACAGCGACTCGAAGAATACGGAAAGTATCAGCCTTGACAAACGAAACGTTAAAATCTTCTTCACACCAAAAAAATATACACTCGCTAAAAGAAAATCCTCCGACCCAGGAAGTTGACCCGAACTTAAATCGCTGTAGACCGCATGTGCTGTCACACCGGGGTCAACAAGGCCTACCTTGGGGTAAGCGCTATGGCGCGACCAGACCCTTCTCTCTCCCCATATTTTCCCGCGCTCCTGATAAAGAAACGCAGCTTCAATTTCTGGAAACAGAACGACAATAGTGACTATCGCAACCTACGTCCTGCTCCCACTCTCAATTTCGACCAATCACCCGAGGAGACCTATATTTGATGCCTTTTCTACCATTTCCTAAGGAAAATGCATCATGGAAATGCATTCCTTCCCCCATTAACGAAACCTCTCCTATTTACCACTTGGTAAAGAAGTATCAGAAAGTCCGTGTTCCGTCACCACTCGTTGAAGTTAGTCTCCCATCAGTTTCCATCGAGTTCGGACAAAGTCTCCCAACATCTTTCATCCAATCTAGTTCGATACCAAAAAGCTGTCTCCCGAAAGCATCCGACGAGTTCAGACGTTAACTCTAAAAATGTATTATGTCTCCGGTATAATTGTTACAAGTTCCGTCTATATTTTGTAAAGCGCATCTTATAAAACTTCCAAGTTATTCATATTGAGTGTCCACCCTAATATCGATACATCGAATTGCGTAATTGTTCAATTAATTCGAAGACTCGGCTCGCGATAAATACTCATGTATTAAAAGATTGTGTCAACTTGAAGAACACCAGCTCCGCGCAACCCGTAACCGAGCGTACCCAACCGAGCGGACCGGCCTACCTGCGAAGGCCCAATTCGACCCTCCGTATCTCCAAACATTGTATCCACGACGCATCGACAAATGTAAGCGAATTTACCACCCTTTCTGTATCTTTTCTATTACATTAATTTAATCGAATTGACCAAATTGGTTAATTTCAATAAACCCCGAGTCGATAATATTTGAGTGTGTCCAATTATTCCTAAATCGGATAATCGCGTCATTCCATTTTTCCCAAGCGCTACTCCTTTTTACCCTCATCCCGAGTTATTGCGCTAGGCGTAGACTACAAAGAGGAAAACGCAAATATACATGCCCACGTCCCGACAGGACGTGAAAGTACCGCGGGGGCTAGTTTGTCCACCGTCCTATGGGACGGTACGAGCCGATAGTGGTTAGCTGCGCGGTGGCAGTAGTTGGCCGCATGCTGGTCAGGGTTCCTACGGGCTCCCGACAGGTGAACTACGCTGTTATTAGCTCGGCAGCAACCTGTAGAGTTGTTAGAGTGTTGAAAAATCACTCGGCTTGAACAGTAGCTACACAAGGACCTACTTCCGAATGTAAACTGGTAGGCTTGCAAAATTACAAACCGGGGGAGATGAAAATCGAAATCGAAACGTAAATTCTATTTTCACCTCATGGCGTACAATCGGAAATAACCCAGAGCGTTCGAAAGTAATAAAACACTGTAAAAGCCTTTCGACCCTACATTTACGGTAGGAAATTCATTCTCGTCACCGATCAGAAGCCTCTCGTTTGGTTCAAAACATTCAAAGACTCAAGTAGCGACTCAAGATCTCCGAATACGACTACGACGTCGTTTATAAACCCGGTCCACTGAACTCAAACGCCGACGCTTTATCGCGCAATCCGATTGAAACATTCGGAGAAGCAAAAACTATACCCTATTGCGATCAGAGAGAAATCGGAAAATCCGGAAATGCGCTACAAAACATAATCCGTCAACTGGCAAAAACAAGCGATAGCGACAGTGAGAAATAGAAACCCCGCGAGCTTCACGACATAGGCAATAAAGTTCACGCAGTTCCAGCCTCTGAAAAAATAAACGTATTCACCTGCTCTCAAACAAAAAACACGGGATCTCCTGATTCGAATGAAATAGTATATGCCTATGAAACACGTGGTGACGACGGTCCGGCAAGTGACGATGCACCCGAAGGGGCAGACGTACGTTCCGAACCTCGTAAAGCCATAAAATATGAAGAGAGTAGGACGAAGAAACCGAGGCCGATGTATCAAGACTCGCGCGCGCTCAACGACCTAAGAAAATAGCTCGTCCGACAACAGCTGACAGGCATAACCAGCGCAAGGCGCTTCCTATCTCCCACTCCGGAACCTCCACTGACCCAGATTCCAATATTTCAACAAACTCAGATTCTAGCGCTCTCTAGTCACAACCCATTGAAATTGAGGATCTTCCGGTGGAGGAAAGAAACACATCGGAATCGAAAATTGCGAACTGCGTCAATACAAAATAATTGTTCTATTTTCGAAACGATAACCTGGTCTATTTCATCGACTCAACGGGTAAGCCGTGTGATCCTGGATGACAGAAATTGTTAGAGTCGAATAAGCTTTCCCTTTGGTAAGACTTATCAGTAGGCCAAGCCTACAGTGAAAAGGTCAGAAGAAAATATCACCTTGCATTGGTTATTCGTGGCGAACAATCCGAGTCGTTATCTGCAATATCTGAAAAGGTTGATCAAAGCGTATGAGAACTGAACAAAACACGCGAAACTCTCAACCTCCAGTGAATTAGTTTCTGTCACTTTCAACATGTTGAACACTTTATATGGGCAGACGTGATGAACATCGTAAAATAAGTATGCACGTCCCAACGCCATCATTGTATTCAACGATATGGCATGCGGGAACCAGGACAACGTCAGAGCCTTCTACTGCATGGGTCGACACTAGAACATCGATTGCTTCTACCTGTGTCAATCGTACGCTCAGATCCCCAAGCACCCGGTGCGTGATAACGTGAATCTGTTGGTCATCTTTCGACAGGACGAGATGAACCTCCAACACATCTATGACGATCACGTAAACACGGACATGCCATACGTGCATTTCAGAGACTTGTGCTCGACCTGCGGGGCTTGCTCGAACTGCTCTTCAGGAAGAAACCCAGTGTGCATCTCGTGAGCGTGGAAGACAAGAATATCTATGGGAAAATCCTACAAACGACGAACGCACATAAAGAACACGACAGTCCGGACGAGGTCATCCACAGGCAAAGAAACAGCAAGTACAGGGACTGGGTGGCACCCTTGGTCAGTGGTACATCCGCCGGTAGTGGTGTATTGCCTCGGTACAAGATCGCGCGAAGGAACACGCGAAAGAACTACGTGTACTGGGACGACCCGAATGAGCTCGTTGATCGACTGCGTCTGCTGCTGGCTGAGCGAACGGCCAGCAATTCGAGTCACATCAGGGAGATCATCGAGGAGCTGCGTAAGGCCGGTATTGTCATATAGGCGGGGCAAGGGGCGCTGCAACCTCAGTTGAACGATGAGCATCGACGCGTTCGGACGTCAGCTAGGACGAACTGAGGGCGGTACGCGAGATCCTCCCGGATTCGGATTCAAGCTCACCACCGACGGACCACCACGACGGACGCACACGTGGTCAATCTGAGTCTCGCGAAACGTCTGATTCAAAGCACTCTGAGCGAATTGTTTCACATCACAACTCGGCTGAGAGAGGATTGTGACGATCTGCAACTGAACATACAGATTCTGCAGAATCAAGTGAACAAGAGGCCGAGAATTATCGAGGTAAACGTTGAAACGACTCAAGAGTTCGCCACGTGCAATTCCGAGGCCATTAAAACGTGAGACACGCGGCATGGAGTACAAACATCGGAGATTGGAGGAAGAGCTGCATAAACCCGTACGATGCAATTATTGACGCGCGAGAACTGGATGAGACGTGGCAGGCCGATCTCGTTGAGATGCAAGCATCCGCTCGGGAAAACCGGGGTGTCAAGTATCTACTCACAATCATCGACGTGCTGTCCAAGTTTATCTGGGCCGCTCCCGTGAAGCGGACGACCGGCAACGATGTCACTGCGCCCATGTAACTCGTGCTACGACAGGGTCGAGTACCGGCGAATCTGCAGACTAATCGAGGGAAAAAAATCTACAACGCGTCCTTCAAGAATCTCATGAGTCAATATCGCATCAATTACTACTCGACGTACAGCAACCTCAAGGCATTCATCGTCAAGCGGTTCAATCGCACACTCAAGAACAAGATGTGGCTGCAGTTCAGTCTGCGTGGTTCCTACAAGTGGCTCGACATTTTGCCCGATCTCGTAGCTGCATACAACAGCAGCTAACATCGCACTATCGGAATGAAGCCGGACGAGGTGACCAGCACAGAAACTTTGTTGCTGCAGCCTCGTGATCGTCAAAGTCGCAAAGCGCCCAAGTTCCGAATCGGCGACAAGGTGCGGGTCAGCAAAAATAAGCACGTTTTCGAGAAAGGCTACATACCCAACTGGACGACGGACATTTTCACGGTGAGTCGAGTAATGGAGTCGATGGTGACATACAGGCTGAAGGACTACCGAGACAAGCTCATTGCCGGTGGTTTCTACGAGGAGGAGCTTCTGAGAGCCAATTACCCCGACATGTATCTCGTGGAAGAAGTGTTGAGGAAGCGTGGCGACCGAGTCTACCCCAAGCGGCCGGGATTTGATAGTTCGCATAATAGCTGGATAAACACGATCGATTTGTAAATGGGTTCGAAAATGTATTGCAATCAAAAACTTTTCACATTGCGTGTGTGTGTTATTTATGATCGATGATGAATTCCATTCGATTCATCTTGGCCTCGCTGCCACCCAAGTACTTTAGGAGCAATTGTCCGTCCGTGGCTGTTTGTACCATGTGCTCCTACATCTTCGGATCCTTCACGAACGCGTCTGCGATGCGTTTAGGCAGAAATACTTGGTACTCGTTGTCGAGGGTAGCTACGGCTCTCAGGCCGCATTTCGTGATGAATTGTCTTAGGCCGGTGACATGGTAGATGATGTTTATACTCAGCGCTGCCAGTTCCTTCGTGGGCAGGGAATCCTTGAGTACAGCGATTTTTTTGAGCTTCTCGATGTCGTCCATCGTGTTGATGAGGCAAACGGCTGCAAGCGCGATGCTCATATACCTGCTATACCCTCTACTGCGCGCGGTGGTGGGGCTCTAAAGTGGCCCCACAGCAACGACTACGTGGTTTCGAGGAGGAGAATATGTTTGTCGTCGCGAGCGCTGAGCACAACCTTCACTTGCATCTCGGTGAACACCTTTCCCAAGCGCGATTTGATCACGCACTGTTGCCTGCGCTGCGTCAATTTCAGTTGACAGAGTTTTGGCACATAGGGCCTGGCAGCGGGGGTTTGCAAGAGATGCCGGTATTGACGAGAAACTTGCCACTTACGTCGTGGCAAACACCATGAAAGCTAAATCGAAACTCGGTATGGGGCTGAAGAAGAGAAAGTCCGTCATCACGCTTTCCAAAATAGTGACGGCCGCCTCGCAATCGACCGGCAGTAGTTCTCGCGAAGGCATTCGATCGGCGCTCACGAAGGCTCGTGACGCTGTGAATCAAGCTGGCGGAAAGAAGAAGGTGCTAGTGCCACGCGTACTGCCCGCCCTGGAGAACGGGGGCGAAGTTTTGCCGTTCCACATTCCCTTGTTTGCCGGCTTGAGTGTTACGGGAGCGCTGGTAGGTGGCGCTGCGGGTGTGGCAAAAGCTGTGAATGCCGCTAAAGCCGCCGAGCGTCAACTGCAAGAGAATCGCAGACACAACGAGACGATGGTAGCTATCGCTCTCGGTAAGGGGCTCTACCTCGAGCCTCACAAAAAGGGTTTTGGTATACACGTGGAGGCGCGAGCGAAGAAAATAAAGTTCAACTATTCCAAGCGTCCTATAACGGACGCCGACCTACTAAAATACGCGCAGGACATTCCGCATTTTCACGGTGTATTCATGAGAAACGATTTGCCGAGGAATGGACCGCATTATCGTGAATCGGCTATCGCCAATCTCGACGACAAGAAAGGATCGGGTACGCACGGGGTGGCCTATCGAAAACATGACAACAACGTCGTCTACTTTGACAGTTTCGGCGATCTACCACCACCTTGAGAACTCGTGAACTACCTCGGAGTCAACGAGGTCAAGTACAATCACGCGAGATATCAGGATTTCGACACGTACGAGTGCCGCCATCTTTGTCTCAAATTCTTATATAACCAGTTGTAAGAGTTCACGTGGAGTCAGTCACGCATGATCCAGTAAGGAAGATTCATTGACTCTCAGCCTGTCGAGAACCTCATCGTTACTGGAGGCGCAGTACTTTCCGCCGATCGAACTCTCACCCAGCAACTACGATACTCTCCGGCTAGTGGAATTCCTCTCGCTCAACCCCGTACCCAACATTGATCGCTGTAGAAACAAGTTTCACGCGGGTGGAGAGGTGATTGCGTTGCCGACGGGAAGTTACGAAATCGAAGATATCGAGAAGTACTTGCAGGATGTGCTTGCGCGAAAAGGCATCTCCCTCAACCTCAAGCCCAACAACACGCTGCGTAGCTTGCTCAAGTGCAACCAAAGTGTGGATTTTCGACCGGGAGACTCCATCGCTAACCGGTTGAGTTTGCTTCGAGCGAGCTGTCACCCGATACAACTCACAGCTCGGACTTGCCGGTAGCTATTCTCAGATACAACGCACTGCGAGTCGAGTGCAACGTCGCGTGCGGGACGTAAATCAACGAGTACAGAGCCCACACGATCCACGAATTCTTTCCGGCAGTACCGCCAGGATATAAGCTCATCAAAGTTTCCTCGCAAGTCATTTGCCTCCCAATTGCGCATAGTCGATCAGGACGGAGAACTGGTGAATTTTCGCGGTGAAATTAACACTATCAGACTGCACATCAAGGAAGCCAATTAGACATGGGTATCATCTGCAACAAGATCGGCCAGGGCTGTAAAAGAGCATTACCATGTCGCCCAAGCATCAGTCGTCGACCAGTGTGGAAAACGCTAACACGTCAGGGCATTCAGTTCCTGAAAAGCCTCGGACTCAAAGTTGTCGTTGGTGTCGGAAGGAAGTAACTTGCGTGATATTTTGCTGCTGGAATGGAAGAAGCGTTAAATGTTCACTCGTCCGTCGTATTCGACGAGTCCGTCACGCATTATGATATTCACGCGCATCAAACCTATACTTCATCGAGATTCGCCAACAGCAATGATATTCGCATATCCATTCAGCATCAGGACCTGTGTGTTCTACCAGCGCAAAGCTCACTGCACGACTGCGGTAGATTTAGCAAATCGAACGGAAATGCAGTCACGGCGACAGAGTTGGTTAACAACGCCATCTTTCATCTGTTTAAGGAAACTCGCTACAAGATCAATGCCATGGAGATCGTCAGAAGCAAGCACGTCGGTCTGACGAGTCTCATGAACGGCTACGCTTCACTCAGCCCGGTTCAGATGTCCATCATTGAATACTCTGGCTGCTTCGAAGAGCAGCAGCAGCTGACGAACGACACGGGATACTTCGATGTATGTATACCGCTCACCATGATTCTCGGCTTCGCTGAGGACTATCGCAAGATCGTCATCAACACGAAGCACGAGCTGATTCTCACGCGATCGAGAAACGACACGACTGCAGTTACTTAAACACCCCTCGAGAATGGCGCCACTGAGGAATTCAAGATTGAGATCGCTATCGCAAGATTGTCATCAACACGAAGCACGAGCTGATTCTCACGCGATCGAGAAACGACACGACTGCAGTTACTCAAACAGCCCTCGAGAATGGCGCCACTGAGGAATTCAAGATTGAGATCGCTAAAATAGAGTGGCTGATGCCTTACGTGATGCTGTCAACTTTGCACAAAATACGTCTGCTCAGTCACATTGAGAAGGACATCACTATGTGTTTTCGCATGTGGGAATTGTACGAATACCCCATGCTTCCATTCACGACGAAACACGTTTGGATAGTCAAGACGTCGAATCAGCTGGAGAAATTGCTCTGCGCCATTCTCGCCTCGCCGATGAATCGAAGAGGCGTTCGAACGGCAAACGCTGGCCGCTTCGATCACTGCGCAATATCCAATGTGAAGCTGTTCCTCAATTCGCAGTGCTACCCTTACGGTAATCTCAATCTCGACGTGTTACGCAACCAGCACGCTCAGTTGTAAGAGATGTACGCCAGCTTCCATACTGCGTACTACGCTTAGGAGGCGGAACCTATGCTGACGAAGACAGACTTCATCGCACATGCTCCACTCATCGTGATTGACTCCTCGAAACAGAACGATGCCCTCAAGCAGGCACCTGTTGACGTTCGTATCGAACTAGAGGCTCAATCCAATTTTCCCGCGGGAACTACATCCTACTGCCTGATCTTGCAGGATTGCATCGTGTACTACAATCCCATAAGTGGAGATGTGAGAAAGCGCCTCTAGAGTGGTGGAGGGGGTGCAGAATCCGCCTATGAATGACGCCCGAGTCAAGCGTTCATCATCGATCGCAATTGAGTACGTGCTGGATACGCCGGGCTTCCAGCAAGACAAGTTTGTACTCAAAGAACTGGCAGTAGCTCCGCTCAATTCGGACGTGCGGCCGCTGATTTTCCTCTTCAAAATACCGATAACCATGGCACGATCTCCCAGTCAGGTACAAAAGCATACATTCCTGGCTCGAACGCAACTATCATCATCTCGGCTGTAGCACGGGAGAAGTACCCTACTGCGAGGTTGAGAACGTGCTTCGATCGGTTCTGCAAAACGCCAGCGCCATCTACGTGAAGGGACAGCAGAAGCAGCAGTGGCTCGAACGTTTTGGATTCCTGCATCCTGCCCTTACCACGATTCACCTAATTGCGCACTTCTAAATGTCCTGCTGTTGAGGAAGTTTCTTCGAGAGAGCCGCCCGTCCGTTGGGCGATCGCTCAAACTGTTTCATCAAGTTAGAGTTCTTTCTGCCATGGAACCCATCGACATTGCCTAGCTACCCAAGGAATTCATCGTCACCTTCGCTGCATACAGCGTCGATCTCGCCTGGGATAAATCACCCGAATCCCTGAAAGGTGACCCCGAAGTCGTCGAGTGTCTACGGTGCCGCGAACACGTGGAGAAAAGTTTGCTTACATCACTCAGAAGAGAATGTAAACAATGTATCTTGAATTCATAATGAACATCTCAATCGTGTGTGTCATTGCGCAACCTCAACAATCTTGATAGATGACCATACCGATTGTTAAGTATCCTGATCGCTGGTATCACGGACCGCGCGCGTTTGAATTTCCCGCCAAAAGGTCTCCACTTTCGAATTTCCCGCCGAGAGGTCTCCGCTTTTGAATTTCACGCGCGAAAAAGTCTCCGCTTTTAAACTTCCCGCTGAAAGATCTTATGAACTTCCCGCCGAAAGGTTCGTCTCTCGACTTTGAATTTCCCACCAAAAGGTTCCTGTCTCCGCTTTTGAATTTCCCGTCAAAAGGTCTCCGCTTTTGAACTTCCCACTAAAAGGTCGGGATTTCCTGTCGGAATCTATCGCCGGTAAGACGGATTCCCACAGCAATCCTTTTTGGGTCAGCTTCGACCGACTGTCGGTAAGGTAGATATTGACAGAGGACTCGACATAGCCAGGTCGAAATCTACGTTACCGACCGCCGGTAAGGTAGATGCCTACGCGAGGGACCCGATATAGCTGGTCGGAATCTACCTTACTGAAAGTCGGTAAGTTACGTTGGTACATGGTGGTCTCGGCATAGCTGGTCGGAATCTACCTTACAGACGGTCGGTAAGGTATATACCTACATGGAGGGGGAACCGGCGTAGCTTACCTACTTTTTTGAGCGGTCGTCTGAAAATAATTGCAGAACGATTTCGAATAAAATTATGTCGAACGACGGCATTTCACCCACAGTCCAATGGAGCTCCCGAGGGATCTGATCATGTATTCGCCGAATTCATGAAATGGTAAACAGACAAAGATAATGAATGGGGCCAATGGTTGGAACTTTTGATGCTCTCATACATTACTAGCGTTCATGAAAGCACCAGATACATTCCTTAAGAGATAGTCTTTGATAAACTGGTAACAGTCCCGTCAAGCGAACCTCTTTGCGAATCAGACCAGTTGGCCACTTAGCGCGGATATTTGATTGAATTAATTACGCGGATGAACGGAATTAGAACCCTTGCCTACGAAAACCTAATCTCATCCAAACGCCCAAAAAAATATTACGACTGAAACGCAAATTCAAAAAATTTCAAGGTAGGAGACTTCGGTACCTACAAAAAGGTCGTAAACCAGGTGAACTCGGGAATCACTATACCGGACCGCATAAGGTCCTAGAAAAATTGGAAAAGGGTAACGCAAACATCCAGTACATTAACAAGATGCGAGTAGTGCACGGATACAGATTGCGATATTCCCACATTATAACCAAAGCCAAAAACAAAAATGAAAACAACCGAACCAGAGTCGATGAATCCGATTTTAACGCTAACAACTAAACGCATAATCATAATAATTACACTCGTTTTTTCAGATGCCCATTATCAACCTACTCTGTAACGTCTAATGATATCAAGGTTAAATGAACAATTAAAAGAGCGAGATACAAGTTCATGCCTGTTCTGGTCGATGCCATACCAGCTGCAAACATGAAGCCGACGACGAAGTCTACTTGGAGATACAACAACCCAGCATCGCCAGCATCATGTGGGATCTATTCCATAGAAGATATCAAAAACGTACGAGAACGCATAATGTTTTCCGTAGAGAAACTCGCTGTCCTAAACGCTATGGGACGGGGCATCAGTAGTTAAACCACTGTCAATCAAAAGGAGAAGTTGTTAAACCTCCTGGATAACAACAATCTATAGCACCAAGCGGACTCCATTTGGAATCACACTTGGACAAATTCATTTAATTCGGTACAGTAAGCGCTGGATTCACCCGGATGTTACTCGTCAAGCGAGCGATCAAGCTCCTCGTAGATTCGATGATCCATGCATACAGCCTACACACTGTGTATGGCTGGTCGTTCTATATTGTCGATACAGCATGGAACTCGGTTACGTACCTCCTGATGCACCTGGCTAAACGACCCAAGAAGAAAACGTCAACGGATGCAGAGAATGGTCAAGAACTTCATGAACCCGTGACGGCCCCTCCAGCTGAACCGGAGGGCCAAGACCAACGCTGCAACACATGATCTGTACTCTGAAATCTCCGAACATGCAGAACACAACCAATCCTCCAGACCGCGCTCCTTCCCTTAAGGGGTTTTCTCTCTTTAGACGCTAAAAGAAGGCTATTTTCATGAATTTTTTTGATAGGTTTATATTATAGATATTGATATAAAAGTTTTTACACTTAATAAATACACTGTCCAAATACATTTTTTTAAAAATCGTATGTACTTATGTAACCTAAAGAAACTTTAAACGCGTTTTTCTCGAAACAACGTTCTTCGACGGCTTGTTGATGAAATCTTCGAAACTACTAAACCGATCCTTATGAAATTTTAACCATATATTCTTTACTGGATTAATTTGGTTTACTATAGCTATAGCGCACATGAAGATTTTTTTTAATTTTGATATTTACCTTTTTTTGTGCAAAAACGGTGAAAAAACCCATTTTTTTGTTTTTTTTTTCGAAATATGTCCGCCATTTTTTATTTTCGCATATATAAAAAATGTCATGATATGCGCTGAAGCTATTAACATACTGAATCTAAGACCGTTTGATTTTTTTGTTTCGGATGATCCATCTCCGAGATTTCATCAACCGCGCAGACCTACGATTTCGTAGGCCATTTTTTTAACTACCATTTTCGTCTATAAATAGTGCCTTAAATAAATAAATAAATAAATTTTAATGTATTTCTAAAGTGTATTTATTAAGTGTAACGACTTTTATATCAATATCTATAATATGAACCTATAAAAAAAATCATGAAAATAGCCTTTTTTAGCGTCTAAAGTGAGAAGACCCCTTAAGTTCGCATGCAGAGATTAACAATAATTATAATCATGCTAACAACTTTCTTTTTGTCGTCGTTCTTTTAAGGGGCTATGCCAGTGGGACCGCTGAAAATATGGGTGATTTTCGGGCATTTTTTAGAAGAAAAGTACTCACTTAAATGTTTCGAAAAATTAAGAATATATTTGGCTATATTAGACCTATATTACATAATTTTGTTCATCGCAAAATATTGAGATCCAAGGACTTATACGCTGCCTTCGGAGGCCCAAAAAAAAATTCCTCCAGTGCTGCCATGATTCCGGCCGATTGAGTAGCTGCAACAGGAAAAGGAAAAAAATGTCGTTAAACTCGAAGGTATTTCCTGTACAATGACGTAGGATTTTCGAAAAATATCAAAATCTAACAAAATGGCGTGGTTATGAAGAAAAGTCTGTTTTCTTGCCTACAAAATGGCAGTTTTTTTCAATGCCAAATCGTCAATTTTCATCCAATTGAAAATATCCTACGTCATTGTAGAGTAAATATATTCAAGAGTACTCAGTTCAAATTTCAAGTCAATCGGATAATTGCTCTTTAAGTTACGATGTCAGCAAATTTGAAAAATCTCATTTCGAGAAAAACGCGTCTAATGATTTAACTATGGATTTTTGCAAGATAAAATGATAAAGATACGGCCTTGAAATTTTCACATGATATTCTTGAAAGTACAAACTGTCGACAAAGGCAAAAAATAGATTTTTTGAAAGTATTGCACTGATATAGCCCCTTAACGTTGTCAAGTAAGAGATAGGGTAAAATAAGTAAATAAGTACGTATGCATAAGCAAAAATAAATAGGAGAAAACATGTCCACAGACATTTCATCGTAAAATAAAAAGGAGAAAACACGTTCACAGACATTTCGTAGCAAAATAAAATATATACATATTTTATTTTTATTTTATTTCCTCATGCGAAGAGAATATACAATAATAATTTCTATAGTCGACATAATACTCTTATCCAAAGATTGTACCTACCGACACCGTAACCACTCAAAAATAGGCTGATGACGATATACAAATAACCTTCGGAACATTCACAATAATTAAATGGGACGCTCAATATTAAGCCGGGGAGGTCTTACATCCTAGCGAATGTGCAGGAGGTGTCTTCTCTCGGTTATTTCCAGTACCCTCATTTATCGTTATAAATTCATTATAAGTATACATATAAGAACAAGACGCGTAACAGCATAAAACGGAACGTACGTACGTTCCACACGCATATTCAAACTACAGCAATATGTGCAAGATAGCAGCACCGTCAGTCATCGACTTTTCCTGTCACATTGGCTTTCAAGACGAATACGATCTCAGGCGCTGTTCCACGAACAGCTGTCGAAAGAAAAATCAACCAGCGACGAAAAATACACCCGGTCTCTTCGCGTAGCCCGATATTTAAACTTCTTGATATGAGAAGTCACCGCGGCCATCCATTGGCATAACGCAAACCATGCGCACGCTTTGGTCTCAAATATCGAACACTATATCCCATGCGCTTTTTCGCCAAACACGGGACAAAGATCTCCTTTTTTTCATACGCATAATAATCAGAACCGATGCCCTGGAATAAGGCCACACACGTGAATATCGAATCTGACTAACTATTCGCACACCATACCGCGACCAATCACGCTGATCAACAGATATATTCGCGACCAATGGATGTAGAAACATGTAAGCGAACCACATAATTCTGTTATTTTTCTGTATTATACCTTTACTCCACTGTTATTACTAATTCACATTACAATCCGACTACCCATCTGTAATAAAACTGTAATCAAATTTATGTGAGCTTAATTATATTCCTTCGCACGCCCTACTCCTTTTTACCCTCATTCCGTGCTATTGCGCTAGGCGTAGGCAACAAAGAGGGAACAGAAAGTATTATGCTCTCATCCCTTCCGGATCTGACAATTGTTTAATGAAATATAAATTAATAATAATGAAATATTCGATCTACAGTATTTTTCAATTCGCAATCTTTTTTCTCCATGACGTCAAGCCCTCATTCTTCACTGGCGCCGACTCCAACAATAAGTCATTTGGTATTGCAAATATTTTAATAGCAATAATTTTATATATTTTAATTATAAATTTATTGTATTATGTATACAATAAATTATTTTATGGTATATTATGAATCAGCGTTTCCAGTCTTTGTTGTTTAAATACAGTACATAGTACATAATATACAGAAACTCCAAATTTTTAATTAGTTTAGTTTTTGAAATAGACCCCGTAACAAAAATGGTCTAAAACTGACACATTTGACGGCCCCTATTTATTTCCTTTCGAAGATAAGAAAGAAAAAAAATATTTGTACTCTACTCAATGAGCTTTAAACAATGCCACTCCACATGCCAGGGTAAGAAATGTTGCCGCATAAAACATTACGTACATGCGCCTTTACCCTAACCTAGATCCTAGGTATTTTATCATTGTGAATGTGTCAGTACTGATTCATTCGTTGTTGTGTGAAGTCCGGGATTTCCGTCTGTGATTCGAGTACGAAGCCGTTAAATTGAAGAATGTAAAAAGGGATTTTTGAAGTATGGCGAGCAATCAATCAGATGCAGGATGGGGAAGTATGAAAAGGATAAACGTAAATATCGCAAACAGTAGCAATGCACTGATTGGGGCAAATGTAAGTAACAATTCTCTATCCTCTTCGGCCGGTGTTTGCGTTTGTATAAAATAATATTATAAGTGTAGCATTGTAGGAGATTTCATGGCTTATTTAAGTAAATTGGCGTACGATGGCTTCAACCTATTCATTTGGTAAGACACACGAGCATCGCACGATCTCAACGAAGCTTACTGCAAAATTTGCCATAAATCTCTCAGAATCCATCTCGTCGATCTTCAGACACACGCGAAATAAAAAAAAACATCAGGGGAATTCTACCGTACTAAATAAAATTTGGATGAGTCATGGTGCGTAACTGCAGCAGACCCTGATATTGAATTCATATAATAATGAACGCATCTGTTCAAAGAATGAGATTTGTAAGTATATACAAATGTTCGCAAAGCAAATTTCAATTTGCACGATTTTCCAAAATTCTGATTACTTATGTGTTTATTTCGTATATTTTTTAATATCGTTTACCCAAAAGTTAGTGAATTTCAATTAAATCTTTTTACATTTTTCCACAATTCTTTTTTGTCACATAAACGGTATCAGGTGTCAATTACTGCCGAGAAGAAAATAGCTGATATCAAATTGGCAATATACACCACGATGCACTCAAGCATTCGATCAGTGGACCATCTAGGTGAGCTTCTCACGGATTTAGGGACAGGAAGCAATCGCGAAAATGCACGATTGCACAGAACGAAACGCTGTAATTTGATCAAATGCGTAATTGCACCAGCCCTGTTAGATAACTTGGTGAAAGCCATTGGCGACAAAGGTTAATCGATTATAATCGATGAAGGTACCGATGTATCGGTAACTAAGTATCTATGTGTGGTATCCTGCAAAGTGGTGACCTCAGACAAGCGCGAGCTACCTTGTACTCGAGCGACTTGTGACGTCGAGACGACGTGGCAGTGTATTGTGAGCCCGTCTAGCGAACCCCACGTGAAAAATAAATAGCGCGTTGGTCTTCCCGATACCCCCGCCAGATCCCTTAATTAATGAGTTATAACAGTGGCGACGAGGATGGGCTTCACCAATAAAAATACTTTGATAAGTACTTTGAGTATATATTCAAATAAAGTGAAGAAATGGTGGAGGAAGCTTCGAAGCATGAGAACGACTTGAACAGTGTTAAGGATCCAGTGAACTGGGAAGTAGTCGAAACAAATTTTAAAGCAGGGCAGACCGCGTGGATACAAACGTACTCAAAAAACGATTTTTTGGAGATATGTGAACCATGCGAGGTCGAAGTGCCATTGAAACTCTCGATAGCCGCAGTGCGAAGTCGGGGGGCAAAAACACCCTCGGAGTACAAAGAAAGATAGGGATGGGGCAAGAAGGACCAAAGATGGAGCAGTTCACCTTTAACACTAAAGAACCGTTCCAAAAAGGGGCAAAATGGAAAACAAACTTGAGACTTTTATCATCTTAAACGATGTCAATGTAGCTAAAAAGTCAGTGTTGTAAATAACATGCTTAAGCGCAGAGATCTATGAAGGATTCGAAGCAGCTGTAACTCCGACGAATCCAGTTACCATGACGTATGGGCACTCAAAATAAAATTGCAAGATCTGTACGCACCCAAAGAAAACACACACTTAGCTAGATTCGTGTTCTGCGAAAGGAAGCAAAAGGAGTAGACGAATTCGTGAAAGCTTTACAAAATCATCCAGAAATGTGATTTCTCCGCGACGGAGATAAAAAATCAATTAAAAGACCAACTGATCTCGCGGACTAGTTTGAGAAAAGTACGTTACGAGTTATTAAAATCACCGGAATTAGATTGGGAAGAGTCGATCAGGCTGGCAAGAACCGTCGAGATAGCGGACACCAAGGCCGAGTCATTGTTGTCATCGCAAACTCCGAAACCACTGGAGACCGAGGATCCAAGTGTGAACGCTATAGGCAGGCGAACAGGAGGCCGAGCGGCAACCCACAACAGAGATTCGTCAACACG
The DNA here is from genome assembly GCA_944452715.1 of Ophion slaviceki. Classification (NCBI taxonomy): domain Eukaryota; kingdom Metazoa; phylum Arthropoda; class Insecta; order Hymenoptera; family Ichneumonidae; genus Ophion; species Ophion slaviceki. Next base: position 13,637,934 of record OX101795.1, read on the forward strand.
CCGGGGAGTCATGGACGCACAAGGGGTTTCGGCCAGGGACGAGGTACACCGACAACTGGAAGAGGAAATTTTCAACACCGAGCGGCCAGCTCGAGCCTGCAGGCAGCGTCGAAGCATGCAAGTGACGAGTGTTACTCGTGTGGGGGTAGAGGCCATCGAAGCTATGAGTGTAGTGTAAGGAATAAATATTGACACGATTAAAAGAAAAACAAATTGTTTAAGGGGCCAGTCCACTTTGGAGCCACGGAAAAAGGCTATTTTTGCGATTTTTTAAAAGGATTTTATAAAAGATATGAATATAAAAGTTGTTGGGCGTGATAACTAAAGTCTTGAAATACATTTTAAAAAAAATTTAATTCATTTTTGTTCATTTTTAAGTACCAAAAACTATAGTGTAACGCTTCAAAAATAGGTGAGCTAGGTACACTGTAAAAAAATCTGTATTAAAATTAATATAAAAATGCAGGAAGTCTTTTTACAGATACCGTTTATGAATTTTAATATTGTCGTTTGAAAATCCATGCACTGCTTTTTGAATGACTAATAATCGTTCAGTACTATCGCAACACTTAAGTACTGGAAAAATCAAATACATATCGCAAGGTATCTATTATAAGCGTATTAAAATTAATATGCACGGATTGTATTTTTAAATAATAAAAAAAGTAAATTTGGAATACGAAAAGTGTATTAATTTTACGGTGTCAGGTTAGTGTCATTGTTATTATTTACTTTCTGCGTCTTTAATAAACTCTGTATGAATTTTAATATACAAATTCCGGAATGCTTTTTACTGATTCAGTCTGTGAAAACTAATAATCGTTATTTTAAAATGAATCTACTACGTTTTGAATGTCTACGTAATGTGTAGTAATGCTGTAATACCAAAGTCCTGGAAAAATCACATACCTATTCAAAAGTATCAGTTGTGGATGTATCAAAATTAATGCGCATAGATTTTAGTTTGTTTGGGTTTAAATAGACTTGGCTGCTTGTTCGGTTAATTCACCACTTATTTATTTGTTTTTTCCTTAGGTACACGCTTTTCGTGTTTGTTACCTATTCTTCCCCTCATTGTGAACGTTCTTTCTTCTACTATTCACTCCTTTTTTCTCTCTGTTCCCCCCCTCTTGCAGCCGCAGCCGACTTCCCCCTCTATATTGTATCCATCATGACATTTCTGCGATGGGTATATGGAAACTGCGGAAAACCTATACCAATACAGCCGGTCATCGAGTTCGCCCCCTAGTCGTGGAACTAGTCTTATTTCGCCGCGAAATGCCGAAGAAAAACATTTCACGACGAAATGTACGCGACTGTGATTCGAACCCGGGACTCCCGGTTCGCTGGTTTAGTGGCGAGCACGCTAACCACTAGACCATCGCACCGGGTGTTCACCACTTACTTTAGATTTGGTGTTACTCGGTACGTTTTTTATAATTTGATTTGACATGCTGACCAAAGCACGAATTTCAAGTTTTCTGCACTGAATTATATATGAAATCAGACTATCAGAATAAACATATACTAAATCAGAAAATGTACATGTCCTATTCATTTCTTAATTTTCTCCAGTCAATCATAATATTCAATGCACAAAAAATAGTATACTCCTGAACGAAGTATGGTCAAAATTAAGCGTCAGTTTATAATTTTCTTACTTTGTCTGCATTTTATATATTCAAAACGCTTGTTGTATTTTTCAACTAAGAATATTTATTTTTGAATTAGACACCTTGAAAAATTGTAGATAGTGTATTAATATTCAATTCGTACGTATTACGAAATGTAAAACCGTATGAAATGTAGGTCCGGTATAGAATTTTACAACACCGAAGCCTAAATATTCATTCATATACTCAGTTTTGAAATTTTATTTGCCATAGTATTGTAAAAGTATTTTAAACTTCATATTTCTTTAAACAGCGTTTTGTAATATTCAATGTACAAGGTATTGTACTTTTCATCAGAATGAAGTTAAAAATAATAGTTATATTGCGATTTTAATACTTTTTGTGTAAATAAAGAAATCATATACGTTTGTTGCATTAATCAAACAAATATTTGTGTTATTATGATGCGCATTGAAAACTCATACGCAGCATACTAATATTCAATGTCTCATATATTAAAATGTATACGAATCTATGAAAATTAATTTACATTACTGAAGTTTCCATTACTGAAGTGCGAATTTGCGTTTCATATTCCGAGTTTAGAAATTTTCAATTATAAAGGTATAGTAAATTTAATGACTTTTTTTACAGTGTAGCTCCATCACAGCTCGGCAACGGCTTGTCGAAAACAAAAAAATCAAAGTCCATTACATTTAGTATGACACCAGCTGCAAAATGACCCTTGGATATAAAGTTTTATCAAAAAATAAAAAAATGGCAGATGAAAAACGAAAAAAGTATTTTAAAAACGCGTTTTTTCGCAGTTTTTCGAAAAAAAGAGTAAAAATCAAAATTTTAAAACCATCGAGGGCCATCTCGTTGCGAATCATCTTTACAATATGTGTTTCAAATTTCAAGAGAATCGGTTTATTAGTTTTAGAGATACGGTGGAGCTAGATTTTGAAAACTTTGTTCCGAGAAAAACGCATTTGAAATTCATACTATGAAAAACTCTCACCTAAACTCAATCGGCAATTCCTGTACCGTACAAAATCCCTTCTGATTGCTCATCATCGTCGATTTCTTCAACTCTTGCTTGCTTTCGATTTTTTGAAATTTTCAAAGTGGACTGGCCCCTTAATAAGAGATGGTTTCACCTGTAGCAATGCGAAAATTTCTTTTTGATTATCAAAGCACCCCTCATGCGGCTACGGGCAAAATGCCAGCGAGTTTATTTCTGGGAAGAGAACTGCGCACAGGTATGCCTCTGTTACGACCGCCCGCGATCGAAGAACGCATAATCGAACATCAGGAGTGCATGATGCGAAATAAAGGGGGGCTGCGCGTAGTAAAGTTTGCGTTAGGGGACACCGCGATGGCTTGGAAATACCAAAGGGAGAAGGAAGGGTGGGCGCCGGGGATTATCACGAAAGAAGTGACACCGCCGCGACAGTGGAACAGCAAGTTGAGTCAAGAACTAAGAAGCTTCGACTGTCACAAACGATTGGACAGCCGTGCTTATATCACGCTGCATGCGAAGGTTCGAGTATTCTCGGATTAATCTATGTAGATGCGTAGTTTGATGAGTTAATTGAAGTTCGAAGGATTCGCGAGATGTTTCCCACGCGTGCGAAAGCATGTATCGACGAATGATATGGTTGCGGATGTGTTAACAAAAGCTTTGCCGAATCCGAAACTTAAAAGATATATGTCTGGAATGGGACAGCGACACGCTCGAGAATGAGAGTGTGTGAATGCATGTATTGAGAAGACGTGTTGGAGAAAATAGATTGTCAATTCATATTTTCGGAGCAATACGCGCGCTTATATATTGTGTGACGTAAGGAGGGAAATCTTCCCACTCTTGTAATATTCTCGGGCTACCCTTTGTCTTTGCTTTTTCTTCTTCTCGAAAACTCTGTACGAAAAAGACGTCCGATAGCACGTTCCGCGAGTGTTATACCTTTATGCATAGTTTAACATTAAATATCTTCGTTATAAATAACCATCGACATAATTATGACGATCCAACACAAACCTCAACAGTAATAAATACTTGATATACCTTTGAGATATATGTTCAGAAACGATAAGTGTCTAGAAATTTCTAAGAAAAGACAACGAACAGTAGAATTTTTTTCAGTCATAAAATAATTTTTCAGCACATCGGAAAATTATTAAAGTTTTTGGTCTCTTTCAGATTATAGACAGCTTCAGTACACGCTTTTCCTTTCCTGATTTTGAGGTGATGCATGGGGCGCGCCTGTCTCTAACTTCGCGACACTGCTTCTAATTTGAGCATTACCATATGCCACGATTTGCGTCATTGCCAATTTGTCTCGCATTAACTAGAAGTGAGAAAAATTATAGAGAATAATCATACAAAGTAATAAAAACATTTAATGGGATCATAGGTTGTTAAAAAATGCGTGTTTTAATAAATAGGTATAAAAAAGTTGTTCGAAAACGTACATTAAATATAATTATTACTTTATAACTCACAGTTCGTAACAGTAAATCGGCCCCATGTCTAAGCATAGGGCGCTTCCCTCATACCTCGTCTCCGACGGCTAGGCCCCAAAATAACCTTAAGCATCACTGCCCGAGCGTTAGCGAGACACAGAGATGCAGCGTCTCACTGGTTTTCAGACTGATAGGAACTCATTAGTAATAGTTAAGAATACATTTTCCCCTGAATTGACATTAAACGGCTAGTTACCCGGGTTAGCTGATAACTTGCTCTATACATTTTTGAGGTCAGTCATTATGAAGAAATTACCAAGCATCGTTATGTTATTTTCTCCGCCGCGTTTCACAGGGGAATGTGTACGGTTAATCGGGGTATTTCATAGAAGAATGTGAGATGAACTTTGCCGTTCCAAGAATAATATTGATTAATACTACGATCCAAAATCATAGGAGTACCACAACTTTTAAAAAAATAACAGTTTTTACGATCGGCAGTTCAAAATATGCGTAATAGGTAACTAGATCCACATTACACAAAAGTTGCCCATATCAGTAACGCTATTTGTATTACCATTTCGAAAAGGCCATGAAGTCTCCTATCTCGTGCCTCGACTCCGGGCAGTTGGGTATTAAAAATACCATTTATTTAAAATGAAAATAAGGCGGTTGCGGTTTTTGAATTATTTCAGGACAACACTACGACGACGTTTGTAAACCGATTGGAACATGATTTCAATTAAACACCACTGAAGTTATGTTATTGATACCACATGGTGGTTGAGTTTATTTTGACGTTATATTAAGCTTTCCTCTAGAACTGAAATTAAATTACAATTTTATTAATGAAGAATTAATTTTTTGCACGTTGTACTGGCTCACTATAGATGCAATCATACCGGTTCTACACATCATAAAACTTAAGGTTGACCAAACACTTTATTGGTTACGAATTTTCATGCATATTAAAGCGGGTTTTGAAACCGTAAATGTAGTCGCGGTGAGTGTTTACTCAAACATGATTCACTAATGTAGTGTTTATACGAATAATGCTCCTCAAAGTTTTTGTACACGAAATATTTTTGAAAGGAAAAGTTTTAACTTGTCCTTGACTTAAAAAGGGCATTTTTAAAAGGATCGAGTGCATTTTTTTTCTATCTGTTATTTGTTCATAAGTGGGACAAACAGGCGAAAATGATTAAAACTAATATTGGCTGATCATAGTGAGCAGGTTCGAAGTTGGTTCCACAAAAACTTATTTAATTAAAGATCACCTCAATGACACACCCACCGCTTCAATATCCAAGTTCATATTGATTGAACAATTTGCCTCAGTAGTGTCTAAATCGATATCAACCTAAAATAATACACGATTATCGAGCGCATATGCCTAGCAATTACTAAAATAAAGGTAAGTAAGATCAAAATGTTTTTTAGTTTAAGCAAGTGACCGAAATTAATGCGGGTAGTGCTGTCATGTTGAACATACACAATATAATTTGCACCTTTTCTCTGCATTTATGATGAAATTATTACATGCATACATGAATAGTGTATTGCTTAATGGATATTGAATGGTTAACTAAAAATCGAATTGAATATTTAAATACCTCCGCTATTCCATTTGTTGTTTTGCTTTTTATTTGTTTCGTTCTGTTTTTCCAAGTATTCATCTGAGATTTAAGATTGCGGACATTTTGAAAAAAATTATGGAAAAAAAATTTGCACTGTCCGCCTATTCTATTTAACAAGCTTGGTATAAACCATTCAGTCACAACACATATACGGCGCAAAGACGTATTGGATGAGACAATTGGACGTAATAGGCTCTGGAAACACTGTACACCTACCTATCCGTCTAAAATCGCATCAACAGCAAACGATGATTCTCTTTGTCCGAATTTCGAACGTTACCCGGCACTTCGAACGTTACCCGACACCCGGCACATTCGTCAAAATGCGTTCAATTGTAAAATAAACATGACTAATTTTGGAATGGTTTGCATGACAAGTTATAATATTTAATAATGAGACAAAAATATGAAGGAGAGATTGGTAAATGAAGGTTGACAATATGAGAAATAAATTCTATAACTCAATATCGTATAATGATTTAAGGTAAGCGTGTTGTAAGCTCGAGCTAAAACCAATGCATCACAATCTTATAAATATTACGATTTTTTAAGGCTCTATTCTCGTCATCAAGCTCAGTCGTTGCAACTGAGTATTTGCCACCACCATTTGAAGCAGCGAATATATTAATGGATCAAAGAAAGTACATACACTCGGGATTTGTTTTAAGGGGCAAGTCCACTTTGAAAATTTCAAAAAATCGAAAGCAAGCAAGACTTGAAGAAATCGACGATGATCAACAATCAGAAGGGATTTTATACGGTGCACAAATTGCCGATTGAGTTTAGGTAAGAGTTTTTCATAGTATAAACTTCAAACAGGTTTTTCTCGAAACGACGTTTTCAAAATCTAGATCCATCATGTCTCTAAAACAAATAAACCGATTCTCTTGAAATTTGAACCACATATTGTAAACACGATTCGCTACAAGATGACCCTCGATGGTTTTAAAATTTTGGTTGTTACTTTTTTTTGCGAAAAACTGCTAGAAAACGCGTTTTTTTTACTTTTTTCGTTTTTCATCTGCCATTTTTTTATTTTTTGATAAACTTTATATCCGACAGTAATTTTGTAGCTGGTGTCATACTGAATTTAATGGACGTTGATTTTTTAATTTCAGACAAGCTGTTGCCGAGTTGTGATGGAGCTACCTAGCCCACCTATTTTTGAGGGGTTACGTTAAACTATAGTTTTTGTACTTAAAATTTAATAAAAATGAATTAATTTTTTTTAATGTATTTTAGGACTACATTTATCAAGCCCAACAACTTTTATATCCATATATTTTATATAATCCTCAAAAAATCGCGAAAATAGCCTTTTTTCGTGGCTCCAAAGTGGACTGGCTCCTTGAAAGCCTAATTTTTTCCTACATATGAAAAATATAAAAATCAAATGTACATGACACGTAGATAATAATTAATTAATTTACCTAGGTGAGTATTCAAATTGAACGACTAGTTAAATGCACCCAGAAACACGAAATACTGATATGCTACTCGAAGATTAGAACAAAAGGGAGGAGTACCGTCTTTACGAAAATACTGAAAATGAACATTTAACGATAAGGTGATGAACACGGCACGTTGTCGTAAATCTTATCGGCACGGGAGAAGAATGTACAGTGCTTACACGCGTTGCGAAAGAACTGTTTCGGGAATTTTCCGAATACGTGGTGGTTCATATAACCTACCACTCGTGGCGTGCGCGCGTGCTCGCTACTGTACAGCCATCTCCACCACCCCCTCGTCGTGCTGTGCCCGATTGCTTCTCTCTATCTACCGGCTGGCTTACCACCATATTCCGTATTGATCCCTGCTCGCTACAACCGCCTTTTATTTGTAAGTCTGTGTAGTTGACGATGTCTCCAGTGTCGCACTCTTACATGATTTCAGCTTAGAACGGCGTGTACTCACGGACCTCTTTTGACTTTTGTCGATGATAATGAAACGGGGAATACCATTTTCGTCTCAATGAGGTTTCTTGAAGAGGCAACTTCAACGAAATTGCTTTCCTCCAAATATCATTAAAATGTATCACACTGGAGGACATTCACTCAAGGACGAAGACACCCTTGTGGCATCTACAGTGATGACAAAAAAGATCGAATGTTCTTCAATCTGGATAAGGATGTCATTTTCCATTTGATTGAATTAACTTTTCTGACAAATATTTTTCTAACAAAAGTCAAATCAAAAAGGCATCAGGTGTTTCCTTTCATACGGGGTATGCGCGGATTTTTACTTTGGACATTTATATATATATGGCTGTGGCGAAAACAAAAACAAATATTAATATCAAATTCGGAGCGTTCTAACTCGAGTCTCAATAATTTCTTCTTCCGTCTGAGTTACACGGAAAAATCGCTACTCACGTTCAAAGTGAAATGATTTGCCTAATTAATATGTGTAAAATAGGGTCAAAGATTTTAAAACGGACTTTTATAGGTCCGGAAAGCTTTCCTTAGCCACATCATTATTTTTTTTATCAAATTACAGCAATTTGAAATGTTATCCTTTAAATTGCCGACAGGAATATATGTTACAACTTCCCCCACCTCAAATCTAATCAATTTATTGTGTAATATATTCAATAAAAACACGATCATTGCTTTTGAAAACGACTTTTCTTACGAATTGACTTTACCTTGGATGTATACTTGTCGAAAAAAAGCAATGTTGATCTGAGGTATTTCATTTTTTGTTTTACTAATACGTCTCCTATAGACTGCAAATGTCGCTAGTGCACATTTTCGAGGTCAACTTGTAGACAATAGTCACAGTGTAGGCTTGACTAATAATTTATTAGCCAAATATATAAACTCACCAGCCTATTACTACACCAAATTTTAACAATTTCCAAATAGTTACCGTTTGTGTAAAAATATTGGTGCCGAGATTTAAAACTGCTCTTTGAAGCTGCAAAGGTCAGCTTTATGAGTCTTCAACCAGATTTGCAAAATATAACATATTTATTGAGTTGTTCAAGTTTGATGGTATAGCGTAAGTTTTCTGTGTACATCAGTTAGAGAAAGAAAAATACTGAGCGCTCACGCTTTCAAAGAAACTGCTTGAGGTGTCTTCTTCCGATTTTGAAAAAATACGCCACATTAGTAGAGTGGTTAACAATATTCAGCACGTATTCGGAAAGGGTGACATTTTCAAAAAAGCTAGGGTTCATCGTTACGATGAAGAAGCGCCACGGTTGCTTAATCAGAACCTGCACCTAAAAGGGGTGGTTATCGCGCAATGCAAGTGCATTCTCGACGTGACTTAGGTCATAAGCTGAAAGGATCAAGAGACGCAGTAGAGCATCGACGCCAAGTAATAAAAAATAAAAAAATTCGACGCCACCGATCTCGACGCCACTGACGGACTGACGAACACGCCACGATTCTATATACAGTGTAACATTGCGTTACCATATGGAACTATCCGAGAAAGGTGAGGTAAGCGCGCTGGCGTAGCTCAGTTAGTCAGAGCAGTCGACCGGCAATCGAAAGGTCCCGGGTTCGAATCTCGGCCCAGAAGCGCACCGCATTTTTTTCGGATAGTTCTCCTGAGTTTTTTCGGGGGATCACAAATGGCGCCCAACAGCGGGTCACGGCCTTAGAATAATCAAGATAAATATCGAATTTTCGTTGATTGCCGTGGAAAAGAATCCCCTCCTTGAGAAAGAGTCTCGTTGAGCCAGCCCCTCCCTTTCCCTTCCCCCTTCCTCCCCTCAGACAATCCCCGCGTCTGTAGTTCCCCTTCCGTCCCTCAGACAATCACCGCGTCTGTAGTACCCCTTCCCCCTTCCGTCCCTCAGACAATCCCCGCGTCTGTAGTACCCGTTGCGTATTGAAGTAGTTTGGGCAAAAATTTCGAGTCGACCCTCCAGAGCCGGATCGACTCTGCCAGGGGGGAGTTGTAACGTTGCGTTACCATATAGAGCACTATCCGAGAAAGGTGAGGTAAGCGGGCTGGCGTAGCTCAGTTGGTCAGAGCAGTCGATCGGCAATCGAAAGGTCCCGGGTTCGAATCCCGGCCCAGAAGCGCACCGCATTTTTTTCGGATAGTTCTCCTGAGTTTTTCGGGGGATCACAACAGTAAGATGGGCTTTTAGCAGATGACTTTTAACTTTGAATAATAACATTACCAATCTAATGTGATTTTTTACTATCGATTTTGTCTAGGTCATTTATCGATCCGTTTTCTCAATCCCCCTGATCTAATAATATTCACCGAATTTCCGAGCGAACGCCGCGAACTAGAAATTGTTCCACCCTTGGTAGGTTTGCTGAATCGAATGAAGTCTTTGAGCCATGTCACAAACGTGAATCATACCCCCTTATTAGGGTTGATTGACATTTTCCTGTCAACATCCGCAGCAGACGCGTTCGAGACGATCTGTGCAGCCGCGAGTCCGCCTCATCCGGGCGAATGCAACGCTTTCACGTAGCATCGCCTGCTACTAGTGTCTTCGTTTTAATGTGTACCGTGATTGTGACAGCTTAACCCCAAACTAGGGTTGCGGGATGCAAAAAATATAATTAAAAAAAAATCCAATTATAAAAAGTTAGAAGTGCAAAGAAAAGAGAAACTCCCCTTTTTAGAGCCACATTAATTTGACGAAGTTTGTTACTTCAAAACGAAAAAACACCAATGGCACGTTTGGCCAAAAATATTTAAATTTTCCGGCATCGAATACAGGTAAGAAAAAATCAGGTACTGGAAAGTGAAGCAGAAGACAAAAGATCAGTATCCTTCAACATTGTCAGAGAAAAGGAGTCTCCGAGTGTCATTGATTGAAGAATGATTCGCGGCCATTGCAGGAGTACTCAACGTTACGGAAAAGTTGAAGAGTCCAAAGTTCCAAGATTCTCCGAGAATGGGGTCGCCCCATTTGCCGCAGTTCACGGTAACCTGCAGCATCGGCAAGCTCGAGGTGGAGTCATTTGCGAACTCAAAGAGTAAGGCGAAGCACGATATGGCCCAAGCGATGCTTGACAAACTCGTGAGGAATACGAGTTTCAAAAAGTCATACGACCTGATGACCGACGATGCCAGACAAGCTGCGATCGAAATGATCGAGCATATGGCAAAGCTCAACATGCTGGATCTGAAGATAGAAAACCATCGATAGCAGTCGACGAGCCGGTCAGCAGAGCGAAGAGCCTCTATCCCGGTTTGGGGAATTACAGCGGTATAAAGAGAACGCCGATGACGACGAAGCCTAACGCGACTCTCGGTAATTCGTATCTGATGTTGAAAAGTAGCTGCGAGCCACTCGTCAGGCTGGCCGCAGGTGAACTCATCAAGGAGAATTAATGCCCCGGCTTGATGAGAGTAGCCAACTAACAGGAGAACATGTGACGAGCCTCCTCTGTTTTAGCGTCGAGTACTTGAGGTTTGAGGATGGGCTTGATCATGGGCTTGAGAATATTCGAGAGAATAGCCTCAAGCCCATGATCATAGTATGCATAAGGTTTACTCTGAATGCTTGGATGATAAATTTATTCGATAAAAATTCCTTTGATAATTTCGATGATATTGATGTTCTTTTAGTTATTCGACGTAATTTAAGAAAACGAGTTTTCCTAGTTTATAAAAATAACAAACATTTCAAAAACGATTTATGCTACAACTAATGCTACGGATGCTATTTCCCAGGTTTCGATCAATTCAAATACCTGGAAATACTTTTGCCTACTCAATACGAATTTGAAACTATAGACGTATAGTTTCTTCAGGCATATTCGAAGTTTACGTCTCTTTAAACTGAAACTTAACGAAAAAGAGTTTTTATACTTTCAAAAACATATAATATCCCTTTTAAAAACCTTGAAAAACTAAAAAAGAACGCCAAGTAATAAAAATTTACCCCGGGAACATTATTACTCGTTTTACTATATTAAAAATTCTGATTCAAGAACTAATTTGAGTGTATTATTTCAGGGATGTCTGATTGAGGCCCCAAAAACGCTCGGTGCGAGCTGGTAGTCGCTTGAGCGGCGTTTGAACAACGCATCGCACAGTGGTCCGAATCCCGAAAAAGCGGATATAATTCCGAATTCCCGTGAGAGTCTGTACTCGAGGGTTTTTAGGGTCGCTGTATACGAATCCGAAGTCGAAATTTCAAAAAACAAAATGGCGGATCCGAAACCGTAAAAAATGTCTTCAAAAACCTTTTCGATTCGAATGAAAGTCTGTACTCGGGGTTTTTTGGGATCGCTGAACACGAATCCGGAGTCAAAATTAAAAAAAAAACAAAATGGCGGATCCGATACGGTAGAAAATTTCTTCAAAAACCCGTTTGATTCGGGTGAAAGCCTGTGCTCGGGGGTTTTTCTGGTCGCTGAATACGAATCTGAAGCGGAAGTTTCAAAAAACGCAATGCTGGGCTCAATATTGACGGCTACTTTTTGGAGAGTCGATTTCATTTGCACGAAATTCATTTTTTAGAAGTTTCTAAGGCTGCGAACGTTTCGGGAGAAGAGGTTTAGGATAAAATAATTAATCCCTGTTATAATGACACTGAAAATTTATTTTCATATAATCTTACAGTGTCTACTCCTACCATTACTAGTACTACAACGTCTTACTCGCTATCTAATGCATGCGGTGCAAAATCATTGTCATCTTCAGATTGATCGCTCTCCGTATCAATCGAAGGAATCTGGCTTCATACCGCAACTGAAGCTGAAATCAATAGTTCAACCGCATCTGCGGTTAATGATTTCAGGTTTTTTCGGAGGAGCTTTACGCAAACTAGATATTAGTGTATCTGGCGTTATCAAAAGTCTGCCAAAAACGTCTTCCATGGTTTTAGCTCGGTCACATTTTCGTGAAAAATCTCGCCGGAATTTTTAAATATATTTGGTACACAATCCCTGAGCTTCTTCGGACATTAGTCCGATAGGCAACATCAAAGAATCAATTATTTCAGGACCGTGTATCAGAATTATGTGCACTGTTGTTGGGATGTAATACCACCCATACAGGTCAACAAATTTTCTTGCAGTAATTTCTGTGTAGATGCGAAATTTTGGTATATTGATCTCGAACCCACATGAAATCCCCTGCAATATCACATGATATCGCTTTATCAATTCCTTGTCAAATCCCGTTATAGAAGCAGAGATTTCAGAATTTTCAAAAAACCGCCGAGCTGTATTTCCGTCATTTGAAGTTTCGTAGCCTTGTTTTGGTTGATCAACAATAAGCTCTAATTTGTCACGAAAACCTTGTTGAATATTTGTTTTCTTCTCTCAAGTCTTCCTTTATCCTCTTTGCGCGCTCGCCACTTTTTATGTCTAATTTTTGCGATACATCCAAGCAACTTTCGAAAAACCGTATTGTCACGTCCGGAGGGGACGTGGGCATATAACGTGTGGTTCCCTCTTTCTTGCCTACGCCTAGCGCAATAGCACGGGATGAGGGTAAAAAGAGGATGTGCTGGAGGAAGGAAGGATTTTTAAGGAATTTATGGAAATAATCCGATTGTTTGGAAGTGACTCGTTTCTATTTAACTGTTCATTTATTGGAATCAGCCAATTTGGCTAATTCTATTAACGCTCGAGTACAAAGAGTGTAAAAATGTGGTTCGCTTACATTGATGGTTTCGTTCGGTGTCGACCCTGTCGTTCAGGTAGCGGGTGTCGGTCGTAAAATTTAGGGCCTTCGCTAGTGGGCCAGAGGCGGTCGCAGATGGCATCGGTGACACGCGTACAATTTTCGAGTACACTGATTCTTTTCTAAGTTCGACGGTATGGACGCGACTAATTCGATTATAGATTTTGAACGTAGATAGAAAATTAGAAGACCGTCGTGGACTAATAGACTTATAGAGTGACTTCAATAGATTGTTATGATAGACGACAACGATAGACTGCGCGGTAGACTTTTGGAATGAACGAACTGCTCTGATGCTTGAAGTGCTTGAAGGTTACTGACTATGAAGACTACGACTATGACTACTGAGCACCAAAAGAGCTGGGTTGCTCCCTTTATATGTGATTTCTTGGTCTCCCGAATTCATAGAGTGGGAGAGATAGAGTATTGACCTCATTAGAAATAGAAGTATCATACGCAACGAACGCATGAACCTGGTTCTGGTGGGAGGTTTTCATGGAGGAGGGCGCATCTGCATTCTCCGCATACGAATTCTTTTCCTGTGCTGCTTAATTTTACGATCGGGCCGTTGAGAGTTTTTCGGGGCCCTACTGAGATTCATTTGTATGTTGTATGTATGTAATCAGAGAGAACGTGGGGACGCAATTATGGATTCTTATGCAGCAGTCACACGAGCAGTGACCTCGTTTCTATCGGGGAAAGCGTAGTGGTTAGGTGCTACGTGACCCTTTAGATATGCATCTCCCTTTTTGATACTTCTTAATTTTACGACCGGATTGATGGAAACCTTCCCGGGCCTGACTGACGTTGCGCTGAAGGCGCGTTACGTGTTTTGTTTTATGGCTTTTCCGAGAAGTTGCGCCCAGTGTCCAATACGGTCGTCGAATAGACAAAAGGGGAGGCCGCATGGTGAGAGTGCGCGACGCTCAGGTTCTATTAATGAGCGGCATCTTAACTGTAAAGTGCCTTTGGAAATATGTCGAGGAATGAGAATATTCTTATCGTGCTTATTTTGGTGCACGTGATTTCGTAGGGGACCGTGGGAGTCCTTGGTCACCTCGGAGTTCAATGTGCCTCCCGACGTGACAGTATCCAAGCATGCAGCGACGATATTCCGAATTTGAAGTAATCTTCATAGATCGGTCTTTGAAACATCTTGTCGATATCATTGAAATCTTTAGACGTAGCGTCACAAAGGTAGCAACGCATACTTGACGATGTTATTCGTAATCGAATTACAAACTTTACCATCTATCGTTGTCAACACAAGTTAGAAATGGATGTTAATTTTTCTTCCGTAAAGTATGGTTTCAAAGGGCACAAGGTTTTTGTCTTGCACTTCGATACAAGCAACTTCTGTCCTAGTTGCTTCGGCAGTTTCGTGCAAAAAAACTATTTTTATCAGGCGAAAAAATCTTGGCGACGAAGGACGAGGATTTCTCCAAATAATAACCTGTGGATTGACTTTATCATAGATTTGCAAGGGGACAAGTGAAATAAAAAAAATGTTGGCATCCGATTTATTGTCATCTTCATCGCTGAATATTTGTTTGTAAGTGCTTTGACCTGAAGTGCCATCGCATCTCCACTTACATATTAATTCTAAACCAGCAAGTTTGTTTTCAGGAAGACTTATAATAACGTCTGATTGTGCCAATAACAATCGTTCAGCTGTATTATTTAACAATGCTTAGAGTCCAACTGTGGCTGCACTTTCAGTTATAGAAATTTCGGACTTATCAGGGTAAGACTTTTTCTTAGCTTCTAATACAGTACTATAATGTGGCCATCCTCTACAATTTATCATAGCGGATGTGGAACGTATTAATTGCAATACGCTCTTCGTCACTCGACCTTCTACAACAAATGATAATACTTCGTTGCCTGTCAATACTCTTTCTGGAACGTGTTTCATAGATTCCCGGTAGTTTGATGTGGTTGATGGACTGCCTTCTGTGACATCCCTAATTACCTTCGAAGCCTCTAAATTTCCAGAAGCCCGGAGACCAGTGCAGCCAGATCGCGCGTAAAAGTTACCCCCTCTCTAGTCTCTTACGCGCCCATCACACAATCATAGTAGCGCGTGTCCGTGAGCGAGCGACGCTCGGACATCTTCGGAAAGAGCCGAGCGCGGTCGAAGTTTCCCGACCTTCGACCGCGCCTTCAGCAGCTACACCAATGCATGGACGCTAGGCACGTTCATGTGCGCGCAAGCCGAAACGAAGGCTTCGAGGGAAAAAGCATTCTAAGCACGACTCACGCGTGACGTCACCCGACGGCACGCGCGAAGCTTTTAGATGATTTCAATGATTATATTGCTCTTGATTCTCTGCGTTATTGATGCGTAATTAATATTAATACAAAAAAAATGTATCGCGCACTCTGATCGCTTATTTTGTTAGCTTATACGTTAATTTAAATATAATAATAAATCTAACTTACAACTTATTTATCTTCTAAAAAATTGTTTACGCTTTACTCACACCCGTCCTTATGCCAAATAAATTGTAATTCATAAAAGTAAGCGGAAATATATTTATATTCGTATTATTATATTAATTATCATACTTTCATCAAGCGATAAAGCATTATTCCCAAAAACAATCCAATCATCCATTCGGCCGCGAATCGTAAGTACCAGAAAGTGCACATATTCTACAAGCGATGAGATGGTCCCGTTGGTAGCGTTCCTGGCTTCGGTCCGCAGGGGCACGGGATCGTTCCCCGCGCTCAGTGCTTTTTTTAAATTATTTTTAATATTAATTCTTATTTGATTAGTTATTTTAATTAGTTATCTTTGAGTGCCGAAAAATTTATCGCGCACTCTGGCCGCTTATTTTATTAGTTTGTACGTTAATTTAAATATAATAATAAATCGAAATTTCAACTTATTTATCTTCCAAAAAATTGTTTGCGCTTTACTCGCACCCGTCCCTATGCCATATAAATTGTAATTCATAAAAGTAAGCGGAAATATATTTATATTCGTATCATTATATTCATTCTCATATACTTTCATCAAGCGATAAAGCATTATCCCCAAAAACAAGCGAATCTTCCATCCGGCCGCGAATCGTAAGTACCAGAAAGTGCATATATACTACAAGCGATGAGATGGTCCCGTTGGTAGCGTTCCTGCCTTCGGTCCGCAGGGGCGCGGGATCGTTCCCGTGCACAGTATTTAAAAAAAATGTATTATTACTATTAATTCTTATTTGATTAGTTATTTTTATTAGTTATCATTCTGGTACTTACAATTCGCGGCCGGATTGCGCGATAAATTTTTCGACACTAAAAGATAACTAACTAAAATAATAATGATAACTAATCAAATACGAATTAATAGTAGTAATAATTTAAAAAAAAAGCCCTGAGCGCGGGGAACGATCCCGCGCCACTGCGTACCGAAGCGAGGAACGCTACCAACGGGACCATCTCATCGCTTGCAGAATATGTGCACTTGCTGGTACTTACGATTTGCGGCCGGATGGATGATTGGCTTGTTTTTGGGGATAATGCTTTATCGCTTGATGAAAGAATAAGTATTAATATAATAATACGAATATAAATATATTTCCGCTTACTTTTATGAATTATAATTTATTTGGCATAAGGACGAGTGTGAGTAAAGGCTAAACATTTTTTTAGAAGATAAATAAGTTGTAATTTATATTTATAATTATATTTAAATTAACGTATAAGCTAAAAAAATAAGCGATCAGAGTGCGTGATACATTTTTTTGTATACATTAATAACGCAGAGAATCAAGAGCTAAATAACCATTGAAATCATCTAAAAGCCTCGCGCGTACCGTCGGGTGACGTCACGCGCGAGTCGTGCTCAGATTGCTTTTTCCCTCGAAGCCTTCGTTTCGGCTTGGCCGCACATGAACGTGTTTAGCGTCCATGTATTGGTGTAGCTGCCAAAGACGCGGTAGAAGGTCGGGAAACTTCGACTGCGATCGGCTCTTTCCGAAGATGTCCGAGCGTCGCTCTCTCACGGACACGCGCTACTATGATTGCCTGATGGGCGCGTAAGAGACTAGAGAGGGGGTAATTTTACGCGCAATCTGGCTGCACTGCCTAAGACCCATTTGTGTAGCGTAGGCTAGTTCTTGGACGCTGTATTGTTCACGAATCTTTTCTGTCCTCCTCCGTTTTTACCTGTCACTCAAATCGTCCCAACTTGTCAAAGGACGCCGGGCCCCGCTGTGTTTTCCGTCGAAGTCGTCGAACTTTCATTTTCAGCTGTGAAAAGTATAGGAACGTTGAGCCAGATGTCGAATTATCTGTAGAATCTGTTTTCTATTCTGTTCGCTTATTTCCACCTGTTCCTGAATTCGGATACTATTGTTTTCAGGGCATCTTTTTGATTTGGCGGCAAAATGTATGGATGCACCTGTTTTTTTAAAACCTGTGCTTCAATAATTTCACTGAGTACATTGATGTTCCTATTTAACACTGGATTCACGAATTCGAAAATTTCCCTCCTCGTGAAAGAAATTTCTTTGGTATTGTCACGTCCGGAAGGGACGTGGGCATATATTTTTTGATTCCCTCCTTTTTTGCCTACGACAAGCGCAATAGCACGGGATGAGGGTAAAAAGGGGTTGTGCTTGGAATGAGTTAAAAGTTAGGAAGTCATGCAGTGATTCGTATTTAGAAATAATCCGACGAATTTGTACAAACTTAACTAACGGTTTATTACAAATAAGTGATCGGATGAATAAAGTTGCTTATACAGAAAAATTATCAATGAAAATGACTATGAAGCCGGGGGAACAATCGGATTAACATAAAATGAAATTTGTCGCTTACATTGGTCGCTGTGTTTGTAAGTGTATCAGTATGTAGGTACGCTCGCTCGCAAGGATATCGGTTGACGCTCGCAGATAAGACCTCGTTGACGGACGCCACACTTAGCGTTCGGATAGCGGTCACCAGCACCAGACTTTCGGGCGCTGAGCGGATTTATGTTTTTACGCGTAGTAAGCCGCACTTGAAATACTTTATGGAGTCGACGCCGCGAGAGTCGACTAAAAGATTATACGATACTTCGGTCAAAACCCGAAAATGTATAATATTCGAAAACTCTATGATATTTGTGCTACACTTCGATTTCTGTCAGAACAAGATTAAGAAGTGAAGTTAATTCGATGGAAACGTTGCGAGACTACGATCTGATTGATGAAGATTGTCGGAAGACTTGATCTGAACGCGATGGAAATTGTTGGAAGATTGACTTCAGGAAGGAAGTCTTTCTTGATATGAAAATTAGGAGGGGTTCGATAGTGGGAGAAGGAACTTTAAGGTTTAGCGTGATTGGTCGCGATATTCATGATTCGTAGAATCGATCTCGATCATTCCTTATATAGAACTGCACGTATCGAAGGCAGGGGACCTTTGACCCGTGCTTCGGCAAAAAAGCGCATGGGATATAGAGTTCGATATCTGAGACCTAAGCATTCACATGGTTTGTGTTATGTCAATTTATGGCTCTGGTGAATTCTCATATCGAGAAGTTTGTATATCGGCCTACGCTGCGAGACCGGTTGTCTTATTATTTAGTCGGAGTTATAAGTTCGGCGGAGCCCTCTAGTCTATGTTATGTTTAAATAATCTAGGGTCGAGGCTTCTCTTGGTCACCATGCGGATGGGCCGGCGTAGGATTTTTGGAGTCTATTGATCGAGCTGATGGTTAATTTTTCGTTCGACAGCTCTTCTTGGAATATGCGCCTGATATGGTGTTCTTGTTGACAGCCAATGGGATAGGAAAAGTCGATGACTGTGGCGGTGCGGCTATCGTGTATATATCGCTGTGATTTGAATATGCTCGCGGAACGTACGCAAGTTCCGTTTAATGCTATTACGCGTCTTGTTCTTAGATTTTGTCACGTCCTGAGGGGACGTGGGTATATATCTATCGCGGTTCCCTCTTTTTAGCCTACGCCTAGCGCACTAGCTCGGGATGAGGGTGTAAAAGGGAAAGGTGCATGCAAATGTGGGTATAACGCAGTGACTCTATTAATAAATGAATTGATTTACGCAAGTGACTTGACAATTCGGGGTTTATTATAATTAACCAAATTGGTTAATTCGATTAAATTAATAATACAAAAAATATACATAAAATATTTCGCTTACATTTGTCGGGTTTGGGCCTCCGCAGGTAGGTCTGACCCCTCGATTGTACACGCTTGGTAACAATGATGGGTTCACGTCGACACAAAATTTTTAACACGTGGGTATTTTGTCACGTCCGGAGGGGACGTGGGCACATAACGTGTGGTTCCCTCTTTCCTGCCTACGCCTAGCGCAATAGCACGGGATGAGGGTAAAAAGAGGATGTGCTGGAGGAAGGAATGATTCTTAAGGAATTTATGGAAATAATCCGATTATTTGGAAATGACTCGTTTGTAATTAACTGTTGATTTATTGGAATCAGTCAATTTGGCTAATTCTATTAACGCTCGAGTACAAAGAGTGTAAAAATGTGGTTCGCTTACATTGATGGTTTCGTTCGGTGTCGACCCTGTCGTTCAGGTAGCGGGTGTCGGTCGTAAAATTTAGGGCCTTCGCTAGTGGGCCAGAGGCGGTCGCAGATGGTATCGGTGGCACGCGTACAATTTTCGAGTACACTGATTCTTTTCTAAGTTCGACGGTATGGACGCGACTAATTCGATTATAGATTTTGAACGTAGATAGAAAATTAGAAGACCGTCGTGGACTAATAGACTTATAGAGTGACTTCAATAGATTGTTTTGATAGACGACAACGATAGACTGCGCGGTAGACTTTTGGAATGAACGAACTGCTCTGATGCTTGAAGTGCTTGAAGACTACTGACTATGAAGACTACGACTAACTACCCAAAGTGCTGGGTTGCTCCCTTTATATATGATTTCTTGGTCTCCCGAATTCATAGAGTGGGAGAGATAGAGTATTGACCTCATTTAATTTGGAAATAGAAGTATCATACGTAACGAACGCATGAACCTGGTTCTGGTGGGAGGGTTTCATGGAGGAGGGCGCATCTGCATTCTCCGCATACGAATTCTTTTCCTGTGCTACTTAATTTTACGATCGGGCCGTTGAGAGTTTTTCGGGGCCCTACTGAGATTCATTTGTATGTTGTATGTATGTAATCAGAGAGAACGTGGGGACGCAATTATGGATTCTTATGCAGCAGTCACACGAGTCTATTTTCGTGACCTCGTTTCTATCGGGGAAAGCGTAGTGGTTAGGTGCTACGGGACCCTTTAGATATGCATCTCCTTTTTTGATACTTCTTAATTTTACGACCGGATTGATGGAAACCTTCCCGGGCCTGACTGACGTTGCGCTGAAGGCGCGTTACGTGTTTTTGTTTTATGGCTTTTCCGAAAAGTTGCGCCCAGTGTCCAATACGGTCGTCGAATAGACAAAAGGGGAGGCCGCATGGAGAGAGTGCGCGACGCTCAGGTTCTATTAATGAGCGGCATCTTAACTGTAAAGTGCCTTTGGAAATATGTCGAGGAATGAGAATATTCTTATCGTGCTTATTTTGGTGCACGTGATTTCGTAGGGGACCGTGGGAGTCCTTGGTCACCTCAGAGTTCAATGTGCCTCCCGACGTGACAATTTACCGCGAGACGAGGTTGGAATTAAATTACGATTTACGCAAACAATACGATGTACACATTCAACGTAGACACTTAATAGAATTCTTGTAGTTCGCGTTATTATAAATAACGCGAACTCCAAATTATATAAAGTATAATTTGGAAGTTAAAGTTCGCATTCGCTTTGAGGAGACAGTTTTTGTAATTGTTCCGGTGAACGTTGTTGCTTGATTTTTGTTCGTACGCGATAGAGACTGAAGGGAGATTTTAACTCAGCGAGTGATGATGGAACACTGTTGGGAGACTAGTGTTACATCCGTATCTTATTTTCAATAGGTTAATCTTAATACGTGTACAAACTATACCTTACGTTCGGAAATCCCACATTCCTTTGGCTTGCGACACCTCACATTACGGAACCCAGAATATTTAGGGCAATCGGAATACCTATTTCCCCACAATGCTGACGACCTATTCAGCAACTTGTAACGCGAACGAACTCCATCGAGAACATGGGAACCCGCTCAGCCGGACTCATTTCGAAATTCGTCACTTCGAGACAAGTAAAATTGCTAATTAGCACAAAAATTTAGAGGCAACCCACCATCGAGTTGCAATAATTTACGTTAGTCTTTCGCGAATCTGAGGACAGAGCGGAGCTCCGCAGAGTACTCCTCTCTGTGTGTCGAGTCCTACCCGTGTCCTTGTAAGTTCATTCCCGAGCCCGCGACTCCGATCTTTCGCGATCAAGTATCACTGCCTGAGGGATAGTGCGGCACTGAGGTGCAGCGGATCATCGCTACAAGAACACGAAAGGAACTCAATAAAAACAACGAATAAAAGTCATTGTTTTCGCTACGTAACTCTCTAAAATAAACCAGCTTGATTTATATTTTCGTGTCTACCGAGCGTTTTGTGTTCGTGAGTGTGTGTCAGCATCGACGCCTGATTCGCACTGTCTTCGAGGAGACCAAACGCGCAGCGTAAGCACGCTTCACATTTCCAGCGGGACACGCACCTGTAAGTCACTAACCCACTTCCGTAATATTCTAGGTCACGTTTGTATTCCATAAGAAATAAGTAGTCGACTGCGAGAGAACCAAAATTGTATCGTTTTTATATATCCAAATATATGCCGGGAGTATCGCAGGAAGAACTAAGGCGTATTCATTCTCCTTGACCTTATTTGCCCTGGACCAGATAGGTGCGCCAAGCGCTTTAATAGCATACCCAATCAATTATTAAATAATTGTAAACGAAGGTTCATAATCCCGAATGTCTAGAGGCGTTGTGAATCTCTGGTTCTAGCCTCAACTACAAGTTTCGGCTATAACAAATTGGTGGCAGCGGTGGGATGCTATCACTATCTTGGTCAAATTTCTAAACATAAACATGTCTCTATAAAATTTCAATGCGATTATAGTAAATTCGAATCAGCTTCAACGTGCACTCAATTCGATTTACCTCCTTACCTCATTATATTTACATTAAATTTATAATTTTGATCATGCCCTCTGACTCAACCATGCTTCAAGGCAATAACACCGCTCAAAATCAGAGCATGCTAGATCATTCAGCATACTTAGATTATCTCACATTTAAGGATGCTTTAGATAAAATTCCCCGATATGACGGTAAGAATTGGAAATTCTCCGACTATGAAACGGAAATAAAAGCTTTGCAACAAGGTCTTCCTACAGGAGCGAAAATCAGACTTATTAACGGAATCTTAGCGAAGCTCAGAGGCAGGGCCCGAGCCCATGTAGAAGGGAAGTCATTTGATTATTTTAAACAGGTACTCAAGTGCCTTAATTCTAAACAGGTACTCAAGTGCCTTAAAGAAAAATTCTCTCCTGACAAGAATTACGATTATTATCGCAGTCGACTCCTTAATGCACGCATGAGAAATGACGAAGACGTGTCGGATTTTCATTCACGCCTTCAGCGTTACATGCGACGAGCAATCAGCGAAGTCGAAGAAAATGAACGAAAATGCCCAATTGACAAAAAAAGACTAGAAGCAGGGCACTCGATGTTTATATTGACGGCTTGCCCGACGCTATAAGAGCTTACGTTCATAGTCGCGATCCCGACACCTTGCAGGCTGCTTTCGAACTCGCGTACAAAGATGAGAAACGGATACGGCGTTCGGGAAATCGGGTAAATTCGTTCCATGATTACGCAGACCCGCGACGAACGTATTATCGCAGGGATGACTCTTCTGAAGACGAATGTCGATCCTACCGTGACAGTCGAGATTTCTCGCCGTATCGCCGTGCATACGCAGCCTCTATTGAGGAAGCGCTTTGCCCGGATTGCAAAATTTGCCCTTGTAGATCCCGCGGACGTTATACGAGAGACTCGACCACACGAGACAAAAGTCGCAGTCCACCTAGGAGCATATTAAAGAGAGACAATCGGTCCAACTACCGAGAGTCATACTCGCGCTCTTACGGACGAGGCAGAAGCTAATCCCGCGACAGGGACACGCCGGAATCATCGCGAAATTCTCCGCGTCGTAGAGACAATACTCCTCCGCCCAAAAGAAACACCGATCCCAAAGAGGTAGCTTTAAACGGGAATCCCAGCCGTCTGAGCGACGCTTCGACGGC
Source organism: Ophion slaviceki (assembly GCA_944452715.1). Lineage (NCBI taxonomy): Eukaryota > Metazoa > Arthropoda > Insecta > Hymenoptera > Ichneumonidae > Ophion > Ophion slaviceki. The sequence continues at coordinate 13,661,478 of OX101795.1, forward strand.
TGTTCAGCAAAATTCGCGTCCGACGACCACCGTGAATTTCCAATAGTAACGGTGAATTTGCGAAAAAAATTCCCGACAACCGAAAGCTGTGGTAGAAATGCCAGCTTCGGAATTGAACAGCGAAAAGGCGAGATTTTTGGTTGATAGCGGTGCGGTAATTAATATGATTGAAGTCAAAGCTCTTTGCGGACATACGCCGATCAATACGGATGATCGGATAGGGGTATTGGGCATTTCAGACAAAGAATTGCTAACGGCGATCGGCACGGCGATAGTGAGGATATTCGAAAGCCCCGTACGATTTTACATCTTTAAATCGCCACTCCCATCGCCAGGGGTAGGCATATTAGGGGAAGAATATCTGGTACAAGAACAAGGCGAAGTTTCCTACTTTCATAATGCCCTACTAATAGCCAGCCGACCAATCAAACCAATCATGTTTGTCTTGGAACTCGAAAAACGGCATGCTCGCGTTTTCACTGCTAGCACCACCGAGCCAGAAACACCGGCTACATTTACACCTGCTGAACCAACAGAATCAACAAACGACTCCGTCAGCGTAATTCTCCCGGCGCGCGCACGCCAACCGATCAAAGTCAATTTAAAATCCACCACCTTACACGAAGGATACCTCCCGCGATTAATAGCTGACAACGGTATTTTCATAGGCGAAGCCGCCGTCACCAACCAAAATAATAGCTGTTACGTCATGGCTATCAACACGACCGAGGAAGATGTCGAGATGACGATACCACCGCAGCACTTAATACCGTTCGAATATCGGGGACCGCCTTAAGAAATTTCAGATTCGGATTCTCTCGACGAAAGTCTCATTGTCGGCAAGGATCGCGTCACCGCCATCTTAGAGCTACTGAAACTGGAGTATCTCAGCGACGAGGAGACAAAACATGTTCGTTCATTTGTAGCCACCTTTCCTGATCGTTTCCACCTTCCGGGGGAACTAGGCCACTCGACATTGATGACTTGCACCTACTACCGATGACCTACCAGTGAACACGCGGCAATATCGGTATCCCATGGTCCACAAGGAGGAAATCCAACGCCAGATAGACAAACTCCTCCACGAAGGAAAGATACAACCGAGTATTTCACCCTACAACTCACCACTTTGGATAGTACCTAAAAAGGCAGACGCTAATGGTAATCGAAAATAGCGAGTCGTTATCGATTACCGTGCTCTCAACGAGAAGACATTACCGGACGCGTATCCGCTCCTAAACATTACGGATATACTGGACCAACTGGGAGGTGCCAAATATTTTAGCATTTTCGATGTGGCCAGCGGATTTCATCAGATCGCAATTGATCCGAAAGATCGTCCGAAGACTGCCTTTTCCACTCCTGAGGGCCATTACGAATTTGCAGTGCTCCCTTTTGGTTTGCGAAACGGCCTCCCGGTATTCCAACGCCACATGAACGTGGCCTTGACGGGACTTGATGACATTATTATCTACGCCCCCACCCTAGAGGAGCACGGAAGACGGCTGAGCAATCTCCTCCTCCGTCTCCGACAGTACAACCTGACGCTCCAAACAGAGAAGTGCCAGTTTCTTCGCACGGACGTAACCTATCTGGGCCACATTATTTCTCGCGATGGTGTCCGACCAGACCCGATGAAGATCGAGGCAGTCCGGAAGTTCCCCGCTCCTACCAACGTAAAAGAGGTACAGCGATTTCATGGATTCGCCAACTATTATCGACGTTTCATCAAGGACTTCGCCAGCAAGGCCAGACCGTTAAGCGACCTTTTAAGAAACGACAAAAAATTCGTCTGGACAGAATCGGAGCAGAAAAGCTTCGATGAAATCCGTGAAGCTCTTTGCACGAAACCAGTCCTTCAATACCCGGACTTCAGTCAGCCCTTCGTCCTCGCCACCGACGCTTCAGATGCCGGTCTCGGCGCGGTGCTGAGTCAAGTAATTGACGGCCAAGAACGACCGATAGCCTACGCATCACGGACGTTAAACCCAGCTGAAAAGAAATATCATAATAACGACAAGGAATGCTTAGCGGCTACCTGGGCGATTGCATATTTCCGGCCGTACTTGTACGGACGGCTATTTACTCTGGTCACAGATAACCAAGTTGTTGCATGGCTGCACAACATGACAGACCAGTCTAGCCGAAGAGCTCGCTAGAAAGCCAAGGTAGGCGATTACCATTTCATTGTCAAATACAAACCGGGCAAACTAAATCAGAATGCCGACGCACTCTCTCGCAACCCAATTTCAACCGCCCTCACCGTCATGGCCTTCCCCACGAATTTGTCGGGGGTAAAACCTCGCACAAGAGACGGCTCAGCATCAACGGTCTCTCTCCTAAAGCGACGCGTTCACAATCGCCCACCGAACAAAGGACAGTCAACGAAACCTTCCACGGTACGAAATACGAGCTCTATTGCGGCCCGAGTAAAATGTCGAGACGAGGTGAGGCCTGCTGCGAGGCGCGTCACATATAAAGAACCGGAGTCTGAAGATCACAGCGATGAGTCCTCTACTGACGCTGTTCCTCCAATCCGGGTCACTCATCGTAGTATGACACCCAGCCTCGAGAAGTCCACCATCCATTCGGAACGACCTGACGATTTGCGAGCCGCAGAGCCGCTCTGTGACGAGGTATTCGTATCAGAGCCTAAGCAAAACTCAAAGGCATCGACCGCGGACCCTATAGTCGAGATCGCTCCGCCGGTTTCGGCGAGAATGAGACCGAAGCAGAAACTGTCGCTGATAGGATGCTGACCCCAGAAAAACTTCTTACGGAGCCTACAGAGAGGTTAGCCGCCGGCGAACCATCCACCCGATTTTTAGAAGACTTGAGAGAATCTTTTTCACAGTTCGACGAATCCCTTCGAGCGCGTGAGGAACCAGACGAAATCATCGACGTTGAGAACTGCCCATCGTCGGCGGAAGACCTACCCGGCCTCATAGAAAAGGGGTACCGCTGCATTCGGGATCTCAGCAGCGCTCTTAGAGAACACGAAACCGACGGGGGAACCTTGGAAAACCATTGCGGAGCGGTCCCTACGGAAACATCAGCCATTATTCCTCCTACCCGGAAATTAACAATCCCAACGCCATTACCTGCGTATAAGCCTATGGCTAAGTCTAGTCCTTTCCCGAGCTCCTCCACAATCATTCGAGGGCCCCCCGTCATGGAGAGTCAACACCAAATTTTGCCACAACCCACGCCATTATTACCGGTTAGTGGGTCGAAACAGTACGAACTTAAAGGCTCTCCCACTCCCTACCTCGATGTGGATTCAGAAGACTCCGGAGACGCTCAGTCAGACACCGATACTTGCAAAACTACCATCACGAATAAGATCACCGACTGTATTGTCAAACTTTGTCGAGAGGGTTTGACCTACGAAAAGGATAATGTAGCCCACTTTGTCAGCGTTGATTGCAACTCTCTAAACACCATCTGAAAGTTGCTGTCCGACCTCGGAAAAATCGACATAGAAAATGTCCGTGGTCAAAACCTCAAAATGGGACACATTGTCGTAACATCGAAAGGAAAGTTTAAAGTCCTGAGCGCCGTCATCAAACCACATAATTTTGCTAAGCCCAGTTTTGCGGATATTGCAACGGTAATGCAGAATCTACGCATTGCCGTTGAGCGCTACTCGATCCGTTCGTTACGCATCTCACATCCTGGCGATGACCTCGAAGCTTTGCCCTATGACACGCTTAAACAGCTGTTAGAGTGTACTTTCTATGGTGTACCTATCACCACCTATATCTACACCAGTCTCGTTATACACGAACCCCCGCAAGAACAGCGGGGAGATATAATCCGAGAGGCCCATGAAAGACTACCCGGGGGACACAAAGGCATCATCAAGACATATCGGCGGCTAAGAGAACGTTACCAATGGAAGGGAATGAAAGAGGAAACCGAAAGCCTTGTTCGCCAATGCAAAGTTTGTCAGAAGGAAAAATTGGTGCGAATAAAAACGCGGGAACCAATGTTGATCACGGACACCCCATCACAACCGTTTGAAAAAATCGTTCTTGACACCGTCGGCCCGCTTAAAAATTCACTTAATGGTAACCGACATATCCTCACTATTCAGGACAACTTTTCAAAATTCTGTGCGCCTATACCCGTCCCAAATATCAAAGCCGAAACGTTGGCGCTAGCGCTTTCTAAAAACTGGATCGCCCTGTATGGCCCTCCTAAGAGCATTCTTACTGATCGTGGCACCGCATTCACGAGTAACCTTTTTGAACAATTAGCCAAGATTTTCCAAATTCAAAGAGTGACCACTACCGCTTACCACCCTCAATCAAACGGATCGCTTGAACGTAGTCATAGCATCCTAGCTGAGTATCTGAGAGCTTTCCACAACCGCTTTGACGACTGGGATGAATTGCTGCCCTTCGCAATGCATGCGTATAACACCTCGGTGCACGCTGGGACCAACTTTACACCTTATGAGCTCTTATACGGGAAAATTTCGCGACCGATGTCCGCGTTCCCGCCTGTCGAAAGAATCGATACGTACCCAGATTACATGACTGACTTTACAACACGACTTGAAGAAATACGGCAAATCGCGACGACCAACATCAACCTGGCTAAACGACGTTCGAAAGAACGATATGATCGTTCGTCTAACCCTGCTTCCTTCAAAGTAGGTGACGAAATTTACGTTCTGCGGGAACCGCGTAATGGTAAATTGGACTCGCAGTACCATGGCCCTTACGAGGTTCCTGAAATCACCGAAAAAGGAAACGTCGTATTTATAAACAGTCGCGGCAAGCCGGAAATGAAACATCCTAACAAACTCAAATTGGCCTATTAATAACCGATAGCACGAGCCCTCTGTTTCAGATCCACGAGGGAAGATGCTTTCGTACGTGCTCGTCGTCACGATGATAGCCGTGGCTTGCAACACCGTGGCCATGCCCTGCTACCAGATCCGGGAAGTACTGGACCATGCTGGAATCTTCTATGAGCGTCTGCCAGACATGCGGGTTACGACTACTAGCTGGAACATCATCTCATACGTTGACGTCAACGAACTCCTTGAATTCGAGCCCTGGACACCTCCACAGGCCATTCGACTCGTAGAAGATTGCCAGAAGCACCTGAGCGCCGCACAATGTGCGACTCTCGCTCCGGTTGGCCGGTTGCCCATCATGAGGAATTCCGCAATTTGAAGGACCTAGTCCATAACCTCGTCTTTCCTGATGGCATCCCAGCTCAGACAAGACAACAAGGACGAAGTGGAGCTCCTCTCGCTTTTGTAGTATCCATTTTCCACGCTCTCTTCGGAACCATAACGGAGGACGAAGCTAATTTCTATGCGGATCAAATTAATCAACTCGACACACGGAACGAGGATCTTGTCCATCTGGTCCAGAACACCACCCACATAATCCGAGGAGCAATAAACAACTTGGGGTCCAACCTCCAGATCGCGGAACACAACATCCGGGAACTCTCCAACGTCACGACGCAATTGCAGAAAGGTCTACAGAGGGAACAAAATGAAATTCGAAACCTGGAGTACGCCGTCCACTTAATGGGGTTCGCCACTCTCATGATAGATACCATCGATGCTTCCAACCACAAACTCCGCGAGATAATCGACGCCATACGTGACGCTCAACGCGGTATTCTCCATCCGAGCCTGCTTTCTATCGAACAGCTCAAGGAAGCAGCGGGCCGAGTCCACAGCACGACATCTACCGAGTTCCCCATCGCCTTAAACGATCTACAGGCGGTTGACATTTCCAGCATTGGCCACCTTAGAACCAAATATCACCATGGCCAACTTATCGTGAGCTTGACGATACCACTCTGGAGGCCGAGCCCTTTCTGCAGTACCGCTTGTACCCGTGCCTAAAACCGTAAGATCACCGCGGGACCTCAACGGGTGCCGCTTACATTGAACCTCGGCCACCTTATATTGCCATGTCAAACGAACAAGGCAAATACTTCGCCTTTGATAAAGAATATCTAAAGGGTTGCTACCATCTCCCTGGTCACCATGCCTGCGCCCTCAAGGCCGCCCTCTTAAATGTGCATGATACCAACATATGCGAAGCACACCTTCTTATATCACCCACGGCAGAAGTCTTGAAAAATTGCGGCATCCGGCTAACGCGGGATCATCAGCTCCAGTGGACATATTTGGAGAACACTCATGGTTGGCTATATTCTCTGGAAAGCTCCGAAGTTATCAGGATCCAATGCCGAGATGTTACCCAGAACACCGTCACCGTTCAAGGAACAGGGATCCTACAATTAAACCCAGGATGTACCGCATACATAATACACGCCACATTGCCACCTTCAGACTCCGTGTCGACATCCATCCGCCACCTCTATCTACCACCCACGGCACTGAACATCAGCCAGCTTGCTCCCGAGGTCTCAGAAAGGCACGAGGAAGTAGCCCCATTGCTTCTTTCCGCGAGCAAATACTCGCTCAAGGGACAACTTCAACAATCCGATGTGAGTTTGAATTCCGTCGAAGCCCATCTTCAAGATCTGATCCAGAAGAAAAGGGCGAAAAGGTGGTACCATTACACTCAGACCTGGACGTTCGACGGCGTCGGACTTTCCGTCCTAACGGTCATGGGGTTGGTCTTATACGCCTTGCAGAGCAGCCTCCCCACAATTCTCATCGCATGTTGTAAGACGCGACGGAACTCTCCACCAGGGCGTAAAAATGCAAAAACCTCCACCAAGGACATCCCTGAGATCATCTTGTGCCAGCCGCCTCCACAACCGAGCCGACCTGCTCCTGTAATCCAGAAGGCCACAAGAACGCCCTACAGGCCGAGCATTTCCCTGGTGACGTAACGATATGTCCCCGCGTTAAAACCGACTCGAGGACGAATCACTAGAAGCTCCCGGACTTCATCCCCGAGCTTCCATCTAATGAAGGGGGTGTTACATCCGTATCTTATTTTCAATAGGTTAATCTTAATACGTGTACAAACTATACCTTACGTTCGGAAATCCCACATTCTTTTAACTTGAGACACCTCACATTGCGGAACCCAGAATATTTAGGGCAATCGGAATACCTATTTCCCCACAATGCTGACGACCTATTCAGCAACTTGTAACGCGAACGAACTCCATCGAGAACACGGGAACCCGCTCAGCCGGACTCATTTCGAAATTCGTCACTTCGAGACAAGTAAAATTGCTAATTGGGACAAAAATTTAGAGGCAACCCACCATCGAGTTGCAATAATTTACGTTAGTCTTTCGCGAATCTGAGGACAGAGCGGAGCTCCGCAGAGTACTCCTCTCTGTGTGTCGAGTCCTTCCCGTGTCCTTGTAAGTTCATTCCCAAGCCCGCGACTCCGATCTTTCGCGATCAAGTATCACTGCCTGAGGGATAGTGCAACACTGAGGTGCAGCGGCTCATCGCTACAAGAACACGAAAGGAACTCAATAAAAACAACGAATAAAAATCATTGTTTTCGCTACGTAACTCTCTAAAATAAACCAGCTTGATTTATATTTTCGAGTCTACCGAGCGTTTGGTGTTCGTGAGTGTGTGTCAGCATCGACGCCTGATTCGCACTGTCTTCGAGGAGACCAAACGCGCAGCGTAAGCACGCTTCACATTTCCAGCGGGACACGCACCTCTAAGTCACTAACCCACTTCCGTAATATTCTAGGTCACGTTTGTATTCCATAAGAAATAAGTAGTCAACTGCGAGAGAATCAAAATTGTATCGTTTTTATATATTCAAATATGTGCCGGGAGTATCGCAGGAAGAACTAAGGCGTATTCTACGCCAAAGTTCTTCAAGTCAAACTAAGGTTTGACGGTTGCGTGTAGATATGGTCAAGATCGACTGTGCTCTCGCGTAGGAAATTATGCGCGACGCTCGCTTCTTATCGATATATTTCGTTTCAGCGGTGGTACGCCTAATTCTAAAGAAAATATAAGGACCCGTCGAAAAATGAGAATGCCGTTATCGTGTGTATTGGTTTTTGTAGTTTTCCACGATTTCCATGTGGAATCGGGTAAGCCCGCGTTTTCGCCGGAGTTAAATAAAATAGGAGAGGAAAAAGAAATAGATAGCGCTTTTTCTCGCGACGCTACAATTTATACATTTAATACGCTTATGACGGCAAATGAGGATATTGGGAATAACCGAGAGAAGGCACATTCCCTAGGATGTAACAGTATCATTCGGAGGTTCTGTAAGAATTGAAAATACGATTATTTAAACGAATTATTTTTATCAATTTCCTATAAACCACATTTTGGACGCGACGACTATGAAAAACTGCCGAAAGTGCACACATCTTCCCACAAAAATAACAACCAAAGCCAAATAAGCAGCTATGTGCAGCTCGTTTTTGGATATGTTTTGAAGAAATGTCTAAGCAACAATGTCCATTTTGATTCAGAGTCCCACCCAACCCCACTTTTGACTTATTACTTTTTTCAACACGAATTTTTAGAACGTGGCCAAGGAAAACACCACCACCGTTATTAATGATTCACCATTTCATGTATTGTTAATAATATGTCTGCATAGGACATTTAAATTGTATTTACTTTCCGGAGAAGAATCCATTTTGTAAAATGCAAATCCGATAACTTTTCACTGTTATAGACGCGTCTAAACTTTCGTGTTATTTCGCCGCGCGATGAGCAAACAATGCGGTCGGCCCGACCCTCACGAACGGAATGCGTTACCAGGGCAGGTAGGGATGTCCCCTCTTTCTTAACGATCATAACACATAGTAGGGGTACCACTACAACTATTCTAACCATTAAAAATTCCTAGAATTTTTTTTTGTTTTTGTCCGCTTTTTCGGGATTTCGGACCACTGCGCACCGTGCCCTTCTCCGGAATCGTTTGCCATGCGCCACACGCCGGAAAATTCGACGCGGCCTCTCGTTACGTCGGTAGCGCAGATCTTGCAGTTTTTATCTACGCGTCGCTACCGACGGATGGCGCAACGCTGGCGAATTTAGCCCCGATGCTTCGCACTGGGACGAAGAGCTGAGGCCGAGTAGGCGACGATCGCTGAGCGCGCGCGTGTATGTATATGTTCGCTACGCCGGCCGCGTGCACAGAGAAATAACCTTCTCGCACTCAGTTCGGTCGCAACGAAAACACTATCTATGTATGTGTATCGGACGATACACACAACTAGGCTTACCCGAGTCGAAATTTTCAGCCTATTTCATAGGCCTTTGATCCTATGTCAGCCTCACTTGAGTCTGTTTACTGCTAGAAGTCCTACTATGGGCCGCCACATGTTCTTCCTTTGCTTCTTACCTCCTGCATAGGCCCTTTTACTCCTACCTAACCTAGCTGAGTCGCTGCAGCTCCTCTTTTGATTGCGTTTGGACCTATCGCGCATTTGGCTGTTTCGACGAAACGAGGGTGGGGATGGTCGCATTTGAAAGAGCGAGTCTGATAGTTTTCAGTAACCATCATACGTTGGACTAGGTAGGACCGCGTCTTCGCCGTAGAGGCCTACTTTTCCAATGGCCTTTCCATTATCTCCACCCAGCGAACCTTTCGCTTTCGCTTCAAACTTGCCCCTGCAGCTTCAGCAACTCTCCAAAGTGGAAGAAATGGACCTTGGGCAAACAGTTACAATATTTTTTATAGGAATTGCCCTCACGTATGCATGTATACGCGCATCCCGATAGCAGGTACGCATGCATACGTATACGTGTGTTGGTGTATGCTTAGGCATGTATGTGTGGGGGTATATACATATGTCTACGCATGCGCGTTTTCAGGCATAAGTATCTCTATATTGTGACGGGTATCGCGTGTTACTGTAGGCGGAGGGAGGGGGAAGAAAAACTTAATACTGGTTCAACAAATGATAAAATTCAAATATAATTTAATTTACACAAAAATGGTTAAGCTCGATACAAAAAGTTACTGGAATAATGACAAAAAAAGTAATAAAGCTAGACTCGATATAATGAAAAGATTCCGAGATAATAATAATATAAGTGTGATTTGAATTGAACGGGTTACTGGACATGCGAAGTCCCTACTCGATTTCTCGACCCGTTTCCAATATTCTCTTTATGTTATAATTTCAATAAGTTGGGCGCCTGCCGTTCTCGGGCAACGCGGCCGACCGCGTAGGCGAAGTATTCAAATACAAAAAAAAAAGTAAATCAACGCTAGCTCTATTTGGTCGCGTGAGACTCGCTAGGAAGGTCAAAGGGTATCTTGGGGTATCGGGGACAGACGGGGTTCTTGAATGCGATGGCCTCTTACCAAATGGACTACGATTATTTTAATCTTTATTTTATAACACCGAATTAATATCACGCAAAAACAGAAAATAGGAAAATAATACTGACTCGACTTTATCGCGCCGCGATTCATTCTCACTGGAAATGTCACCAGATTCAGTCGACGGCCGTGGCTACGCAACACCGGGCCGCGGCTACACGCGCGCTAGAAAATTTCTGGAGGGACAACGGGGATCCACCACGACACCTTCTCACAATTTATTCGCGACAGTTTTTGACTGTTTTACTCGAGCCAATTGCTCGGATCGACTCGCACTGAATTTCCGGGACTTATTCTAAATTATACTGGGTTTTTCGTGGCGATGCGCACGGAAAAGGGTCGTCGATTTCAGGATTAACCGGGGAGGAGTGAAAGGAACGAATTAACGGTCGCCCAAGCGACAAATTTCCGAACAGACTCTATCGGCTTTTCGCTAGCCGCTCTCGCAAATTAAGAAAAGAGAAGAACTTACAGTTTGCGCTGAGAATTCTCTCTTAATCGATTCGATAGTGAGTACTATTCCTCGTGCCGATTATTCTCTATTCCTCTCTTTCTCTCGACTTCCTTTATACGATTGACTGTTTCGGACAGAACTACCTCGCTCGACCACGTTGCAGGACTTAATGCCGGACCACGCCGACCGGCTTCCTCGTCTCGCCCGATTCCTCTGTAGACGGCGGACCTCCTATCGATCTTCTTGCTCGATCGTTGTGGCTCGCTCTGCCGGCCGTTATCCTCGATCGATTTTCTCTCTCTCGAGTCGTTGAGCGCCCCAGCCGATACGGCGCTCGCCAGCCATGCCGCGCGAGAGCTGCAGTCTCTCGGCCGGAGACTCGGGAGATGGCAGCAGGATTTCCTCGGCCGGCGAGCCCGACGTTCCGCGTCGTCGAGGGATGGAGGTGGTGGTTTCTCGAGTTGACGGTCGAGCCGACGTGGCCCCAGTCGACGGTCCGCGTGGTCCTTTCGCGCTCGTCATGAGAGGGGTACTGGAAGGAACGGGGGCATGGTGTCGCAGATTCTATCCAATAAAATAAACTTAAAGCTAGCTTAAAATTATCAATTAAATGTCAAGTGAAGGTGCGTGGCGGCGATGAAGCCCGAGCGTGGTCACGCAGGCTTTTTCTCGATCTCCTTGTGACGCAACGTCACAACTCCCCCCTGCTTAAACCGAAGTACTCCCCTCTTTTCAGTCTGGAGAGCGGTTAATCAGGTATATATTTTTGAATTCAGGTGAGGAGCTCGGGATGGGTTTTTGCGGAAAGGTGTACTTGAGTACTAGGCTGGCGGAGGTTACTCTTAATATCCGGCTGGCTGAAGTTGCCCTTAATACTGGAGCGATGAATTTCTCACAAATAAATCACAGACGTGTTACCTTAGTTTCTTAATTTTTTGCGATGACTTTGCCCTACTGGTAGTCGTCCATCGCATACTCAGGTACTGTCGTCAGTCGCTCTGTAGCTTCGCCATCGGATGAGTATCTCGATGCTCGCTGGGACGTCCGGCGAGGCTTCCTTGGCCTTTCACCGTTGCTAATCTCTAGATGACTCGCCTTGACTAGCTGGTCGCTGGATTCTTCTTCTTTACGGCTTCTCGGCCGTTCCGTGAAGCGGTTCCAGGGCCAGGCTTTGGGATGTAGGATATCGTGCTCGGGACTAGGTGCTATCGTGCTAGGGACTATCGTGCTAGAATTTGGGGCGTCAGGATAGGGACATCAGTAGGGGAAGTGGGAATTTGGGGCATCAGGATAGGGAGAGCAGTAGGGAAAGGGAGAATTTGGGGCATCAGGATGAGGACATCAGGACAGGGGACATGCCTCTCGCAAAACCCAAGCTAACACACAAAGCATTAATAAGCGCGAGTCTGTTCCTGATCGTACTGTCCTTGTCGTTCTAAACGCGCGCTCAGGTCGAAGCGGTGGGCATCGGAGAGCTCTATCCGCTTCGATCGTTGGGAACGTAGCCTGCTACGGCGACGCCGTTTTGGGCTTGGGACTACTGTTGCGGGTGATCGCGGCCTGCTCGGGCCGACGATCGCTGGGTCAGGGGCTGCCTCTTCTTCTGGGATTGGGACTCCTTGCGAGTCCCGGAAGGGCTTCAAATCCTTGATGTGGACCCGGGGGTTGCGACAACTCGTCGGATCCTCGAGTTCATACACTACGGGTGAGTGCACCGCCAGGGTACGAAAGGGGCCGCTATACCGCGGCGCCAGTTTGGCGGCGAAGTTCTGCGCTCCTGACGACAGAATTCGGTTCTTTCGCAGAACTACATCTCCCACTTGATACCTCGTATCTTTTCGGTTCTTGTTGTAGTATTTGGCCTGCCTTTTCGCGGCGGCCTCCAGGTTCTTCCGAACCCAGTCGTGCAGCAGACGTAACCGCTGCATTCGATTGGACCAAGCTTCCGGGTCTCCTGGGGTTAACTTGGGGGGTTGAGGGGCTTCGGCTTGTAGGCTTTTAGCTGGGCAGGGGTAACGGCCAAAATTTAAAAATGCGGGGCTCATCTGGGTGGAGGACTGCACGGCCGTGTTCACCGTGAAGCACAATTCCGGTAGATGGGTGTCCCGGTCTCGGTGATCCATTCTCACATACGATGTTATCATAGTCTTCAGAGGCCGGTTGACTCGCTCAACCGGATTCGCTTGTGTGTGGTAAAGCGGCACCGTTGTCTGATGGATTCCGAGCTCGTCTAAATACCGCGTTACGTGCGCGTTTACGAGTTCCGTTCCGTTGTCGGTCAGGAAGTACTGTGGACAACCGTACCGGTTGACCACCAGTGTCTCGAACGCCTTCATTATGGTGGCGCCGATAGCACCACGGAGAGACTAAGCCTCCACGAATTTCGTGAAGACATCCTGGAAGACGACGACGTAACGGTTCTTTGCTTTGCTGGGGGGGGGGGGGGGGACCTATCACGTCGGCAGCGACTACGCACCATGGACCTTCCGTGGTGCGCTTTCGCATTAAACCGGACGAGGGTAACTGCGAAACTTTGTGGAGCTGGCATACGGGACAGCGCAACGTATCGTGCAATGTCTTGGCATATGCCTGGCCAAAAGAAATCCTGGATGACCCGTTGATACGTTTTATCAGTACCCGGGGTCCTTGATGGGCATCCTCCATTGCTCGCAGCCTAGTCTCGGCCGGCAAGACAAGCTTCCAGGCGTCCAGGTCCACAATCATCGGATGGATGATCGGTGCGGCCGATGGTAGTACAATTTGTTGTCCTCGATTTTCCAGCTCGGTTATTACCACGGAAATTCGCGGACGTTCCGTACCTTGTCCAGGTACCAGAGTTCGGTACTTTCTCCGAGCGCGGCTAAGGCCACGTCGGTGTCCTCATACATGCGGGAAAGGACATCAGGGACAACATGAAGGGTTCCTTTTCGATGGACGATCGTCATGTCCCAGACTTGCATCGAGAGGGCCCACCTGGCTAATCGTCCCAAAGGGTTCTTCAGATTCCTTAACGGAGACTTTGTCCTTGGAGTGCCATATTTCAGGTGTTTACATTTTATTTTTTTTTAAAGAAACGAGTAAAGCTTTTTGAGTGCGGTTTTTTCTTGCTTTTATACATGATATACAGAATGTTAAAAAAAAAAAATTTTTTTTAAAACCAAAATGTCGGCCGTTGCAGCTCCGCGAAAACAGGTCCACAAATCGCGGGAGGTAAACGGCCGACATCACTGCCCCCTCTTTGTTGATCTGAAACACAAATTCAAAGCATATTATTAATCTGTGACCCTTTGGTCATGGAATGACGGATGGGTTTTTCGTTTAGTACAAATTTCGGAAAATGGCGGCAATTAAAAAAAATCGAATTTTCGCGTTTTTTCGCATAAAAAGATAAATAATAAATGCAAAAATATATCTATCGAAAAAACGATCCGTCATTCCGTGAAGACATATTTTCTGAGTATGCTCTCCAAATTTCAGGTCGATATGTTAATTACAGCGGTCAGGAGAATGTCAGCCATTTTTAAAAACGTGTTTTCGAGAAAAACGTGTTTAAAGTTTTGTAAACGTTCGTAAAATATCGTAAACGTTCGAAATCCGGGAAACGCTTCGACAGATTTATTTCTACTTACAAGTAGATTAAGAATCCGGAATAAAAAAAATTGATTTTTTGAAAATTTCAAGGACAGTCTCCGTTAACCACTGGAGACTGCTATGGTCGGTAATGACAGTAATGTTAGTGCCTTCGATGTACGGTCGAAACTTCCTCACTACCCAGATTACCGCCTAGCACTCCCTTTCAGTGACGGTATATTTGCGTTCGGCGCTGCTTAGCTCCCTGCTGGCAAACGCGATCGGATGTTCTTCACCATCGAATTCCTGCGTCAGGACGGCTCCCACGGCCGCGTCACTGGCGTCTGTCTGGAGGACGAAAAGGTGGTTGAAGTCGGGGCGGGCTAGGATAGGCGTTTGAATTAGGGCCTCGCGGAGAGACTCGAAGTCTTCCTGCTGTTCGGTCCCCCAGTTCCAGCGAATTTTCTTTTTCAGCAGCTCGGTCAGGGGAATTTTATCCCGCGCGACGGTGGGTAGAAAACGGGCATACCACCCTACCATTTCCAGGAAACGGCGCAATTGCCGAAGGGTCCTGGACGGAGGGTATGTTAGGATGGGGGCCACTTTTTTCGGGTCTGCCTTCAATCCGTCCCGGCCGACGGCGTATCCTAGATACGTTACCTCCGGGCAGAAAAATTGGCTTTTCTCCCGGTTGGTGGTAAGCCCCGCGGCTCGGAAGACTTCCAGGACGATCCTCAAATACTCGAAGTGCTCGGCTTCGGTGTCGGTGGCGATGATCTCGTCATCGAGATACGCAAAGACATGGGGCTCCCATGCCGGATCAATGAGCTGATCCACCAGCCACTGAAACGTCGCTGGTGCGTCCGTCATCCCCAACGGCATTCTCCTAAACTGGAGTCCTCGGCCAGGAACGGCGAAGGCGGTGACAGGACGACTTTGGGGGTCTACAGGAATCTGGAAATAAGCCTGGCTGAGGTCCAAATTAGACATGAACCGGGCTAGCCAAAGGCCATCCAAGATCCGATCCATATTGGGAAGAGGGTAGGCATCCTTCATTGTTACCCGGTTCACGTCGCGATAGTCAATGCAGTAGCGATGCTTTCCGCCTGGCTTCGGGACGATCACCGGGTTACTCAGCCAAGAGCTCTTCGTCCTCTCGATGACTCTCTCTCGGACCATCTTATCGACTTCGGCTTGGGCTATTCGTAGGAGGTACGGGGAAATTGTACGGGGCTTCTATCGGATAGGGGGGAAGAACCCTTGCACGTCGATGTGATGTTGCGTCAGGTTCGTTCGTCCTAACTGTCCGTCCTGTAAGGGAGATACTGTTTCTTCCAGAAGGGACTCTAGACGTCTATTCGCCGAGACCGAGGCAGGTTCTAAGCTTGCAGCCTCGGGAAATGTGGGGATGCTCCAACGTGGCCCACCCGGTGTCGCGAAGCTACGCTCCGGACCACCGTGGAGGGACCACGTATCCGTTTTGTAATCCACTCGCATTTCAAATAATCTCACAAAGTCAATCCCCATAACAAATTCGTAGCCTAACGCGGCTACGCGTACCTGGAGGGATTGCACTTTTCCTGCGAGATCGAAGGTCAGTGTGACTTCCCCGTCTACCGGACCTACTGCCCCGTTGGCGATCCGAACGCCCTCCACTATTGGTTGCAAGTGGAGTCCTCTCCTCCTTGCTACCTCCAGCCCGAGGTACATCTTCGTAGATCCAGGGTCTACCAACGCCAATAGGAGTTCGCCACTCACGTTAATCCATAAATGGTGGTGAGCAGCCATACTCAACGCTCCGATAAACATTTCTTCTCGGCCAGCCACACCTTCCTCTTCACGGAAAGCCATATGTTCGCACGGGAACAAGTCTGTTTCTGTTACTGTCAGGGGCGGGTTGGGCTCTGCCTGCCGCGCCGGTTCCACGCCCGTCAGGGCACAGTCAGGCTGCGGCTGGGATCAGGGTATTTGAAGAAGGTTCTCCTTCTTTAACGACCGTCAGGAGGTACAGGGGCTTCCTGCCCCCCCCCCCGACCGGGTGGTTTCCGAACGTTTTCGTTCGCAATTTCGGCACGAATTCACGTCGCATCCGGGCCATCCACAGATTCGGCAGAATCGGCCCATCAGTTGCGTGCACTCCCGGTAACGGTGTCCCGGTTGCCAGCAATTATAGCACCTCGGGCCAGGTCCTTCAGGATTGCTGGGCCGAGGTTGTTTCGGGGACGGGCTGTGGAGAGTTCGTGGGGGATTCGCGGGGGGTGTGGCTGGCGGGTTTTTCCAGGTAGGTGGGGGGCAACGAGTGGATGGGGGTTGAGGTGGGGGAGAGGGTCTTTGAGGCGGCTTCGCCTTCTGGGGGTAGCCGCTGTGGCCCTTGGTCCTCGCGGCTGAGTCGGGGGCGTTCTGGCGAGGGGTTCGGCGTGGCAATGGGGGGGGGGGGTAGGCGCGGGAGTGGGAAAGGGCTTCTGATACTCGGGGGGTTCGTATTCCTCTGGATCTTCCATGGCGGCTATCTTCATGCAGGCCTCCCGGCCGTGCTGCTCTTACGAAGCCGAGGGCAGGAGTGTTAGTACCTTCTTTGGCGGTGCCCGGTAGGCCTTCGCCTTTCCCCAGAATATCTCTCGGATGCGTCCCAGCCGTGGGAGATCGAAGAAGCTGCTCACATCCTCGCGCTGAATGTGCTCGGCGTAATCCGGGTGCAGATTCTCGCAGCAGATGTCCAGTTGAGTTTCTCTACTCAACGGTAGGCTCAGGTGATTGAAGAGGATCCTGATTTTGATGATGAACTCCGCGAAAGGCTCTCCCGGCCCCTGAGTGCGGAGTTCTATTTCTCTTCGTAGCCGTCCTTAAAGGTCACCATGGCCAAATCGTTCCCGAAAGTAGAAGACGAACTATTCGTACGAGCTCCAGTCCTCTCGTTCTACTCTCAGCCATAGAAGGGCGTCATCGGTGAAAGCCTCGGGGAGGGCGTCCATTAGATCCTCCTCCGAAAGCTTCTTTGAGATGCAATATTCATGCATCCTTCATAAAAATTCCTCGGTATCTTCGTCCGGATTCCCCGCGAATCGGGGCCCGAATTTCTGCCAATGGTCGATGCCTCTCGCATGCCGTGGCCAGTGCGAGTCTTGATACTGTGACGAGTCCAGCTGCGGTCGGGCTCGGGGAGGGGGAGAGTCTGCATGACGTGACCGAGCTAAGGAGAGGGGTCCTATTCGGGTGCTGTTACGTGGACTGGGCGTCGACAGGGTGTACGTGTCATGCGGCGGCCACTCCTGGCTACCGCTGACCCTTAGTAATCCCGTGGCGGTTGGACTGGATGTGGGAAGGGCTGGGGATGGTTGGTGGGGTGACTGGGAAGGAGAAAGCGCAAAGATGATCGCGGTACGGTCGGGGACCGCGGTTACATTTCCTCGGGGCGCTGGTGTCGGACTGACTCTTCCCGCTGCCGATCTTCTATCCCACTGGACCGTCTGTCTTCTGGGCGATGGCGTCGGCGTCCGATCGTTGTCATCCGGGCCCGGCGCCTCTCCTCGGGACCCGAGGGGTGGCGACGTCATCGTTCGCCTCGGTGCTGGCCGGTACTTCTCGTATGTCGGGGGTTGGTGGTTGTCAGCGGTCGATGATCCGTTAACCGCTCCACTTTCTGTCGTGCGATCCTTTCTTCAGTAGCCATTATTGATAGATCGGCTACATCCAGCCAGAGGGGCGATGTCGGTCTTGGGTGATCTATTGGAGAGGTGGTCATTATGAGGGACGAACGGGTGGGGGTCGTGACGGTACTAGACGGTGCTAGACGCAATAAACGAAAAAGTTGAGGGGTTGGGAAGGGGAAAGCCGCTCGTGATCACTCCGCGGCACGGTTAAAAACGGAATATTAAGTCCTTTCTCAAAACCAAAAACAAAAAAATGTAATAAAACCGAATGGCTTTAATAACTCAATTTCTTCAAAAATACCAAAACAAACGAAAAACGGGACGTCTTACTCGGCAATTAGTTTGTTGTCTCTACTCCCTGGGACTGTAACGTTAACTCTGTATATTCTTATAAACCGACTAATAGTTCCCGAGGGAGTATTATTTCCCAGTCTATGACAACGCAATATCTCTCAAAATCTCCCTTAATGCCGTGAAAATTTAAGAGTTGGGGATCCTTCTATTCCTTATTTTATTCCGCCAACTGAATAATTATTTCTTAAGGGATGTCTGTTTCCCAGCGTAGAACAATGAAATGTTCCTCAAATTATTCAGGAGGCCCAACAAAAGAACAGAACATTTTTGGGGATCGTTTGGTATGGGGGATGACCGTTCGCGAGGGACTCAGCGTCGGGTCTTTATTAGGGCTTCGTAACGAAAAATATGGGTGCGAGGGTCAGCTATTCATCAAAACACAAAGAAAATTGGGAGGGGGGATATTCGTGGTCAGCGAGGAAAACGAGAAAGCGCAAAAAAAGGGAATTTATACCGTCATGTCAATATTCATCGCAAAATACATTGAAATACTAAGCAGGCAAAATTCGTGTCAGTGCTAAGCTATTCCAGTATATTTTCGGAATTGAAAAAAAAAACAAAGAAAAAACCAATGGCCAATCAGTAGCAGTTGCAAAAAAACACAAAAAAAAACAGGTACTCAATATTATTGTTTCAAAAAAAAATCAATTCCGACACAAAGAAACGAAGAGCACAGTATGCGGAAATCACAAGTAAGGCGATAATTCATTTTTAAAAAA
Organism: Ophion slaviceki; assembly: GCA_944452715.1. Classification (NCBI taxonomy): domain Eukaryota; kingdom Metazoa; phylum Arthropoda; class Insecta; order Hymenoptera; family Ichneumonidae; genus Ophion; species Ophion slaviceki. The sequence goes on from OX101795.1 coordinate 13,680,505, forward strand.
TCAGCACAGTATGCGAAAATCACAAGCAAGGCGATAATTCATTTTAAAAAAATCAGCTCAGTATTCTTTAGTCATGCCTATCAGCCATAAATCCTAGGGAAGCGGTATTCCCTCAAGCAATAATAAATGCCGGTAAATTGCCGGAGTAATAAAACAAACAAAAAAAACTATTTTAATTGCCAGAGCAATAAGACGAAAGAACTTTTTCAATCGCCAGAACAATAACGCAGAAATGATTTTAATTGCCAGAGCCATAAACGAAAAAAAACTACGATTTTTCTCGGCACATCAAGTTCTGAAAAGTCGCAAGTCAACAAAAAAGAAAATCGCCAAGCACACAAGCATGTATGGGTTCTGGGAAAAAAAGAGGAAGTACGGTCGCCGAAAATGTACAAAAAAATTACAATCGCAAACACAGAAAAAAAACCGTTTTATTTCCTTTCTAATTGTTAGCCAACAAAAATAAATAATTGCGTGCGAGAATTATAAGAAGAAAACTCGGTCGTCAGAATTTTCCGTTTCTTGCAAAATTCTCAAATTGCGGGTGCCGTGGCGGGACAGGTTATACCTGTCAGGGGTGGGGGTAATTCTTATTTTCGCAAGAAACGTCAAAAAAGAAAAAAAACAATTCACTGTGAACCGTTCAAAGAAAAAAAAGATAGTTCCTTTACTAATGAAACGAAAAATAATTTACGATAAATTATTATAGTACCGCAAAAATGAATAACGATAATTTTCATAATAATAGTAGTCGTGGTGGGCTCTTTCTTAAAAAAAAAACGAAAGTTTTTTCGGGCCCCACGTTGGGCGCCAATTTTGTGACAGGTATCGCGTGTTACTGTAGGCGGAGGGAGGGGGAAGGGAAAATGAATACTGGTTCAACAAATGATAAAATTCAAATATAATTTAATTTACACAAAAATAGTTAAGCTCGATACAAAAATTTACAGGAATAATTACAAAAAAAATAATAATAAAGTTAGACTCGATATAATGAAAAGATTCCGAAATAATAATAATATAAGTGTGATTTGAATTGAACGGGTTACTGGACACGCGAAGTCCCTACTCGATTTCTCGAGCCGTTTCCAATATTTTTTCTATGTTATAATTTCAATAAGTTGGGCGCCAGCCGTTCTCGGGCAACGCGGCCGACTGCGTACGCGAAGTATTCAAACACAAAAAAAAGTAAACAAATGCTAGCTCTATTTGTTCGCGTGAGACTCGCTAGAAAGGTCAAGGGGCATCTCGGGGTATCGGGGACAGACGGGGTTCGCGAACGCGATGGCCTCTTATCAAATGGACCACGACTATATTAATCTTTATTTTATAACACAAAATTCATAACGCGCAAAAGCAGAAAATAGGAAAATAATACTGACTCGACTTTATCGCGCTACGATTTATTCTCACGGGAAATGTCACCCGATTCGGCCGACGGCCGTGGCTACGCAACGCTGGGCCGCGGTTACGCGCGCGCCAGAAAATTTCTCGAGAGACAACGGGGATCCTCCACACCTTCTCACAATTTATTCGCGAAAGTTTTTGACTATTTTACTCGAGCCAATTGCTCGGATCGACTCGCATTGAATTTACGGGACTTATTCTAAATTACACTGGATTTTTCGTGGCGCCGCACACGGAAAAGGGACGTCGATTTCAGGATAAACCGCGGAGGGGTGAAGGGAACGCATTAACGGTCGCCCGAGCGACAAATTTTCGAACAGACTCTATCGGCTTTTCGCTAGCCGCTCCCGCAAATTAAGAAAAGAGAAGAACTTACAGTTTGCGCTAAGAATTATTTCTCAATCGATTCGACAGGGAGTACTTTTCCTCGTGCCGATTATTCTCTATTCCTCTCTTTCTCTCGACTTCCTTTATACGATTGACTATTTCGGACGGTACTACCTCGCTCGACCACGCTGCAGGACTTAAGGGAATGACGAACACGCTGGAAAATTTCGACGCGGCCCCTCGATACGTCGGTAGTGACAATTGTGCAGTTTTGAGCTGCGAGTCACTACCGACGGATGGCGCCACGCACGCGATTCGGCCTCGAAGCCTCGACTTTTCGGGCGACGAGTCGAGGCGCGACAACTGCCGATCGCTGAGCGTTGGCGCCCATGTGTGTGTGTATGTACGTGTGAATTCGTTCCGACCGCAGCGCGGAAAAAGGTCACGCGTGGTTCGGTCGCAACGAAAACACACACGTATATGTATGTGTGCCAACCGCCACTCACATACAGTGCAGCCAGATCGCGCGCAAAAGTTACCCCCTCTCTAGTCTCTTGCGCGCCCATCACACAATGATAATAGCGCATGTCCGTGAGGGAGCGACGCTCGGACGCCGAGCGCCACCGAATGTCCCGACCGCGCCTTCGGCAGCTACACCAATACATGGACGCTGAGCACGTTCATGTGCGGCCAAGCCGAAACGAAGGATTCGAGGGAAAAAGCAATCTGAGCACTACTCGCGCGTGACGTCACCCGCCGGCACGAGCGAGGCTTTTAGATGATTTCAATGCTTATTTAGCTCTTGTTTCTCTGCGTTATTAATGTATGCAAAAAATGTATCGCACACTCCCATCGCTTATTTTTTCAGTTTATACGTTAATTTAAATATAATAATAAATCTAAATTACAACTTATTTATCTTCTAAAATATTGTTTACGCTTTACTCGCACCCGTCCTTATGCCAAATAAATTATAATTCATAAAAGTAAGCGGAAATATATTTATATTCGTATTATTATATTAATTCTCATAGCTCTCATATGAAAACTCTCATATAAAAAACTCTCATGTGGAAAAAAACTTCAAAACCTTAGATTTCAACGAACCAAGAATACACATCTTCACATTTTCAATCATGACGAATTTTTAAGAACAATATCATCACAAACACATCTGAACCAAAACAATATACATCACCTAAATTATCAAAACATAAATCAAACAACACAAAATCACAACATCTTATACTCAACCCTTACTAATAGACAACAGGACACAAATAATAATATTTCTACTGATCCTCTGAATAATATAAATTCGACAATCACATTAAATAAAACGAAAGAATGGCTTATAAATCTCTCCAACATTGATATTCCGCTACACATTTCCACATTCTTGTCTCTAGGTGAAAAGTTTTGTTTTCCTTACCTCAAACTCTCAAACATAAATATTTATATCCGCAAATCAATCTCCGAACTTGAGTCCAAATTAGATTTTTTATTCGACAAACCTAGACAAACCGAAATTAGAACCAGATTCACTAAAATCTTAAACAAAATAAATATTCCAACATCATTTTCCAACACTAATCAAATTATAAAACACACGTCCTCATTCTTAAAAAACAATCCTCACTTTTAGTTACACGAGCTGACAAAGGAAATTCAACAGTCATTCTTAACAAATCAGATTACATTACAAAAACTCATAATTTACTCGTAGATTCCTCAACTTACAAATTAACAAATAGAAATCCCATCAAAACTCTACAAAAAGGCATTAACAATATTCTCTCCAGATGGAAAATCCTAAAAATCATTGATGAAACAAAATACAAATACTTAAAAGCTGAAAATTTCAACCTATCTCGTCTCTATTGGCTGCCAAAAATTCATAAAAATAATTATCCACTTCGTCCAATAGTATGATCAATAAATAGTCGAACGCATAAACAGGCTGAATTTATACAATCTAAACTTTCTAAATTAATCAATACGACTAATTCACACGTCAAAGATAGTTTTCACCTAAAACATTCACTTTCTAACATCTCAATTCCACTCAACTACAAATTGGTCTCGTTTGATGTTGTTTCTCTCTATACCAACATCCCATTACAACTTGTTATACAAAGCCTTCAAAAAAGATCAAATCTATTTTCAAAAACATTTCCTTTAAACGAAATAATTAATGGGCCCATACTTATATCAAGATACTTTCATCAAACGATAAAGCATTATCCCCAAAAACAAGCCAATTATCCATCCGGCCGCGAATCGTCAGTACCAGAAAGTGCACATATTCTACAAGCGATGAGATGGTCTCGTTGGTAGCGTTCCTGGCTTCGATCCGCAGGGGCGCGGGATCGTTCTCCGCGCTCAGTATTTATTTACTTATTTATTATTACTATTAATTCTTATTTGATTAGTTATTTTTATTAGTTATCAGTATTATTTTAACTAGTTATCTTTAGTGTCGAAAAATTTATCGCGCACGCCGACCGCTTATTTTATTAGATTGTACGTTAATTTAAATGAATAATAAATCTAAATTACAACTTATTTATCTTCTAAAAAATTGTTTATGCTTTACTCACACCCGTCCCTATGCCAAATAAATTGTAATTCATAAAAGTAAGCGGAAATGTATTTATATTCATATTATTATATTCATTCTCAAACTTTCATTAACCGATAAAGCATTATCCCCAAAAACAAGTCAATTATCTATCCGGCCGCGAATCGTAAGTGCCAGAAAGTCGCATTTTTGTGTTTTTACATTTACAGGTAATTTTTATTGTAATGGGGTGAATTGTTTATTTGTGAACACTCACCATTGACAGAACAAAACAAATTTAATCGTAAAACATCATGAGTAGTTTCCTATTTTCAGAATAATGTTCTTTCGATGAGCGTGTTTCACATATAAACAATTCGCCCCATACAAAAAGAAAATAATAATTAAAAAAAAACAGAAAAGCACTGAGCGCGGGAAACGATCCGGCGCTCCTAAGCTACGAACGCTACCAACGGGATCATCTTATCGCTTGTGTTAAAAATGCACTTTCTGGCACTTACGATTCACGGCCGGATAGATGATTGACTTGTTTTTGGGGATGATGCTTTATCGCTTGATGAAAGTATGAGAATGAATATAATAATACGAATATAAATATATTTCCGCTTACTTTTGTGAATTACAATTTATTTGGCATAGGGACGGGTGTGAGTAAAGCGCAAACAATTTTTAGAAGTTAAATAAGTTGAAATTTAGGCGCAGCCATGGGTTCCCCAATTTCCCCTATCATTGCCAACATCTTTATGGAGAAATTCGAGAACAGAATTCTGCAAGAAGCTTCCCTCAAGCCCTCCACCTGGTTCCGATATGTCGATGACACCTTCGTCATTTGGAGTCACGGCAAAGAAAACCTCAATCATTTCTTAACGTTCCTCAACTCCCAACACCCCAATATTCAATTCACCATGGAGATAGAACAGGAAAATCAAATCCCTTTTCTGGATGTACTGGTTCAACGGAAAAGCGATGGCACTTTGGGCCATAAAGTTTACCGGAAACCAACGCATACCGATAGATACCTCCACGCTACGTCCCATCACCACCCTTCCCAAAAACAGTCGGTCATAAGCTCTCTGGTCTACAGAGCTCTAGCGATCTCCGAACCAGACTCCCTGGAGGTTGAACTAGAACACCTACGAAAAGCTTTAGGAGACAATGGCTACAAGCCAGGCAACATCGAAAGAACGATCAAAAATCTAAGAAGAAAAATAGCTGATCCGAAAATGGTTACAGCACCTGATGGAGAGAATGAAGGACAAATAACTGCAACAACTTCCCTTCCATACCTTCAGGGCATAACCGATCGCATAGGCAGGGTCCTTGGAAAACATAACGTGCGAGTCATCTTCAAACCTCAGAAGAAACTAGCACAAGTGATTCCGAGTGCAAAAGACCAAAGACCACCATTAAGTGCACCAGGAGTATACAAAATACCCTGCTCATGCGGTAAAGTGTACATAGGGGAAACCGGGAGGAAGATCAGTACACGGATCAAAGAACATCAACGGTGTATCAAATATGGCCATATTACACAATCGGCGCTGGCCGAACATTGGATGGAGACTGGTCATGCCATCCAGTTCGACAAAGCCCAAAGTCTGGCCCCATCAAATAGCTATTTTTCCAGGAAACACCGAGAAGGCTTAGAAATCCGAAAACATCCGGACAACCTAAACAGAGATGGAGGATATCACGTCAATCCTATTTGGCACACCATCCTCCCGGTTTTTTAATTGACCAGCTGATCAATTAAAACATCTGATTCGCTGGTGCAGCGATCTGGAACGATGACTGCAACTATATAAGGAATACCTGAGACACGAGAGCTTCAGTATCGGAGCTCTCAGCCCTGATGATGCAGACTGTAACGTTTGCGAAACGTCGGCACAACGCTGATCCTCAACACGGCCTCCATCCGGAAGCCACAAACTCTTCTCATTACATAAAGAGCCGTGAAAGCCTTAAAACTAAAATAAGTTGAAATTTAGATTTATTATCACATTTAAATTATCGTAGAAACTAATAAAATAAGCGGTCGGAGTGCTCGATAAATTTTTCGACACTAAAAGATAACTAATGAAAATAATAATGATAACTAACAAAAATAATCAAATAAGAATTAATAGTAATAATAATTTCAAAAAAAGCACTGAGCACGGGGAACGTCCCGCGCCCCTGCGGACCGAAGCCGAGAACGCTACCAACGAGACCATCTCATCGTTTGTAGAATATGTGCACTTTCTGGTACTGACGATTCGCGGCCGGATGGATGATTGGCTTGTTTTTGGGGATAATGCTTAATCGCTTCATGAAAGTATGAGAATTAATGAGTCAAAGATGTGTGCAGCCGTGTTGATGACAAGTTGCTAGTTGACGATTCGGCTTCAGTCCGGCCAATAGAGGTTTTCCAAGGTCAGCGATGGAAATAAATTATGCTTTCTTACGTTTCGACCCTTTGGTTCGGGTCCTCTTCAGAAATTATATTTTTTTCTATAAATTTTGATACACAAATTTTACAAATCAAGTTTGAAGGAATTAAATACACGAATGTTTTATGTTATGATTGTGTTATAAAATTGTTGTGTCGTTTTGTATAACTGTTATGTTAATTCTGTTTTGGTTATAATTATATTGATTTGATATGCATAAGTTCCTGTATTGCGTTAATTCTTCTTATTCATCGGTGTTTGAAATGGGTGATGCGTGAGAGTGTGGTTTATTATACTATGGAGTTATAAAGAAATGAAATATGAGAAACGACTAACCTCGATGTTGTTGATGTTTCTAGCTTTTGCTTATATTTGGAAGGTTATTTCAGAAGACAGTATTTGTGGAAGTAAATACTGTTTTGCTGGAGTACACTCAATAGATGGAAGAATTTATCGTTCTTTTGCGATTTTTATCATCTGTAAGAGATTAATAACTATAAGAAAGTTTTGTGTTTTATTTGTGAAAATTTAATGTACGTGATTGATTTAAAAGAAATTTTAATCAAGTATCAAATGACTGTGACGATTACCTATTGAGTTTAAGATTTAAAAAATTTTCTTCCAAAATAAACAAAAACTCGAAATTTACATTTCTCAGTTACATATTGAGTTGTGTGATCACGGAGAGTTTGAGAGAAACTGAGTGGTGTCTTAATTTCGTGAAGCTTATTAGAGTCTTTATTTTGCGAATCGGGGGAGAAAGATCCTTTTGGCAGTGACGTGTCAAGAGAAATAAAATTGGTGCGTCATGTTAAGAGTATTTAAAATTAAATTGTAGTGTCAATAATTTTAAAATTGTTATGTCAAGTAAAGTATTGTAAAATATTTTAATAGTTATATAATAGAGTTAGAGATCGAGCTTAGTTATTGTATGTCAGTTCTAAAATTTATGGCGTTGGAGTGTGCCTTAATTTGGATCATTTCTAGGATTAGTCTTTTTTGAGCCAATTTTCATTGTTTAAAATGTTTACATTGTCGAATTGAAAGTCATGTTTTTGTTCTATTGCATGTTGTGCTAAAGCTGTGTGTATTGTGGTAGTATGTTTAAGGCTATTTTTATGTTCTTTTATTCTGGTTTGAAGGTATCTTTTGGTTTGGCCGATGTATGTGGCATTGCAATCCTTACAATCGATTTTGTAAACTATGTTGGATTTTTGGTTGTTATTTATTTTGTCTTTGATGGAGCCTATTGTGATGGAGTTTATTGTTTGTGAATACTGTTGTATTGTTGGAAAAGACGAATTAGTTGATGATGGTTGTTTTTTTTGTGTAAGGAACGTTTATTAGTCTGGAAGAATCAAAATTGTTGTTATTCTTTTTTTGATTGTTGATTGTGGAAAGCCGATGTTTTATTATTTCTTCTGTGAAAGAGATCGAATAGCAATTTTGTGTCATCGTGTTACTAATAAGTTTGAGGTTCTCTTTGTGAAATGAAGGATGAGATAATTTTATTGCTCTGTCAACTAGCATGTAAATTATGGCTTTTTTTGGGAAAGTGGGTGGTGTGAAAAGAAATTTATGAATCTGCCTGACCAGGTTGGTTTCCTATACGAATTTGTGATAATTGAATTTTGTTTATGGATTCAAAGTATATCAAGAAGCGGCATTTTTTTATCTACTTCATTTTCTGATGTAAATTGTAATTTTGAGTTATATGAGTTAAAAATCTTTTTGGTGGATTCAATTTTGTCTGTTGGTAGACCAATAATAATATCATCAACATATCTTTTATATAGTGGTAACGAATATTTTAATTTTTCCAGGCAATTTGTTTCAAGATCAATCATGACGATGTTAGATAGTATTGGAGCCAGAGGTGAGCCCATTGGTAACCCTGAGATTTGTTGGTAAATTTTATTTTGAAATGTAAAGAAAGTTGAGAACATGATGTATTCTATGGCTTTAATTATTTCGTTTAAAGGAAATGTTTTTGAAAATAGATTTGATCTTTTTTTAAGGCTTTGAATAATAAGTTGTAATGGGATGTTGGTATAGAGAGAAACAACAGCAAACGAGACCAATTTGTAGTTGAGTGGAATTGAGATGTTAGAAAGTGAATGTTTTAGGTGGAAACTATCTTTGATGTGTGAATTAGTCGTATTGATTAATGTAGAAAGTTTAGATTGTATAAATTCAGCTAGTTTATGTGTTGGACTATTTATTGTTAATGCCTTTTTGTAGAGTATTGATGGGATTTCTATTTGTTAATTTGTAAGTTGAGGAATCTGCGAGTAAATTATGAGTTTTTGTAATGTAAGCTGATTTGTTAAGAATGACTGTTGAATTTCGTTTGTCAGCTCGTGTAACTAAAAGTTGAGGGTTGTTTTTTAAGAATGAGGACGTGTGGTTTATAATTTTATTAGTGTTGGAAAATGAGGTTGGAATATTTATTTTGTTTAAGATTTTAATGAATCTGGTTCTAATTTCGAGTTGTCTAGGTTTGTCGAGTAAAAAATCTAATTTGGACTCAAGTTCGGAGATTGATTTGTGGATATGAGTTTTTATGTTTGAGAGTTTGAGGTAAGGAAAACAAAACTTTTCACCTAGAGACAAGAATGTGGAAATGTGTAGCGGAATATTAATGTTGGAGAGATTTATAAGCCATTCTTTCGTTTTATTTAATGTGATTGTCGAATTTATATTATTCAGAGGATCAGTGGAAAGATTATTATTTGTATCCTGTTGTCTATTAGTAAGAGTTGAGTATAAGATGTTGTGATTTTGTGTTGTTTGATTTATGTTTTGATAATTTAGGTGATGTATATTGTTTTGGTTCAGATGTGTTTGTGATGATATTGTTCTTAAAAATTCGTCATGATTGAAAATGTGAAGATGTATGTTCTTGGTTCGTTGAAATCTAAGGTTTCGAAGTTTTTTTTTTGTGTTTTTCATATGAGAGTTTTCATATGAGAGCTATGAGAAGTAATATAATAATACGAATATAAATATATTTCCGCTTACTTTTATGAATTATAATTTATTTGGCATAAGGACGGGTGTGAGTAAAGCGTAAACAATATTTTAGAAGATAAATAAGTTGTAATTTAGATTTATTATTATATTTAAATTAACGTATAAACTGAAAAAAATAAGCGATGAGAGTGTGCGATACATTTTTTTGTATACATTAATAACGCAGAGAATCAAAAGCTAAATAAGCATTGAAATCATCTAAAAGCCTCGCTCGTGCCGTCGGGTGACGTCACGCGCGAGTCGTGCTCAGATTGCTTTTTCCCTCGAATCCTTCGTTTCGGCTTGGCCGCACATGAACGTGCTCAGCGTCCATGTATTGGTGTAGCTGCCGAAGGCGCGGTCGGGGAACTTCGGTGGCGCTCGGCTCTTCCCGAAGTCGTCCGAGCGTCGCTCGCTCACGGACACGCGCTACTATGATTGTGTGATGGGCGCGCAAGAGACTAGAGAGGGGGTAACTTTTGCGCGCGATCTGGCTGCACTGCTCACATACATATACGTAGCATATACTACGTAGTAGTATTACTATACCGAGCGTCATACGCTTCGGCGAATGGACTCACTCGGCAGGATAGCGGTGAAACATTGTACGAGTACTGTCTCAACGTATTCGCTCGCATCGCGATGATTTCTCAGCTACGATCATCGTTCGGCGTGGTTACTAATAAGTGAAAAGCTTATAATTTACCACATTTATTTCAATTTTAATAAATGAGCGCTGCCTAATTTATGATTGCAGCGAATTTTTCTCACGAATGAGATCGTCGGAGAATCACTCTGCGAATGAGTGGTACAATTTCATGATTACTACAAAAAAAGTTTGCCAATTTTTTATCTCTGTCGGGATTTATCTTCGACAGGTTACTCCAAGGATCGATTTTTTTAAAATAAATTCGATTCCAAGGGTCTCGCTCGATAGAATAGCGGTAATTACTTATAATACACATCAAGTGAATCAAGCACGATAGATCATCGAGAAAAGACGATAGTCTGTAGCATTTTCTACAGACTTATCCTTCCAAGATGAGGAGACGGTGAAGCGTGCATCATTGGAATACAATGAAAATTATTGTTACTGTTTTTTTTTTCAGATTTCTTAACTGAATGTAGGAACAAATATCGTCCCACAATTCCAATATACATGATGAAATTGAAAAAAACAAAAAAACGTCGCGCTCTAATGATGCAACCTTTACAGTTTATGGCACCAGCAAGCTTTATGACACTATGACTTATTTTTGGCGGCAACAATTTCAGCCGAATTCCCGGGCGATCAAAGTCGCTAGGTTCAGTTTATCTTCCTCTGCCGGGATTCATCTTCGGCAGGTTTATCCAAGAATATATATTTATCCGGTAATATGATTCCAGGAGTCTCGATCTACAAAATAGCGGTGATTGTGGATAACAAATTGCATCGATTATAGCGAACACGACAGATCGTCGATCGTTGTGTTTGCTGCAAATTCACACTGTGAAGGTGCGGAGTCAGTGACGTCCACGTCATTTACGTCATTTTCGTTATATCCAGGTCGGGATACAACGAAAACGATTTCTTTATTACTTTGTTTATATGGTGCAGTGAAAATGAATTCGTTGCGTTCTACCCATGCAAACTTTTTTCTGCAATAGAGTGGGAAAATTTTGTTATTACTAGTGAACCGCAGTTTTGCATTATTTTTCTCTACCGGGAATTATCTTCGGTAGGTTTCTCCAAGGATTGAATTTTCTAACAATGATGATTGCAGATGTCTCGCTCTAAGAATGAGCGGTGAAGTCTCGCTCTAAGGATGAGCGGTGAAGTCTCGCTCTAAGGATGAGCGGTGAAGTCTCGCTCTAAGGATGAGCGGTGAAGTCTCGCTCTAAGGATGAGCGGTGAAGTCTCGCTCTAAGGATGAGCGGTGAAGTCTCGCTCTAGGAAAGGGCGGTGAAGTCATGCGAACGTGAAACGTTTAAACAAATGGGGTGGATTCGATTTTTTTTCTCATCGATGGCCGCAGGGGAAAATGTTGTGTGAAATTATGCGATATAGAGAAATAATTGAAAATCATCCTACAAACTGGACTCGCGATTCATTAGAAATCAGTAATCAGATCATCGCGATTAATTAATAATAATACAGAAGCAATAGAGTAGTATACATAAGAAAAACGAAAGGATGATACGGTAATTTACATTTGTAGGTTGTATGTAGTTGTGCGCGTGAGCTATCGGTCGTCACCCGTATAAACAAGGGCCGTCTCTCGAGTCCTCATGGGCCCGCTGGTAGAATAGCGGTGACACGTGCACAGGATATAAAGGCCCGGGCTTTTATATATTTATATACATTAAATTCTCGTTTCATAGCGTTTGTAATCAAACTCCTCTGAAACGGGTCGACCGATTTTTAAGAAATATTCTGGTGTATTTTCGGTAGGTCGGAGAATAGGTGGTAAAATATTTTTTATACGGCTCAGAAATAAGGGTGGCCCACCCCTAAATATGTTTTCATTGTTTGGACGAAAAATTTGAGGTTTGTTTTATGATTTGGCGATAAAAAAAAAAACAAAATAGACAAACAAACCCAAATCAACGAAAAAAATCCCAACCAGCCCTGAAACTTGCAGGGACGACGGTTGACACATTTTGCGAAGTATGGCGGCCAGACGGTTGAACAGAAAAAATGAAAAAACTGGGAAGAAAAACAACGCGTACGCATAACACTAACAATTATAACAAATGGTAAGACATAAGACTCGAAATTAAAATAGCAGACGGTTGAACAGGTAATCCGATCGAGAGAGGAAGAATAAAAACGATATGTATAGATAACCGGAAACGTAATGGGAAGATGGTAGAAAAGGTAACCTAAAATTTAAAGGGTGGAATAGATGAACCCATGCATGGTTGGAGGGAAAAAGTGAACAGATCACAAATTTTGCTAGGGAAAGTAAAATACAACGGATAACCCGATAAGTGAGGAAGGAATAAAAAGCAAAATGGTTAGGTAACGCGCTGATTACACTGTAGCCAGATAACCCGGTAGAAGAATAGGGAGTAAAAAACGAGTAGGCCAGATAAGCTGATCGCGGAATGGGGAAGAAAAACGAGGTGGCCAGATAAACCAATGGACTGATACGGAATAACGACGTGAGACCAGATAACTCGATCGCGGCAATTCTGAGACTTAAGACCGTTACCTGGGTGGGGGGTGCCGAGATGCACCCCCCTAATCCACAAAGCTATTGCAACCTGCTTGGTCCTTTCCGATGAGTCTTGCGAAGCCCTCTGTGTCGGGGAAGAACTTGGCGCAGACGCTCTTTTTATCCTTGTTTTAGGCCTCTATATGGCTCCTGTTTGGTTTTTCCGATTCCCTCGTTGGAGCGTCGCTGCTTCGGGTATCTGAAATTGCTAATGCAACATTGAGAAAATGTTCGAAAAATCCTCCGCAGACGGAAGTCCGAGATTTATTTATTCGGGCCATCTCCCTCCTCCAGATAAAAAGAATAACACAACAAAAAAAACAACTGGGTGGATAATCCGATAGAGTGATAGGTAATAATGACGTAGTGGTCAGATAATCCAATGGCGGAAAGGGGAGAAAAACGAGGTAGGCAGATCACCCGATGTAAGGATAGGAAATAACAACGTAGCGGCCAGATAAGCCGATTGAAGGATAGTAAAAAATGAGGTAGTGGGCAGATAATCAGATCGCGGTATGGGGAGGAAAAACGAGGTGGCCAGATAACCCGATGGGGAAATAGGGAATAACGACGTAGTAACCAGGTAACACGATCGCGGAAGGAGGAGAAAAACGAGGTGGCCAGATAACCCGATGGGGAAATAGGGAATAACGACGTAGTGGCCAGGTAACCCGATCGCGGAAGGAGGAGAAAAACGAGGTGGCCAGGTAACCCGATGGGGAGATAGGGAATAACGACGAAGTGGCCAGGTAACCCGATCGCGGAAGGAGGAGAAAAACGAGGTGGCCAGGTAACCCGATGGGGAGATAGGGAATAACGACGAAGTGGCCAGGTAACCCGATCGCGGAAAGGGGAGGGTAAAACGAGGTGGCCAGGTAACCCGATGGGGAGATGGGGAATAACGACGAAGAGGCCAGGTAACCCGATCGCGGTATGGGGAGGAAAAACGAGGTGGCCTGATAACCCGATGGGGAAATAGGGAATAACGATGTAGTGGCCAGGTAACCCGATCGCGGAAGGAGGAGAAAAACGAGGTGGCCAGGTAACCCGATGGGGAGATAGGGAATAACGACGAAGTGGCCAGGTAACCCGATCGCGGTATGGGGAGGAAAAACGAGGTGGCCTGATAACCCGATGGGGAAATAGGGAATAACGACGTAGTGGCCAGGTAACCCGATCGCGGAAAGGGGAGGGTAAAACGAGGTGGCCAGGTAACCCGATGGGGAGATAGGGAATAACGACGAAGTGGCCAGGTAACCCGATCGTGGAGGGAGGACAAAAACGAGGTGGCCAGGTAACCCGATGAGCAAATAGGGAATAACGACGAAGTGGCCAGGTAACCCGATCGCGGAGGGAGGAGAAAAACGAGGTGGCCTGATAACCCTATGGGGAGATAGGGAATAACGACGTAGTGGCCAGGTAATCCGATCGCGGAAAGGGGAGGGTAAAACGAGGTGGCCAGGTAACCCGATGGGCAAATAGGGAATAACGACGAAGTGGCCAGGTAACCCGATCGCGGAGGGAGGAGAAAATCGAGGTGGCCTGATAACCCTATGGGGAGATAGGGAATAACGACGTAGTGGCCAGGTAACCCGATCGTGGAGGGAGGACAAAAACGAGGTGGCCAGGTAACCCGATGGGGAGATAGGGAATAACGACGAAGTGGCCAGGTAACCCGATCGCGGTATGGGGAGGAAAAACGAGGTGGCCTGATAAACCAATGGACTGATACGGAATAACGACGTGAGACCAGATAACTCGATCGCGGCAATTCTGAGACTTAAGACCGTTACCTGGGTGGGGGGTGCCGAGATGCACCCCCCTAATCCAAAAAGCTATTGCAATCTGCTTGGTCCTTTCCGATGAGTCTTGCGAAGCCCTCTGTGTCGGGGAAGAACTTTGCGCAGGCCCTCTTTCTATCCTTGTTTTAGGCCTCTATATGGCTCCTGCTTGTTTTTTCCGATTCCCTCGTTGGAGCGTCGCTGCTTCGGGTATCTGAAATTGCTAATGCAACATTGAGAAAGTGTTCGAAAAATCCTCCGCAGACGGAAGTCCGAGATTTATTTATTCGGGCCATCTCCCTCCTCCAGATAAAAAAGTAACACAACAAAAAAACAACTGGGTGGATAATCCGATAGAGTGATAGGAAATAACGACGTAGTGGTCAGATAATCCAATGGCGGAAAGGGGAGAAAAACGAGGTAGGCAGATCACCCGATGTAAGGATAGGAAATAACAACGTAGCGGCCAGATAAGTCGATTGAAGGATAGTGAATAATGAGGTAGTGGGCAGACAATCAGATCGCGGTATGGGGAGGAAAAACGAGGTGGCCAGATAACCCGATGGGGAAATAGGGAATAACGACGTAGTGGCCAGGTAACCCGATCGCGGAAGGAGGAGAAAAACGAGGTGGCCAGGTAACCCGATGGGGAGATAGGGAATAACGACGAAGTGGCCAGGTAACCCGATCGCGGAAGGAGGAGAAAAACGAGGTGGCCAGGTAACCCGATAGGGAGATAGGGAATAACGACGAAGTGGCCAGGAAACCCGATCGCGGAAAGGGAAGGGTCAAACGAGGTGGCCAGGTAACCCGATGGGGAGATGGGGAATAACGACGAAGAGGCCAGGTAACCCGATCGCGGAAGGAGGAGAAAAACGAGGTGGCCAGGTAACCCGATGGGGAGATAGGGAATAACGACGAAGTGGCCAGGTAACCCGATCGCGGTATGGGGAGGAAAAACGAGGTGGCCTGATAACCCGATGGGGAAATAGGGAATAACGACGTAGTGGCCAGGTATCCCGATCGCGGCAAGGGGAGGGTAAAACGAGGTGGCCAGGTAACCCGATGAGGAGATAGGGAATAACGACGAAGTGGCCAGGTAACCCGATCGTGGAGGGAGGACAAAAACGAGGTGGCCAGGTAACCCGATGGGCAAATAGGGAATGACGACGAAGTGGCCAGGTAACCCGATCGCGGAGGGAGGAGAAAAACGAGATGGCCTGATAACCCTATGGGGAGATAGGGAATAACGACGTAGTGGCCAGGTAATCCGATCGCGGAAAGGGGAGGGTAAAACGAGGTGGCCAGGTAACCCGATGGGCAAATAGGGAATAACGACGAAGTGGCCAGGTAACCCGATCGCGGAGGGAGGAGAAAAACGAGGTGGCCTGATAACCCTATGGGGAGATAGGGAATAACGACGTAGTGGCCAGGTAACCCGATCGTGGAGGGAGGACAAAAACGAGGTGGCCAGGTAACCCGATGGGGAGATAGGGAACAACGACGAAGTGGCCAGGTAACCCGATCGCGGTATGGGGAGGAAAAACGAGGTGGCCTGATAAACCAATGGACTGATACGGAATAACGACGTGAGACCAGATAATTCGATCGCGGCAGTTCTGAGACTTAAGACCGTTACCTGGGTGGGGGGTGCCGAGATGCACCCCCCTAATCCACAAAGCTATTGCAACCTGCTTGGTCCTTTCCGATGAGTCTTGCGAAGCCCTCTGTGTCGGGGAAGAACTTTGCGCAGACCCTCTTTCTATCCTTATTTTAGGCCTCTATATGGCTCCTGCTTGTTTTTTCCGATTCCCTCGTTGGAGCGTCGCTGCTTCGGGTATCTGAAATTGCTAATGCAACATTGAGAAAGTGTTCGAAAAATCCTCCGCAGACGGAAGTCCGAGATTTATTTATTCGGGCCATCTCCCTCCTCCAGATAAAAAGAATAACACAACAAAAAAACAACTGGGTGGATAATCCGATAGAGTGATAGGAAATAACGACGTAGTGGTCAGATAATCCAATGGCGGAAAGGGGAGAAAAACGAGGTAGGCAGATCATCCGATGTAAGGATAGGAAATAACAACGTAGCGGCCAGATAAGTCGATTGAAGGATAGTGAATAATGAGGTAGTGGGCAGATAATCAGATCGCGGTATGGGGAGGAAAAACGAGGTGGCCAGATAACCCGATGGGGAAATAGGGAATAACGACGTAGTGGCCAGGTAACCCGATCGCGGAAGGAGGAGAAAAACGAGGTGGCCAGATAACCCGATGGGGAAATAGGGAATAACGACGTAGTGGCCAGGTAACCCGATCGCGGAAGGAGGAGAAAAACGAGGTGGCCAGGTAATCCGATGGGGAGATAGGGAATAACGACGAAGTGGCCAGGTAACCCGATCGCGGAAGGAGGAGAAAAACGAGGTGGCCAGGTAACCCGATGGGGAGATAGGGAATAACGACGAAGTGGCCAGGTAACCCGATCGCGGAAAGGGGAGGGTAAAACGAGGTGGCCAGGTAACCCGATGGGGAGATAGGGAATAACGACGAAGTGGCCAGGTAACCCGATCGCGGAAAGGGGAGGGTAAAACGAGGTGGCCAGGTAACCCGATGGGGAGATAGGGAATAACGACGAAGTGGCCAGGTAACCCGATCGCGGTATGGGGAGGAAAAACGTGATGGCCTGATAACCCGATGGGGAAATAGGGAATAACGACGTAGTGACCAGGTAACCCGATCGCGGAAAGGGGAGGGTAAAACGAGGTGGCCAGGTAACCCGATGGGGAGATAGGGAATAACGACGAAGTGGCCAGGTAACCCGATCGTGGAAGGAGGACAAAAACGAGGTGGCCAGGTAACCCGATGGGCAAATAGGGAATAACGACGAAGTGGCCAGGTAACCCGATCGCGGAGGGAGGAGAAAAACGAGGTGGTCTGATAACCCTATGGGGAGATAGGGAATAACGACGTAGTGGCCAGGTAATCCGATCGCGGAAAGGGGAGGGTAAAACGAGGTGGCCAGGTAACCCGATGGGCAAATAGGGAATAACGACGAAGTGGCCAGGTAACCCGATCGCGGAGGGAGGAGAAAAACGAGGTGGCCAGGTAACCCGATGGGGAGATAGGGAATAACGACGAAGTGGCCAGGTAACCCGATCGCGGTATGGGGAGGAAAAACGAGGTGGCCTGATAACCCGATGGGCAAATAGGGAATAACGACGAAGTGGCCAGGTAACCCGATCGCGGAGGGAGGAGAAAAACGAGGTGGCCAGGTAACCCGATGGGGAGATAGGGAATAACGACGAAGTGGCCAGGTAACCCGATCGCGGTATGGGGAGGAAAAACGAGGTGGCCTGATAACCCGCTGGGCAAATAGGGAATAACGACGAAGTGGCCAGGTAACCCGATCGCGGAGGGAGGAGAAAAACGAGGTGGCCAGGTAACCCGATGGGGAGATAGGGAATAACGACGAAGTGGCCAGGTAACCCGATCGCGGTATGGGGAGGAAAAACGAGGTGGCCTGATAACCCGATGGGCAAATAGGGAATAACGACGAAGTGGCCAGGTAACCCGATCGCGGAGGGAGGAGAAAAACGAGGTGGCCAGGTAACCCGACGGAGAGATAGGGAATAACGACGAAGTGGCCAGGTAACCCGATCGCGGTATGGGGAGGAAAAACGAGGTGGCCAGATAACCCGATCACCGCTGCATTAATATTTAACACCGTTACCTGGCTGGGGGGTGCCGAAGTGCACCCCCCTAATCCAAACGTCTATCGCAACCTGTTTCCGGTGAGTCCTGAACTTTCCGGTGAGTCCTGATCTTTCCGGTGAGTCCTGTCCTTTCCGGTGAGTTCCGAAGTCCTGTTTATCATGTTTCCTCCAATTCCCTCGCTGGAGCACCGCTGCTTCGGGCACTTGAAATCGTTTATACAACATTGAATCAGTGTTCAAAAAAGTTCCACTTAAAAATATTTATTTTTAAGTGGAACTTGTATTGCTTCCTTTAATCACTTTTTCCCCAATTTATATTATTTTTCCACTCACCTGGACGCGCGAAGTGACTTCTCATTCTTACCTACGGCTTCTGGTCTTCCGCTTCTCCCTCGACGCTCGCAGCCTCGGTCTCCAAGATGAGTCGACCATCGGCTGCTATCAGAATATCCTTTCGCTGCACATTTCGTCTTCCCGTTTCGACAATCTTGTCTCAGCTGCGGACGGATAACTCTTTTCAATTTTCTATATTCTTTTTAATTTCCTCTTAATAATTATCTACCAAGTATTATAGGAATCAGTGCATGCTCAATTTATTCTCTGCCGGAATTTGTCGTTGGCAGGTTTTTTTTTCTACCGGAATTTATCGTCGGTAGGCGTTATTTTCTCCGCCGGAATTAATCGACAGCAGGTTATATTGTCTCTACCGGAATTTGTTGTTGGTAGGTTTTACTTTCTCTTCAATTTGATTTTTTTTATTCTCATCAATATTTGAGACTTCACGTTTTTCTCGGCGGAACGCACGGGGAATCATTGATTTCCAAAGTTCTGTCCCATTCTCCGCCGGTATTTCGGTCCATGGACCGGACAAGTTCGGATCGTGACGTTCGAACGCCCGCACTTGTAACACGACAATTGTCGGCGAGGCTGATCGCACATTTGGCGGGTATGACGCTGAAGCTGGCAGACAGACCTAGCAGACGCGCGCCGCCCGAACCCAGTACATTTTTATCGTGGCTGTATGCGCTCGGGTCGCAGCGTAGCGAGGCAGCATAGGGCCTACCCCCACCACTTAGCCGCTCGTGAATGAGCCGCATATATCCGTCTGGCGGAAATAATGTTTTTTTTTGCTTAACAAGAACCGTCACGGGGATGAATCGTGGGTCGATCGTTTCGTCTATTCATATAGATTAAGCATGTAAATCGTCAAGTCGCAATTGTCATGCGTGTTGACGGCAGACGACTTTAAACAAAAATTTTGTTCGAGTACGGAGACCCGAATGGCGGATAACTTTTTTATTCTTAATTAACAAAAGCCGTCACCGGGATGAAACATGGGGGGATCGATTCGGCGAAGTATATAGAATGAGCACGTAAATAGAAAAAGTCGCTACTGTCATGCGTGTTAGCAGCAGACGGCCTTTTTTGAGATTTTTCGTGCGCGTAAGGAGGCGCGATTCGCGAATAACAATTTTTTAATTAACTTAACAAAGTCGGCCCCGGGATAAATCATAGGTCAATCGATTCGTCTCATTATAGACAATAAGCAGCTGGATTTAAAAAGTAGCAGCTGTCATGCTGGTTAGCAGCAGATGACCTTTTGTGATATTAATCGTGCGGCCAGCACGACTCTTTTCGCGAAAAACAATTTATTATTGTTAATGAACAAATGCCGTCACCGGGATGAAACATAGGGGGATCGATTCGGCGGAGTATATAGAATAAGCACGTAAATAGAAAAAGTCGCTACTGTCATGCGTATTAGCAGCAGACGGCCTTTTTTGAGATTTTTCGTGCGAGTAAGGAGGTGCGATTCGTGAATAACAATTTTTTAATTAACTTAACAAAGTCGGCCACGGGATAAACCATAGGTCAATCGATTCGTCTCATTATAAACAATGGGCAGATGAATTTAAAAAGTAGCTGCTGTCATGCAGGTTGGCAGCAGACGACCTTTTGTGAATTTAATCGTGCGAGTAAGGAGGCGCGATTCGCGCATAACAATTTTTTAATTAACTTAACAAAGTCGGCCACGGGATAAACCATAGGTCAATCGATTCGTCTCATTATAAACAATGGGCAGTTGAATTTAAAAAGTAGCTGCTGTCATGCAGGTTGGCAGCAGACGACCTTTTGTGAATTTAATCGTGCGAGTAAGGAGGCGCGATTCGCGAATGCCTAGTTCGTAATACCGAGACGAATCGATCCATCTATGATTTCTCCAGGTGACGGCTTTTGTCAGTTCACAAAAAAAATAGTCACCGCGAAGCGGAACTCTACCCACATGATAAAAATAATGTGTCTATGTGCTGTTAGCACGCACGACAAGAGCGACTTGGCGATTTTTATGCTTAGTTCGTTATGCCCAAACGAATCGATCCATCTATCATTTCTCCCGTGACAGCTTTTGTTAATTAAAAGAATTGTTATTCGTGATGTGGACCTCGCTACCCTTACGATGAAATTCGTTAAAGGCCGTCTGCTACGAGCATGCATGAAAATAGCGACTTTTCGCTATTTATGCTTAATTCGCTATGCCAAGACGAATCGATCGACCTATGACTTGTCCCGGAGACGGTTTTGATTAGTTAACCAGAAAAAAGAGTTCTCCCTCAACCGAGCCGCGCTGCTCCTACCATAGAACTTATAAATGGCCGTCTGCTACCAACCTGTATGACAGCAGCTACTTTTTCGATCTAGCTGTTTATTCTTTATAATTAGACAAATCGATTGACCTATATTTTATCCCGGCGACGACTTTTTAAAAGTAATTGAAAGATTGTTACTCGCGAATCGCGCCCCCTTACTCGCACGAAAAATCTCAAAAAGGGTCTTCTGCTGCCAACCCGCATTACAGTAGGACTTTGTCTAATTACGTACTAACTCTAAATAACTAGCCGAATCGATCCCCTTATGTTTCATCCCGGTGACGGCATTTGTTCATTAACAAAAAGAAATTGTTTTTCGCGAAAAGAATCGTCCTGGCCGCACGATTAAATTCACAAAAGGTCGTCTGCTGACAACCTGCATGACAGCAGCAACTTTTTAAATTCAGCTGCTCATTGTTTATAATGAGACGAATCGATTGACCTATGGTTTATCCCGTGGCCGACTTTGTTAAGTCAATTAAAAAATTGTTATTGGCGAATCGCGCCTCCTTACTCGCACGATTAAATTCACAAAAGGTCGTCTGCTGCCAACCTGCATGACAGCAGCTACTTTTTAAATGTAGCTGCTCATTGTTTATAATGAGACGAATCGATTGACCTATAGTTTATCCCGTGGCCGACTTTGTTAAGTTGATGAAAAAATTGTTATTCGCGAATCGCGGCTCCTTACTCGCACGATTAAATTCCAGTTGCCCATTGTTTATAATGAGACGAATCGATTGACCTATGGTTTATCCCGTGGCCGACTTTGTTAAGTTAATTAAAAAATTGTTATTCGCGAATTGCGCCTCCTTACTCGCACGATTTCATTCACAAAAGGTCGTCTGCTGCCAACCTGCATGACAGCGGCCACTTTTTTAATTCAGCTGCTCATTGTTTATAATGAGACGAATCGATTTACCTATGATTTGTCCCGTGGCCGACTTTGTTAAGTTAATTAAAAAACTGTTATTCGCGAATCGCGCCTCCTTACTCGCACGATTAAATTCACAAAAGGTCGTCTGCTGCCAACCTGCATGACAGCAGCCACTTTTTTAATTCAGCTGCTCATTGTTTATAATGAGACGAATCGATTGACCTATGATTTGTCCCGTGGCCGACTTTGTTAAGTTAATTAAAAAATTGTTATTCGCGAATCGCGCCTCCTTACTCGCACGATTAAATTTACAAAAGGTCGTCTGCTGCCAACCTGCATGACAGCAGCTACTTTTTAAATTCACCTGCTTATTGTTTATAATGAGCCGAATCGATTGACCTATGATTTATCCCGTGGCCGACTTTGTTAAGTTAATTAAAAAATTGTTATTCGCGAACCGCGCCTCCTTACTCGCACGAAAAATCTCAAAAAAGGCCGTCTGCTGCTAACACGCATGACAGTAGCAACTTTTTCTGTTTACGTGCTCATTCTATATACTTCGCCGAATCGATCCCTCCATGTTTCATCCCGGTGACGGCTTTTGTTAATTAAGAATAAAAAAAGTTATCCGCCATTCGAGTCTCCGTACTCGAACAAAATTTTTGTTTAAAGTCGTCTGTCGTCAACACGCATGACAATTGCGACTTGACGATTTACATGCTTAATCTATATGAATAGACGAAACGATGGACCCATGATTCATCCCCGTGACGGTTGTTGTTAAGCAAAAAAAAACATTATTTCCGCCAGACGGATATATGCGGCTCATTCACGAGCGGCTAAGTGGTGGGGGTAGGCCCTATGCTGCCTCCCTACGCTGCGACTTGAGCGCGTACAGCCACGATAAAAATGTACTGGGTTCGGGCGGCGCGCGTCTGCTAGGTCTGTCTGCCAGCTTCAGCGTCATAAATTATTACGTTTAAACGTGCTAATAGTTACTGAACCACCCTGTATATATTTATACAGCCTTCATCAAATCCCTATTAGGCATCCTTTAATTTTTCCTTCCGGACGTCAAATTGAATATCCTGGGGAAAAAATTATTGAACTGATTTATCAAACGCGGTTTCGAAGAGGAAAAAGCTAGTTGTATTTTGCATTTTCGTTTTACTTTTTTTGGTTTTTTTTTGTTAGCCGGTAACGTCATTTTGGAAATGTTGCTTTATTAGGATTTTTTGGACTTCGTAAACTCGCGCGCCGGACTTCGAATAATAGCGATCTCGCCGTTCAGTGAGGAGATTTTTTAAATGGGTACTGCGACTTTTAGTTTTGTTTTTTTTTTCGCCCGATTTTTTTTCGCTTGATTGTGATGTTTTTTTTTTATCGAGAAATTCACGGGTTTCTTTCGTTTTTTTTTTCGGTGGGATATTTAATTTATTGTTCGGTGAAAAAAATAACCAATGTAATTTAATTAAATAAGAAAATAATTTAATTATTTAATATTATTAAAATAAATGATTCAATTAAATTAAATATTTTTTAAATAAATGAAATGAAATTATAAATTCAATTTTATTTTTTAATTCATTTCATTATTTAATTTAATAAATTTAATTTATTTATTTGAATTTAAGTCGTTAATAATATATTGAATTAAATAAGAAAATAATTCAATTGTTTACTATTATTGAAATAAATGATTAAATTAAATAAAATATTTTTTAAATAAATTAAATGAAATTATTAAATCAATTTTTTTTTAAATTTCTTTTTAAATCAAATTTTATTCCATTTAATTAATAATTTATTTAATAATTCAATTAAATAAGAAAATAATTAAATTATTTAATATTATTAAAATAAATGATTAAATAAAATAAAATATTTTTTTTAATAAATTAAATGAAATTATAAATTCAATTTTATTTTTTAATTTATTTAATTATTTAATTTAATAAATTTAATTTATTTATTTGATACTTGATACTTGCGTCAGATATGTGCCATTCCGCTGAGTCTATAAAACTCTCCGTTGAGATTCAACGAAAGTATGAGAGATAGACACTTGTCAGCTGAATGGTGCATTGATAGGAAAAGCCTTTCGCTTTGAATCCAGCGATAGACTTTCCCTACCAATGCACCATCCCTCTTATAAGTGTCTATCTCAGATACTTTCGCTCAAATCTCAGCACAGAGTTTTATAGACTCAGCGGAATGGCATATATCTGACGCAAGTATCTGCGCCAGATCCTTGCCATTCCGCTGAGTCTATAAACCTCTCCGCTAAGACTTGCGCTGAAATCTTAGCGGAGAGGTTTATAGACTTAGCGGAAAGGCAAGCATCTGGCACAGATACTTGCATCAGATAGTTGCCATTTCGCTGAGTCTATAAACCTCTCCGCTAAGACTTGCGCTGAAATCTTAGCGGAGAGGTTTATAGACTCAGCGGAAAGGCAAGGATCTGGCGCAGATACTTGCGTCAGATAGTTGCCATTTCGCTGAGTCTATAAACCTCTCCGCTAAGACTTGCGCTGAAATCTTAGCGGAGAGGTTTATAGACTCAGCGGAAAGGCAAGGATCTGGCGCAGATACTTGCGTCAGATAGTTGCCATTTCGCTGAGTCTATAAACCCCTCCGCTAAGACTTGCGCTGAAATCTTAGCGGAGAGGTTTATAGACTTAGCGGAAAGGCAAGGATCTGGCGCAGATACTTGTGTCAGATAGTTGCCATTTCGCTGAGTCTATAAACCTCTCCGCTAAGACTTGCGCTGAAATCTTAGCGGAGAGGTTTATAGACTCAGTGGAAATGCAAGGATCTGGCGCAGATAATTGCGTCAGACAGTTGCCATTTCGCTGAGTCTATAAACCTCTCCGCTAAGACTTGCGCTGAAATCTTAGCGGAGAGGTTTATAGACTCAGCGGAAAGGCAAGGATCTGGCGCAGATACTTGCGTCAGATAGTTGCCATTTCGCTGAGTCTATAAAACTCTGCGCTAAGATTTCAGCGAAAGTATCTGAGAGACACTTCTCACCGGAATGGTGGATTGATTGGGCAATTGTGCATAAAGATAAATAAATTTCCGCACTCTTACCTTTTTGTTGATTCCTCCTTTTTGGCGGCTGGAATATAAATGTTTTCCCTTCCTTCCTTCCTTCCTTCGTTTCTTTCTTGATTTCTTCTTTGGTGAAAAGATGCGGTGGGATATCCAAATTCACCAAACGCACTATCGATTCACCAAACGCACAATCGAACGCGAAATCAAACGCACAATTTTTTGAGAATTTCACGCGAATTTAACACCTAACCACTATTTTTCGGGCCGATCGCGAAATGTTTTGACGGAAACAATGTTCCGAGATCACGCGTTTGTAAAAGTAATGGCGGGCTTACCGGCACTTGCTACTCTTCGCGGATATACGTGCAGCGCATGCACCAAGTCGCGGGCGCGCGTCTTCGCGAAAAGAGTGGGCGCGCGTCTTCGCAGAGTCGACGCCATTGTGACTTCTGGAAGCGCGCTGCAACATGAATGTAATAAGTCATAGCTCTAATAAATCACCGCACTGAACAAACGTCCAAGATGATGGCCGTCGCTGTCAGCCTATCAATATCTATTGTTACGTCGGAAAGATGCGAGCGCAGGCGGTGAGAACGTAGAACCTGAGCCGCTGCGCCACCTGTGATAAAATCGCTAGCATTTGTGCCTTGGAGGTACACTTTCGTCAAACTTATATAAAAAATTCGAAATCCGATTTCTCCGCCATTTCTTCATCCAAATAGATGAAACAAAGTTCAAAATGTGTATTTTTTCACGCATCAGAGGCTTATGCTCACCAAATTGTGAAAATATAATGTAGTAGATAAAAAATAAGATTTAAAAAATAAGTAATTAAAAATAAGATCAATTTTTTTATGTGTATTTTTCCTCGAGGGTACGCACCTTTACGCTTTTACCCGACCCCACTGTTTCCTCGGTTTATCCTTCTTCCTTTCTTTCTCCTTCGTTTAGCCCTTTACTGCTTTCGACTTTCTCATTGTTTACATGGCTTCCAATGTCCCACCAGAAATCTAACCACCGTGAAATAATCTATATAGATGTCTTACTTTGTTGCATCTCTGCCGAGACCTCCCCCTTTTTATGTGACCCGACTTGCCTCAACTTCTTTATTCGACTATCCCCCCTCCCTCTGCCTTTCGGCCTTGCGGCCGAATTAGTTGTCTGAAAAAAATTTCACGCCAAAAGTGATGCGACTCGGATTCGAACCTGCGGCCGCGTGATTCGCTGATGAGCGGCTCATACAATCGCATCGCTCGATATATATGTGTGTGTGTGTCCGTGAGTGTTTGTGTATATCATGTTCGGAGACATTGGCTGACTCATTGTGCAGGGCCGGGCCGCCGATCGCATGAAATTGCAAAACATCATTTTTTTATGGCGTTAGCACACTGCCACAAAACACAACACCTTATCAACAAACGTTATAAACCATGAGACGACAATAAATCATCAAACGAAACAGACATTCGAGATTACAGCTGTTGCTTCCGACCTGTCAAAAAATATATTGATACTTGGGAAGGACGCGACCGCAGTCGGTAAAAACGAGCAATGCGAGCCGCTGCGCCGCCTGTGAGAAAATCGCTGAACTGCGGTGGTCAAGATTTTGCGCTCTGGTGGTACACTTTTGTCACATTTATGTCAAAAATTTCGAAATCCAATTTCTCTGCCATTTTTTCATGAAAATCGATGAAACAAAGCTCAAAATGTGTACTTTTCACCGCTTCAGAGTCTTATGCTCGGCAAATTTGTGAAAGTGCAATACAATGGATTGTAGCTCGAAATTTCTCCCATGGTAAACACAATCTGCACAAATTTTTTCAAAATTTCGGAAAATTCCGAGCATGTTCCTCTTAGAGCAAGCGTCCTGAGTACACACAATAAATTTCATCCCAATCGGTTCGATGGTTTGGGAGAAATTGGATTTTAAAATTTCGAGGTGGCCCAGAGCGTGTTCGTCATTCCCTTAACGAGGATCGACTTCATTACAGCTGCTGCATCTTTACCACTCTTACTCAGCATAGGCACGGCCGAGGCGAATTTTGAGAAGGTATCGATGACGGTGAGGAGAAATTTGCGTTTGGAGTTTTGCCGCGCGTATGATGACATATCGACAAGATCAGCTTGCCAGGTCTCGTCCAAGCCACGGATGTCCACACGTCGACGCGGATAATTTCGTCGAGCAAGCTTATGTAGCTCCAGCACGAGAGCGCCCCTTTTTTCGCCCATTTTCCAGTCCACTCAGTCGTGGATCCAATTCAGCAATAACGTTTGAATTACGAATCACCAAATCTTGTAGAGTTTTGACATCGGCCTCGAGTGTCCTCGCAATGTCTCGGATCGTAGCTTCAAGTCCATTAACCAACAACTGACTACTCTCATTCATTTCTTTGCGTATGTTCTTAATGATAGTTCGGGATTTCCTTTGTAACGCACTTAGAGTGATGGCGTCATCTTCTCCTTCCGGATTTGCAATGTTACACAATCGTTTCTGCCCCAAGTCATAATGACCATCTGCGGTAATTCTAAAGCCAATCCCGGGTCGACCTGGAGAACCTTGCTTACTGTGGAGTACACTCCTACTTGAATGACGTCCAAAGACATCGACACTCATGATGAGAATACGTAAATTGTCCGATGTCGAGTTAATAAATGATTTCAGCTTCACGCAATTCCTCGATAATCGATATAATTTCATTCGCATGTGATGAATTTCCGGCTGCTTGTGATGCCAGAAGCAAGCCAAGATCCACTAGCTCATTTGGATTGACCCAATAAATATAGTCCAAGTGGGTGTTCTTTCTAGCTAGCTTATACTTTGGCATACCCTGTCCCACATGATGATCGACTATGTTTGCGATATATGTGTTAAATTTATGGCTGGTGTTACGTCGTATAGCCTCACTAGGCTTATACAGCTTGTTGTGCGCATTCGTCGAGATTACAATATTTTCATAGTTTTTCAAGTCGTCCGGTGTGAGAGTTTCGACATTGGGCACTTTTTTCAACAACAGCTCTGTTAATCCAACAGTTTTCGCATAACTCGCATCTCCCACACGAATATGTTGAGAGTCGAAAATTATCGGAGAATTGCCAATCATTAATTTGTTGTTCGCGAGGTTTCGTACACCGTATAATACATCCAAGCGTGCCTTTCTATTTGTTTGTAATAGCAGGAGATATTCGCTGATCAGCTCATCGACATTTTGCGAATCATCATCCTCATGTATCAATTTGAAAGAATCTTGTGTTTCACTCTTCAAGGAATCATGTGTCTCATTTTGATGTTTCACACTATTTAACACATCTTCTTTCTCTTCTTCAACATTATCACCCACTTTTTCATCCTTAATTTCCTCCTTTAGCGCCACCACCTGACCGTTTTTATACGATACCAATTTCTCCAGCGGCCCCACTATAGGCTTAAAGACATCCGGCATTCTCTGCTGATCGCTATCTTTCCCAATTTTCATCATTCGATGCTTTCGTCTGATTGCATCGCTCGCCTTGGCAATTTCACGCAATACATCCTTCTCACGCAACAATTATTCGCTCTTCATGTTGTCACTACCACGGCATGCGCAATAATGTCTCTTTAACTACTAGCGAAGAGTCATTTATCAATGGTGAGAAAAGAATCAAAACCTTGTCTATATCGAACATCATTAATACCGCTATCCTTGTCAATTGTGATAAATGCATACTTGTCGGAATTCCAGCATTTCATGCACATGTTTTTAAAGCACGTATAAGTCATATCCGTATTAACATGATCGTTGTAGACGTGTTTGAGGTTCATATCATCCTGCTTGAAAAGCACCACGAAATTTGCATTATCTCTCACGAGATGTTTGGGGATACGAGTGTACGTCTGACAAAGATAAAAACTGTCAACAATCTCATGGCGTCCCATGGAAAAAAAGGCCCGAACACTGCTTTTCGGATGCTATGTCATCAAAGATGAATATAGAGTTGGATTGTGCATCACTTGGTGCTATCACTTATTCATGCGCCTCGAATGGATGATATTCAACTCCACTCACAGGTTCGAGTAGGGGTTCGAGCAACTTATACTTTGGCTGCTTGAGCGATTTGGAATACAAGTAAATGTTCTCAAATGTCAAACCATTCGGATGGATGATAAAAGTGAGCAAAGCGTTGGTTTTCCCACAATTCGATGGACCGCAAAACAGTGCACGTATGCTATCCGGCAATAAATTCCCATGGCGTTTTTGTTTCTTTTTCCCTCCACGGTCTTCGACAAACTCGTCGAAATTTATCACGGGAAGTCCGTCTCCGATAGTTTGCTTCCTGGACGTCATCTCACACACGACTAATGGCGAAATCATATAAATAGGCTTCGTATAGGGATTATCCATCAATCGCGTATTGTCTTTAGACATGATTGTGCATGGGAAGAGTGGTAAAGGTTTGGTCAATCGCATAATCAATAAACTCCCCATTGAACTACATTTGCCTGGATATCAGTATTGTGGACCAGGCACAAAGTTGTCCAAGCGCCTTGCTCGTGGTGATCCGGGCATGAATCCATTCGATACGGATTGCAAACAACACGATATTGCGTATTCGAAGAATCCGGATAATCTTGAGGCGAGACATTTGGCGGATAAAGTGTTGGCTGAACAGGCTAGGCAACGTGTTACCGCGAGAGACGCTAGTATCGGTGAAAAAGCCAGTGCTTGGGGTGTGGCAAATATTATGAAGACAAAGAGAAAATTTGGCATGGGAATAAAGGGTGGCGTTTGTTTGAAAAAGATGATTGGCGCTGCAAAGAAGACAATGATTCAAAGTAATGATCCGCATGAGATTATCAAATCAGCTCTAAAGGGTGCTCGTGCAGCTGTAAAGTTGCAAGGTGGTAAAGTGCGCACACTTCGGGTTCTACCTGTACCCCATAAAATTGGTGGTTTATTACCGTTCCTCGGGCCCATTTTTGCGGGTTTAAGCGCTGCGGGTGGTTTGTTGGGTGGTGCGGCTAGTATACTTAAAGCAGTAAAAGCTGCTCAAGCGGCCAAATGTGAATTGGATGAAAGTGAGCGCCATAATCGGACAATTGAAGCGATTGCATTAGGTCGGGGTCTACATCTGAAGCCATATGTTACGTGCCGAAGGCACGGGGTATTTATTTCCCCACAACTCTACTCGCGAGAAGCACGAGTTAAATTATTTATGTGGGCCCTCTCTACTTTGCGTCCCATACGGGCCCGCTTATTTTGTGTCCTGAAATGGGTGAAATAGGAAAATAACAATAAGACATAAATTCACCCAACCAATAATTAACGTATATTATATCAATAAGTAATGCGGTAGCGCAAAATACAAATACAGATTAAAGAGAATTAAAAGGAATGCGATATAACGGGCGTTTAAAAGGGCGAATAGCTGACGCGAGTCTGACATATGATAGCGCAAGGAGCCTCGGTGCGACGTCCTACATGCACACTCTCATGCATACACATACACTCTCCCGCACACCGTACAAACGTTACAATATGGATATGAGCGACTTACACTTCGATGTCGCTGAATCGCTGCAAGTGACTGCGTGGAGGTGGTACACAATGACGCGCAGCCACGAGATGGAATCATTTATCGTTATCGAAGCAATATAATTGATCGGAAAATTTATAGCTAACTTCGCCAAATAATATGAATACCGGTTTAATGAAATTAGACCAAACTACACTTACAAGGAACATCCCTCAGGTGTCCGCCTCCGATTTTGTTGAAACTCATATATGTGATAGAGCATCGAAAACTTTGAGACACGTATTTTTTTTATCGGCGGAAAAACGGATTTAAGGGGGGAAACCACCCCTCAAAGAAAGGCGTGTCGAGGGGTGATTTTGCAGTTTCACCCAGAAGCAATCCACCGATCTGAATGAAACAAAAACGAAAATTCTTCTAATGAAAAGCGATGAAAAATCCACTATGAAAATGTTAAGAAAAAATTAAATTAGGGGGTAAACCACCCCTCAATTTGCCTTTTTTCACCCCACACTTAAGAGGGTTGTATGCAAATTAATAAAACAGGTATCATTTTGAAGGGCAATTAAAATTAAAGTTGACGGGTTTTTGCGTTTTGGCGGTATAGCAAATTTAAGGGGGTAAACCACTCCTAACATAAATTTATTTATCATGGTCGTTTTTTCTGTGTTTAAAGTATATCCGCTGGTTTTAAATACTTCTATAAGCTACAATTTAATGTTTTATCATATTTCAAAATTATTACATTCGTATTAAGGGGTTACTACCCCTCTGATGAGAAACATCATTGAAGTATCCGCTTTCGATTTCGTTGAAACTAATATATGTGGTAAAGCATTGCAAACTATTAAACATGTTTTTTTTTGTCTCGGCAGAAAAACGATGTTAGGGGATGAAACCACCCCTCAAAGTTTATCCCACAAGCAGTCCACCGATCTGAATGAAACAAAATCGAAAATTCCTCTAATATTAAGCGGTGAAAAATCCACTACAAGAGTGTTGATTAGAAATATAATTAAGGGGTAAACCACCCCTCTATTTGCCGTTTTTCACCCCACGCTTAAGAGGGTTATATAAAAATTAATAAAACAGGTATCATTTTGAAGGGGAATCAAAATTCAAGTTGACGCGTTTTTACGTTTCAGCGGGACAGCAAATTTAGGGGGGTAAACCACCCCTAACATAAATTTGTTCATCACCGTCGTGTTTTCTGTGTTTAACATGTATCCGCGGATTCAAAATATTTTCCCGCGTTTTAAAATTATTACGTTTTTAAATTTTTACATTTTAAGGGTAAACTGCCCCCTCTAATTGCTTTTCGTTTGAAGTTTCGCGAAAGGTTTCACGAATTTCGTTAAAACTGTTTTCATTTCATCGGTAATATCAATTTTATGTTTGTGTGTGCAGGCATATTCGTTTTGAGCTTTAGGAGCGTTACTTTGGGAGTGGGGACGTGGGGTTACCCCTTACTCATAAGACTCATATTTTCGTGTCGAAACGGTTCCGATTTTAATATGCACGTCCATTAAGCATCTCCATAGGAATAAACATACACTTCTACTATATCATTAATTATAATGATTTCCAGAATAAGTTATAAGGCTCACTTCGTATATTTCGGAACGATGATGCGCCTGGATCAAGCGATAATTTAGCTAGCGACGTAGTTTTGTGGAGGAATGTATATTTTTATTATTTTACCGTTTATTTAATTTAACATATTAATGAAACTGAGGGTTTTACAGTAGGTTAACGAACATGTTTTTAATATATTTTGACATATTTCATTTGGGAATCATATCAGCTCATTTAATTAATAGTACTTGTGAAAAGTATCGCAGTCATATGCCGTCAAATCATTTTCTTGTGATATATACTTTTTTTCTAGTCTATCAACTATCAACCATCAACAATCATGGCTCATAATTCCTGCAATAATGATAATCGTCAAAAAAATGCTTTAAACACAAAGACTTTTGCACCATGCACATCTGATAATGGCCAAATTATTGCAACCGGGTATTTCACAATATGTGTTCGATTCACCAAAACCAAAGGTAACAGGATTTTCAAAATCTTCTGGTTTTTGAAATGAATGGAAATGAACAAATTTATGTTAGCGGTAGTTTACCCCCTTAAATTTGCTGTCCCGCTGAAACGCAAAAACGCGTCAACTTGAATTTTGATTCCCCTTCAAAATGATACCTGTTTTATTAATTTTCATACAACCCTCTTAAGCGTGGGGTAAAAAGCATTTTTGACGATTATCATTTCATTTTTTTGACGATTATCATTATTGCAGGAATTATGAGCCATGATTGTGGATATAGTAGTATAATTAATGATATAGTAGAAGCGTATGTTTATTCCTATGGAGATGCTTAATGGACGTGCATATTAAAATCGGAACCGTTTCGACACGAAAATATGAGTCTTATGAGCAGGGTTGCGAAATTTGTAATGGAAAAATATTTCATTACCCATTACATTTCATTAAGTAATGTAAAAAAATTCCATTACCCATTACATTATATTTTGTAATGTAAAAAATTTCTGTTACTCATTACATTTGATTTTGTAATGTAAAACATTTCCGTTACTCAATACATTTGATTTTGTAATGTAAAAAATTTCCATTACTCATTACATTATGTTTTGTATTGTAAAAAAATTCCATTACTCATTACATTTGAATTTGTAATGTAAAAAATTTCCATTACTCATTACATTACATTTTGTAATGTGAAATATTTTCATTACAAAATGCAATGTAATATGTAATGAAAAAAAAATTCATTACACATTACCTTGTAAGGGGCAATGGACATTTTTTACATTACAAAGTCCAATGTAATGAGTAACGGAAATTGTTTACATTACAAATGTGATGAGTAATGGAAATTTGGATGGATGGATGGATGGATGGATGGATGGATGGATGGATGGATGGATGGATGGATGGATGGATGGATGGATGGATGGATGGATGGATGGATGGATGGATGGATGGACGGACGGACGGACGGACGGACGGACGGACGGAGGGAGGGAGGGAGGGAGGGAGGGAGGGAGGGATGGATGGATGGATGGATGGATGGATGGATGGATGGATGGATGGATGGATGGATGGATGGATGGATGGATGGATGGATGGATGGATGGATGGATGGATGGATGGATGGATGGATGGATGGATGGATGGATGGATGGATGGATGGATGGATGGATGGATGGATGGATGGATGGATGGATGGATGGATGGATGGATGGATGGATGGATGGATGGATGGATGGATGGATGGATGGATGGATGGATGCACGGATGGATGGACGGATGGACTGATGGATAGATAGATAGATGAATGGATGGATGGATAGATGATGTATGTATAGATGGATGGATGGGTACATCATTCATCCATCCATCCATCCATCCATCCATCCATCCATCCATCCATCCGTCCATCCATCCATCCGTCCATCCGTCCATCCGTCCATCTGTCCATCCAAATTTCCATTACTCATCACATTTGTAATGTAAACAATTTCCGTTATTCATTACATTGGATTTTGTAATTTAAACAAATTCCATTACTCATTACATTATATTTTGTATTGTAAAAAAAATCCATTACTCATTACATTGGACTTTGTAATGTAAAAAATGTCCATTGCCCCTTACAAGGTAATGTGTAATGAATTTTTTTTTCATTACATATTGCATTGCATTTTGTAATGAAAATATTTCACATTACAAAATGTAATGTAATGAGTAATGGAAATTTTTTACATTACAAATTCAAATGTAATGAGTAATGGAATTTTTTTACAATACAAAATATAATGTAATGAGTAATGGAAATTTTTTACATTACAAAATCAAATGTAATGAGTAACGGAAATGTTTTACATTACAAAATCAAATGTAATGAGTACCGGAAATTTTTTACATTGCAAAATATAATGTAATGGGTAATGGAATTTTTTTACATTACTTAATGAAATGTAATGGGTAATGAAATATTTTTTCATTACTTTTTAAAAAAGTAATGAATAATGCATTACTTTTTCATTACAAATTTCGCAACCCTGATACCAACCAACGAAATTTTTCACGTCCTCCTTGGTTACAGGCACTACGACGACGTTAAATAGCGACGTTTCGTTATCGCACTCTGTAACGTCGAAATGTCGCTATTGGGAGTTACGGAATCAGACCATCGTTATCCGTGTATCGTTACACGCGGCGAAAGTCGGTATCGTTACCGTAACGTCGCATGTCGTTATAATTATAACGAGTTACGGAATCCCGCTACAGATGCGGTATTTGGGCTATCAATGACTATTGATGTTTAGTTGATAATCGTTGGCGCTTAATTCGGCTTTGCTTTTTCAATACTTCGATGAACTCGACGATCTGTTGCTCTCATACACAAAAGTCGTCGATCTAACTTAAGGAGGTTGGAGCGTTAGCCACAATCCAAGGTTAAAGTGAATCAAAAATACATGTTATTGTTTAGACTATACTGAGTCTTTACGAATTTTTTAAACTTTTTCCACCACCAAACACCAGAGATAAAAAATAGTTTAATGTGTCATTTAACGTGCGGTTAGATGGGCAAGACTTCACACTAAAGGTTATTCAATTTTTGTTATTTAACACCACGATAAACCATTTTTAACAGCGGATTAACGCAAACTGAACCTTTGTAAACATTTAGAAAAAAAGAATCCTCATCTTGCCCATCGTAAACCATGGGCCAATAAGCTCGTGACGTAGATATAAACAGGCATAATTATAAATTACTCAAAATTTCATTGTAAATTGTATAAAACATTCGTTGTCGTAGTTTTTTCATAATAATCCTCGATAATGTTATACTTTTTCAAGTTGGTAGTAACACAAAAGTTTTTATACTTTACGTAATAAAAGGCATAATTTTGCCCTTTAATGATATATTTAAAATAAATAGCACATAAGGAATGAATCTGTACCTCGTAAGCATTTTTTTGAGGTTCACTGAAAAAAAAATTAATAAACCGTAATTTGACTCTACTGAAGCGCTCCAACCTCCTTAAGAGCGTGGCTTCGTTGTGCAATATTTCTTCTGATGCTTCGCTGTTGTTCTCCATATTCACGAGTTGAAAAGTCTTCCCAGAGATATCACGTTAATTCACTGCTTCATTCAAAATGTGGCCACTTTTGAGCGCTGTCGATGATTAAAAATGGTCTCCCATCAGCAAATATTTTTTTCGTTCCCTTCTAGCTCGGAAAATGTAATAGAATCACCTCTACCAGAGTTTTTTAATATCACGTTGATTTCTATTATCGCGGACAGCATGAAAAATAAATACATACACAGAACGAGCCGGTCGGGGTTCAATGGGCGCAAAGAAAAGTATTTTGTGAGTATTCCAGACCGCGAGTGCATCTGTGTTCAAATGGTGCATGCCGTGGGACCAGCGGTCGCAGCCTAAAAATGCTCCGGCCGTAGGTCCCTAAAGTTGATCGTTTTTGTAATAAATACCTCGTTTTCGTAAATGTGTTTTGGTAATAAATACCTCGTTTTCGTAAATGTGTTTTGGATATCCAAAACACATTTACGAAAACGAGGTATTTATTACAAAAACGATCAACTTTAGGGACCTACGGCCGGAGCATTTTTTAGGCTGCGACCGCTGGTCCCACTGCATACACCATTTGAACACAGATGCACTCGCGGTCTGGAATACTCACAAAATACTTTTCTTTGCGCCCATTCAACCCCGACCGGCTCGTTCTATGTATGTATTTATTTTTCATGCTGTCCGCGATAATAGATATCAACGTGATATTAAAAAAACTCTGGTTGAGGTGATTCTATTACATTTTCCGAGCTAGAAGGGAACGAAAAAAATATTTGCTGATGGGAGACCATTTTTAGTCATCGACAGCGCTCAAAAGTGGCCACATTTTGAATGAAGCAGTGAATTAACGTGATATCTCTGGGAAGACTTTTCAACTCGTTAATATGGAGGACAACAGCGAAGCATCAGAAGAAATATTGCACAACGAAGCCACGCTCTTAAGGAGGTTGGAGCGCTTCAGTAGAGTCAAATTACGGTTTATTAATTTTTTTTTTTTCAGTGAACCTCAAAAAAATGCATACGAGGTACAGATTCATTCCTTATGTGCTATTTATTTTAAATATATCATTAAAGGGCAAAATTATGCCTTTTATTACGTAAAGTATAAAAACTTTTGTGTTACTACCAACTTGAAAAAGTATAACATTATCGAGGATTATTATGAAAAAACTACGACAACGAATGTTTTATACAATTCACAATGAAATTTTGAGTAATTTATAATTATGCCTGTTTATATCTACGTCACGAGCTTATTGGCCCATGGTTTACGATGGGCAAGATGAGGATTCTTTTTTTCTAAATGTTTACAAAGGTTCAGTTTGCATTAATCCGCTGTTAAAAATGGTTTATCGTGGTGTTAAATAACAAAAATTGAATAACCTTTAGTGTGAAGTCTTGCCCATCTAACCGCACGTTAAATGACACATTAAACTATTTTTTATCTCTGGTGTTTGGTGGTGGAAAAAGTTAAAAAAATTCGTAAAGACTCAGTATAGTCTAAACAATAACATGTATTTTTGATTCACTTTAACCTTGGATTGTGGCTAACGCTCCAACCTCCTTAAGTTAGATCGACGACTTTTGTGTGTGAGAGCAACAGATCGTCGAGTTCATCGAAGTATTGAAAACGCAAAGCCGAATTAAGCGCCAACGATTATCAACTAAACATCAATAGTCATTGATAGCCCAAATACCGCATCTGTAGCGGGATTCCGTAACTCGTTATAATTATAACGACATGCGACGTTACGGTAACGATACCGACTTTCGCCGCGTGTAACGATACACGGATAGCGATGGTCTGATTCCGTAACTCCGAATAGTGACATTTCGACGTTACAGAGTGCGATAACGAAACGTCGCTATTTAACGTCGTCGTAGTGCCTGTAACCAAGGAGGACGTGAAAAATTTCGTTGGTTGGTATGTTGTGGACCATGAAAATAACCATCATTATAGTAAGTTTCTAGTGATTCTTAAAACATTAGTAACTCTCGGAAGACAAAGTGCTCTTTATTTTCTGTCCGTTTGTTCTCCTCTGCGATTTTATTAAAAGGATATTGTTGCATTAAGGATTAAAACAAATTTTCAGTCTTTTAATAATGGCTACTGCATCACGGTAAGTCAGTTCCAGTTGCAGTAAAAAAAGAAAGACGTTCCATATTTGCGATGTATAATACGTCAGTAATGAAGATTATCATACATGACAGACGATATGCGATTGGAGGTTATGAATACTCATTTCGACTCATAGTTTAGCTATATTCCTTTAGGTAAAGCAAACTTATTAAGTTTGGTTGATATTTTCCTTTTAGAATAACAAAATCAAAAGCAGCCGTCGGTAAACGGCAAGTTAAGACAACATCAGCCCAAATCGACTTCATGGTCGATTATTTCGTACAGCATCCTCATGTTATAACAGGAAAATTTAAAACTCTGCATGGAAAAGCCGATTTGAGTGCATCATGGGACAAATTGGTAGACGAATTAAATCAAATGAGTAAAGACGGAAAAAGTAAAGATATGAAGTCGTGGAAATCGGTAACTTTTTCCTTAAGAAACATCATATGCGAAGATAATATAATAATGATTTCACATCAAGATGTTTCCACAACTCTTCATAATACATATTTTTATTTCATAGACGTGGAGGAACAACAAGACAATGGTTTCGCAGAAAATAGCGAAGATACACACAAATCAGTCTGCAACGGGAAACGTTGGGGAGCCTCCGGCGAATTTAAGCGGACGAGAAG
Source organism: Ophion slaviceki (assembly GCA_944452715.1). Taxonomy (NCBI): domain Eukaryota; kingdom Metazoa; phylum Arthropoda; class Insecta; order Hymenoptera; family Ichneumonidae; genus Ophion; species Ophion slaviceki. The sequence continues at coordinate 13,718,922 of OX101795.1, forward strand.
ATCATTCGCCGAATCTCAAAAAGCTCGAGACCAGACTTTCTCTGAGCTAGTCGTCGTAATAGAAGACTGCGTGGACGTTTTAAAAAAACAGTGACGACCGACTTAATTTGCAGGGTTCGAATATAAAGTGTTTACGGTTTAGGATACAACGATTCGATTGACGATTATATTTTTGTTGTTGTATGTTCACTGTATAGTTTATTGGTTTTTAAATATAAAGGTAATATGCGTTTTGAAATAAAGAGGTTACTTTTGTTATAAACTGTTTGTACAATTATTTTTATTTCAATGCTACATATGCTGAAATTCCATGGTAAGTTTGGTCATGGTAATAATGGTACAAATTTTCGTTAAAGGAACACTCGTTATAAATTGATCATAATGAAAAGAGGTAGATCTCGTCTGAGTGGATATTCACATACTGAGGGTTTTCCACATTGACATGAACGCAAAAAATTGAGTATCTACAATATCAAGATACGCGAAAATGCTCGATGTTAAATATTTACAAAATTAGAAACAAATCGGCAAAGCCAACGCATAGCAATGTCACGCTGTTCTTCAATATATATAATTGATAATCAAAATAACATTACGTCCATTTTTTGTTATATTTATCCTAACATGTTCATCAGATACACTAATTTTAAAAATTGCATGATTTTTCAATGAAAATGAGCGTGCTGTATCGATTATACATTCAACATTATTGTTTGGGAATAAATTTTCGTCTGAAAATATATTAAACACTCACTATGTAACGGTTTAAATGTGAAGTAAACTTTTTTTCTTTTTAAAGCCTAGTGAGACTATAAAATAACAGACCGTTCTATTTTTTTAAACTCATTATTCCTCTTCGTCATCCTCTTCCTCTTCTGCATCACGATAATTATGAAACCTCTCTTTCATAATTTGTCGTTGGATTCTCCGGGCTACAGCGCGTGGCCCTCTTGCAGGTAAGTCGTCATCGATGTCCGCAGGATGAGGACTTTCGTTTTGATCATGATCGGGGACTATTGGTGCTTGGAAATGTTCATTACAAAAACGATATTGGATTCTTATATTGTGAAGTACTGCACATGCATTCACTATTTTTGCAGCAAATGTCGGTTCGTACATCAACACGCGCTGATAGGAAAGACATCTCCATACAGATTTGAAGACACCGAAAAAAAGTTCAACAACGTTCCTTGCCTTGCAAAGCTGCTGCGTGTAATAAAACTGTTGAGTATCTTCAGGAAAATTCGCCAAGGGTGTCATAAGCCACGGTTCTAGCGAGTATCCAGCGTCACCTGATAAAGAACATTCATACTGTTACAAATATACTGAACGTATACATAAATAAGAAAAAAATTGTAATGGCGGTTTTGTTAAAAATTTTTTTTTTAAAGAAGTAGACATATAGGTCATTTTAAGGAATGTCTGAAATGTAATTTCTTCGAACAGTAAAAATTTCACGGTTTTGCCGTGTTGCAAATACCTCTATAATGGTCAGACTCACCGATAAGCCAAGTTTTTCGTTCGCCTCGATTATAATGAAATTCCATTGTCCGACGAATTGGTGATGTACTCCAGATGTACGCATCATTTCGTGCACCTGGATACCGTGCATTGATATTCAGCAATTTCATATCGGGGTCAACAATCTGAAAGAATATATAACGCAACAGTTGAACGTAAGCTTTATAGCAACCACCCAGAATAAAATAAGTATTAAAGTATTCGTACGCCGATGATTGAAGGTAGTGAACGCATTTTATTAACGGAGCCTTTGTAGCTAACATATATGTGTTCAAAACGAATGCCATTTGATGCTTAAAACATGATATCAATGTTGGGTACTTTTTTCACTCACAGTATACTTGCTACATATATATGTATACTTGCCGCTAGTATGTTCAAAGAATGTCGACCATGGTGATTGATGAAGGCCTCTTCATGCTCAGAAGGGGCAAGAATTTGGACAAAAGTGCAATCTATAGCACCAATGGCACCCGCAAATGGCTGTGCAGCCGTTGAAAAATTTTCACGCGCTCGCTGTCGATCTGCTTCAGTCATTGGAAATTTCACCCACCTACGTAGCAAACGCCTATTTATTGCCTCTGTCACAGCATGGAGGCAACGACTCGTTGTTGTCTGACTAACATTGAAATGATATTGATTGCCGACACTCCTTTGGTATTTGCCTTGTGCATAAAACTGTATGGCAATTAATACCTGTAATAAATGCATATATATATTGTCATGTTCCAAAGATACATTATACTATTAAGAGTTTAATCATATTAATTACTGCTACAAAATTACCTTGATTTCTGGGCAATAGTGCGGGCCCGTAGTGCTTACCTTGATTTCTGGGCAATAGTAATGGGCCCGTAGTGCGTTTGCTTTGCAATTCTTCTCGTAATGCATTGCAAATGCCGATTACAAGTTCTGGAGTCAGGCGAAAGTAATCAACGAATTCATCGTGTGGTAGATGAAAGGGGTTCTGCGCATCTTTTAGCTGTCTTCGTTCTATGTGCCGTTCTATCCGACGCACCCTTTCACCCAACAATCTCAGTTCCCAAGTCAAATAATCGAGGGCCATGTTCGCTACAAAATGCAAACATTTTATAATATGCAGAAACAGGTATAAAAAAAAATGATTATCGTGTTATATGATTGGTGATTATATAAAAGTAAGCTTTTGATCACAATATCGAAATAAAAAGAAATATTCTTCGAACAAAAATAATAATTATAGGTTATGCACGGTTTGAAAAACCTTATAAAATATATAGGCGGGGATTAACTGGAAATCCGTGAAACTTTTACACATTTTTTTTTAACGTGATAATTAGTCAAAATATATCACAGGTTGTTTTTTTAAAATATAACACGTTATTTTTGGCGTACGCGTTTTCTTACCCAGAAATGCAAATTATTCACGCAGTTCGAGCGCTCACGAACCACAACGCTTCTAATCGCATTTCGACTCGTCGTTACGGCATAACGAGGGGTACGCTGCCCCTCGCTATGTTAGCAGCTCATACCGACACCATAACGACATTTTTTGTTACGAATAGCGACGAACGACGTTATACCTTGTGTACGTTATCGCATTTGTCGTTACCGCGACGCGTCGTTATTCATCGTACCGAAAAGTGTCGCTATAAGCTCATAACGACAGTATAACGAGTTACGGAATCCCGCAACTGGAAGGATTGAAGTATTCCATGTACAGGCATTTTATATGCATGGGTGCAGGACACAAAGGTGATGGGTTAATTTGGCGAGAAATCGACTTGAACACGTGATGGTCTACACTGTAACCCCTGCTTAATGAATTTCAACAACGTCGAAGTGGTTGAGCTTTACGAAAAGTACGTAATCTTACAATAAATGTAAATAAGTATAAATCAATAGGCGTTGAATGTTATATCTCATTGCCACGGGAGATAATGATTATGAGGGCTGCGATTATGTGTAATCGAGAGATAACACACGTTTCGCATGGGTGACAGTCGCAGCTTTATACCCAGCTGAACGAAACAGTGACCACGGATCTTACATGCATTATTCAACGGTATTGAATCTATCGAATATTGGATTCCCAGTTACTATATGCCAAATAAAAAAAATTGTGCTCCAAAACTATTTAACCATCAATGTGTATACCACTAAAGAAGACATTGCTCCGACACGCGTGGCTCAACATAAGAGCATGAACAGCATATCAATTTGCTATACCTACAAGATACCGAGGATAACAATGTATGACATTTCACATAGATCAACAACCTATCAAGCCTCGTGAGCGCAGAACTAAACAGAGGCATCCATTAAAAATATATATATATATATGCCATCGGTGTGTGAAATTAGCATAATTACTATATCGTTATATGTGCTAGACGAATTAAACAAAAATCCATTATTTCACAGGTGTTTGCATTACTTAAGATCAGAGGATAAACTGCAATCACATGAGGTCGATTGTGGAGCAATAAAGCACTGCACCATCCGACTATCAAATGATACCAATAAGTGGCTCCAAAACATGAACTCCAATCGGAAAACACCACATCCATTCATTGCAAATGCCTATTTGGAGTGTTTTTCTTTCCCAATGATAGAGACTAGATGAGAGTGTGCAAAGACTGTTGAGAAGAACGTAGCAGAGGATATGTGTCAATATCATGAAGTATTTAGTATTGATTACCACATATGTTTTTCATATGACAAATCGGTATCATAGTATCGATCACATCACAGCGTTGATTCCATATCATGGTTTGTGGCAGAACTGGAAAAACTAGTGCTGTGCATAAAATACATTTTCTACGAAATTAATGCTTGTCATGAGTTAATTCTAATACGTTCACGCTATGGCAATAATTGTGCATTCAGTCATTATCAACCGAGGTAGAAGTTGAATTACGCAAGATAAAATGGCGTATGCCCCACATAATATTAGATAAGATCAATAAATTATCATTACTTCGAACATTGGAAAGTGGGCGATACTTGAATATGAGTTTTCGCTCTTGGGATCCATACGACTGTCCACCGCTTCTAAGCACAACGAAACATTCATGGACCGTAAAAGGTGCCTCCCAACTAGGGAAACCAAAATATGTAATTGGTGCCGCGCAGACTGGCAACAAAGATAACCAATGGCAAAGGACATCATATTATTCACCGACTGCAATCTCGCAACTGTCAAACTTTATCTCAATTCAGCATTCTTTTCTCAAGATGACTCGAATTTGGACTTCAAACAAGTTTCGGCATTTTGTTCAATATGTAGTCTCGATTTTGTAAATACCATTATGACTGTAATAGTGATCGTTCTTTACTAACCATCGCTAAGTCGTAATTCAACGGCCCTCTCACGGTTAATGATTGATCGCATCAGAACGAGCCTGTGAAAAATGCTACCGTAGATGTGTGAATAGAGTTCGAATGCAAAGAAGATTCACCACCGAATACAACTGCATAGTGTTTTAGTCTTACATGATCGCGTTGTTGAATATTGTCCATTGACCGACATTATCCGTAAAATTGTATAGATCAGCAAAATTCCGAGAGATACTAAGCATCACGTTTGATTCGCAATCCTCATGGTCTAAAGTGGGCATATGGAAACGTTCCACATAGCATGGCTGAAGGTTCAATAACAGCTGCAGTTCAAGGTTCAAGGGAAGACGACATGTGTCCTATCACATATGTTAAAGGTCATGAAAAACGAGAATGGCTAGCTGATATACTAAATATGAAAAATGAACTATTTATTGAGTCGTTCAAGATAGACTTTGACGATATGGATGTCTCAAGTAAATTAGATGGAAGTTTTACTCTACGATTTGAAAAGCATAAAAACAATTGTGCCTTACAAAATGTATTAATTGGTGGCTGAATCATAAAGTTTCGTGCAAATAAAAGAAATGTAACATTATTTACTTTTTATTCTCCTTACTCAGATTGTGCAACTGAATACAATATTACTTTCGAATGTGAAACTCAATTTTTTTTCATGGAATTTGATTGAAAATGAATTATTATAATCGCCCAATGATGATCGAAAACATTCATCGGTAGACGTTCGATAGATCTTCGTGAGCCGTTTGTTGGAAGTTTGCGAGGCATTCGAAGATTTTCAACAGTCGTTCGTGAAACATTCCAGAGACTTCCGAAGACATTCACAAGACGTTCGAAGACATTCAAGAGACGTTCGAAAACATTCATAACACGTTGAAGACATGCATGAGGGGTTCAATGAGTTTTAAGAGACTTTCTACGACGTTCATGAGACGTTTGAAGATGTTCGTGAGACGTTCAAGAGACTTTCGAAAACGTTCATAAGACGTTTGAAGACATTCATAAGAGGTTCGAAGACGTTTAAGAGACTTTCAAAGACATTCACGAGGAGTTTGAAGACGTTCAAGAAACTTTCGAATACGTTCAAGAGACTTTCGACGACATTGATGAGGCGTTTGAAGATGTTCGTGAGACATTCAAGGGACTTTCGAAAACGTTCATAAAAAGTTCGAAGAAATTCATGAAAGATGAGAAGACCTTCAGAGACTTTCAAATACATCCACGAGGTGTTTGAAGACGTTCACGAAACTTTCGAATAGGTTCAAGAGACTTTCGAATACGTTCAAGAGACATTCGGCGACATTCATAAGACGTTTGAAGACATTCAAGAGACGTTCGAACACATTCATAAGACGTTTGAAGACATGCATGAGGGGTACGAAGAGTTTCAAGAGACTTTCTTCGACGTTCATGAGACGTTTGAAGATGTTCGTGAGATGTTCAAGAGACTTTCGAAAACGTTCATAAGTTGTCTGAAGACATTCATGAGCGGTGCGAAGATCTTCAGAGACTTTCGAAGACATTCAAGAGATCTTTGACGATATTCATAATACGTTTGAAGACATCGATGAGGGGTTCGACGACAGTAGAAGGGCTAGGGCGGTTCTAATTCAGGGATTGCAGGGGGGAGCGGGGCGGGGGTGTCCAGCGCGGGGAAGCCAAGTGCGGCGGTACGGCGGAGGGGGGGGAGGGGTAAAATAACACTTTTAATCAAAGCACAATGAAACAACACTTTATCAATTAAAATTTTATAATGTCATTAAAGTTTGTACCTCTTTTGTGTGTGTGTGCGTGCGTGCGTGCGTGCGTGCGTGCGTGCGTGCGTGCGTGCGTGCGTGCGTGCGTGCGTGCGTGCGTGCGTGCGTGCGTGCGTGCGTGCGTGCGTGCGTGCGTGCGTGCGTGCGTGCGTGTGTGTGTGTGTGTGTGTGTGTGTGTGTGTGTGTGTGTGTGTGTGTGCGTGTGTGTGTGTGTATGTGTGCGTGTGTGTGGGTATGACGACAATATATGGGTAGAAAAATGTCGGCAATTTGAAGATGCTATGTGTTACATGAAGGGCGGCTTTTCAAAGGCCTCTAATTTTTGACATGCAGGTGTGGTGCCTTGGTTTCGTTTCCGCAATTCTTAAAATGTTTGTATGCGTGTCCACTCCGGTCATGAGTCTCGCCAACACTTTACACAGGTCGTGACAAGTCACGATTTCTTGGAAAAACTATAAACTTTAGGGACATATCATCAAAGGCGGTGAACGCGGTTGGACCACTTGAACACAACTGCACTCTTGAAAAGTCGCATCGCGGTCTCCATTTCGAAATATAACATCAAGATGTCCACATGTGCGAGTATGTACGCAAGCATCCAGTCAAGCAGGTGTTCTGCGAACGTGTTTGAACTTGTTTTTCATGATTAAAAAAGTGGGGAGAAGTTCGATTGACATATCGCCAAAGGCTTCGACTGCGGATGGACGACTTGAGCCCAGCTGCACTCTTGAAAAAAAGTCTCAATACATCTCGGTTGCATTCCGAAATATAACGTTAAGATGTTTGCATCCGGAAAATATTATTTTTTGTAGGGGGAGCCGTATGGATCCGCTGCGCTCAAAAGTTTGTTTGGGTTTGTTTGGGTTTAGACAGGTTTATACAGGTTTAGACAGGTTCTGACAAGTCAGGATTTCTAGGAAAAGCTATCAACTTTAGGGATCTATCGTCAAGGACCGTTGGCGCCGATTTACCACTTGAGATGCAGGACCCATACAATATTTTGACCCTATGCATCCCGTCTTCCTGTTTTTTGTTTCATGTTCCTCGAGCAATCTACACCGACGCGTTATCGGAAAATCTGATGTTTTCCCGAGATAGAGGGCCGCATTTTTTTCCCGAAGGAAAAGCCTTTTTAATGATCCGCTCCGCTCAAATCTCGCCGCACTTTGCATGAAGCAGCCAGTCTGTTAACATCGTGAAAGTTTTTCCAACTCATTAATACAACATGGAGCAAATCTTGCATGACCAAGCTGCGCTTTTACGCTCGATCAAAGATTTTGCTGCGTGGGAGCAACGATGCGTCGAGCTCATCGAAGGGCTAGAATTGCAAAGCCGGATTAAGTGCCCGCGATTATTAATTGGACATCAATTGTCACTAATAGCCTAAATAGCGCGTCTGGAAGGATTGAGAAATCCTGTGGGGAGTCGTTTCATACACACGGGCGCAGGACATGGTGGTCATGAGTTAACCTGGCGGGAGATTGAAACATCCTTCGAGGGTCGGACAGTGACCGGCTCCATCATCAATCGCAGCCATATCGAGCCGAGACACTTTCTAAATGATGCTCGCGTCCTAGTGCTCCATCATGTGCAAAATATTATCGGCAAGCACAGCAGCATTAAAATTAATACAGTGTTTTAATGGTTAATTCGCGAGTGGTGACAAACATGTGAATAAAAGTGTCAACATGCGAAACTGCGACCTATTTATCACAAGCGATTTGAACGAGTGGTATGAACAGCCAGTTATTGAGCCCACTTTAACCATACTCGATGAATTTCAAGAACGTGATAGTGGCTGGGCTCTGCAGAAAATACTTAACCTCACAATAAATGTGAATAAGCATAATCCGATGCGTGCCGGATGCTCTATATCATTGCCGCGGGAAATAATGTTGAAGAGGGCTGTGGTTAACGTCAAATCCAACGATAACGCATGTTTCGCGTGGTCAGTTGTCGCCGCTCTATACTAAGTTGAACAAAACAGTCAACGCCTAACTTCATATCCCCATTATTCGACAGTGCTGAATCTGAAAGATATCGAATTCCCAGTAACGATCCATCAAATTAAAAAATTTTAATTTCATAACAATTTATCGATCGACGTGTATACCACCACCATCAAAAAGGATATTGTTCCGATACGAGTCACTCAACACAAGAAGGAAAAGCACTTCAAGGCACTTCGTATGGATCAAGAACCTGTCGAGACTCGTGAGGGCACAGCTGATCGGTATGTAGTTACCATAATATATATATATATAGGTAATTATATATGCTAGACGAATTAAACAAAACAATCTTTTTTTGCAGGTGTTTGCACTACTTCGAATCAGAGGAAAAATTGCAATCACATGAGGTCGATTGTGGAGCAATAAATGACTGCGATCCGACTACCAAACGACACCAATAAGTGGCTCCAGTTCAGCAACTTTAGCCAGAAAGAGCGACATTCCTTCATTGTGTATGCTGATTTGGAGTGTGTGCTGGCAAAGACCGATGGGGAGAACCTAGCGAAAGATATGTATCAACATCATGAAGTATTTAGTATCGGATATTACGTGTGTTGTTCGTATGATGATTCATTATCTTCATATCACTCGCGTCGCAGTGTCGATTGTGTACCGTGGTTTGTCGAAGAACTAAAACATCTAGCACTGCAGATAAAAGAAGTTCGAAGGAAGAACCAATGTGCTTCCAATCACAAAGGAGAAATACATCTCCTTTACGAAGCATGTTGGAATTGAAGACGATTGAAAACACAAGATCGAATTGCGCTTTATCGACTCATACAAAGTCCTCAACACGAGTCTCGACAAATTAGCATCATTCTTGACCGAGGACAAACTCAAAATTTTACGCACGCAATTCCCAACTCTCTCGACAGACGATTTCAATTTGCTGACGCGAAAAGGGGTCTTCCCTTATGAATATATTGATGACGTGACCAAGCTAGACGACACTTGCCTACCACCACGTGACGCATTTAACAGTTCCCTGACAGATGCTACAGAATGTGAGAGCGAATACGCACATGCTGAGAAAGTTTGGGAGCGGTTCTCCATTCGAACGCTGGGTGACGATAGCGATTTGCATCTGAAGACAGATGTCTTGTTATTAGCGGAAATTTTCGAAAACTTTCGAAATACATGCGTTGACAGCTATGGCCTAGATCCCGCGTATTACTACACATTGCCGAGGTATACCTAGGATGCAATGTTAAAACAATCGAATGTCAAGTTTGAATTACTAACCGACATCGACATGGTTTTATTCGTTGAGCGGGGTATACGCGGTGGTCTGAGTCAATGCTCAAACCGATATGCACACACTAATAACAAGTACACCGAGTCGTTTGATCCATCGAAAGCATCATCATACTTGATGTGTTATGATGTCAACAATTTGTATGGATTGGCAATGTGTCAATTGAAAAAGCGCCACATCATACACTACCGGAATTTACAGCAGTGCTTACGCCATGGACTTTGCCTCATGAAAATCCATAGAGTCCTACAGTTTACACAATCCCCATGCCTGCGTTCGTATATTGAGTTAAATACCCAGTTTCGAACGCTTGCTAAAAACGATTGCGAGAAGAATTTATTCAAATCAATGAATAATGCGGTCTTTGGCAAAACGATGGAGAATGTGCGCAATCATGTAGATGTAAATCTTTTAACAAAATGAGAGGGCAGGTATGGCGCAGAGGCAATGATTGCGAAGCCAAACTTCCACAGCCGGTGTTTTTTTTCGGAAAACCTCGTTGCCGTGGAAGTGCGCAATTTCGAGGTGAAATTCAACAAGCCGATATATATGGGTATGTGCATACTCGACATATCCAAAACGTGCTTGTATGGATTTCATCACGAGTATGTCGTACCTCTGTATCGAGATAAGTGTAAAGTCACGTATACCGATACGGATAGTCACATATATGACATTGAGAGCGATGATATATATGCCGACATGAAGCATGACATTTCAAAATTCGGTATAAGCGATTATTCGGCGGACAATAGGTATGGTATGCCGCTCGTCAACAAGAAGGCAGTGCAGCCAGATCGCGCGTAAAAGTTACCCCCTCTCTAGTCTCTTACGCGCCCATCACACAATCATAGTAGCGCGTGTCTGTGAGCAAGCGATGCTTGGATATCTTCGGAAAGAACCGAGCGCGGTCCAAGTTGCCCAACCGCGCCTTCGGCAGCTACACCAATACATGGACGCTGAGCACGTTCATTTGCGGCCAAGCCGAAACGAAGGCTTCGAGGGAAAAAGCAATCTGAGTACGACTCGGGTGACGTCACGCGCGAGGCTTTTATATGATTTCCATGTTTATTTAACTCTTGATTCTCTGCGTTATTAATGTATACAAAATATGCATCGCGCACTCTGATCGCTTATTTTTTTAGTGTATACGTGTGTTATATCCGTATCTCATTTTCTAAGTTCTTTTGTCTTAATTATATATATTTTATACCAAACTATTTCCTTTTTCACTCCGACGCGAACTCGGTTGAACCCTACGTTGCGAAATGACACATTCTTTCCAGCATGCGAAACCTCCATTGCAAAACCAACATTCATTCTGGCAATTTCAACTTCGATTTCTTCACAATGCTGAGTCTTGCAACTTGCGATGCGAATGACTCTCAACGAGGACACGGAAGAAGCCTCGGTCGTTCAGTCCTATACCCATTTCGAAAATTGTTGCTCAGCGATAATTAAAATCGCTGACTTACTTAAAAATCAAGAAGCAACCCACCATCGAGTTACAGCCAAATTAGTTAGTCTCTCGCGAATCTTAGGACTGAGCGGAGCTCGACAGAGGCCAAGGCACTCTGTCCTCTGAGTCTTTTTCCGTGCCCTTGCAAGTTAGTTCCGAGTACGCGTCTTCGATTCTTCGCGATCAAGCATCACTGCCCGAGGGTAAAGTGAGGCACTGAGGTGCAGCGTCTCATTACGCTTCGCTGGCCGATAAGAACTCATTAGCAGTGTGTAGAAACAATTATTCGTTCAACCAAACTCCAAACTACCAAAAATTCAACGTGTAATTTGCGTACGTGAGTACCATACGATTGCACTGTCTTCGAGGAGACCCGAACGTCTAGCGTCAGCACGGTATCGAATTACAAGTTCATCAAACGTAAGTCCGATCTGCCCGTATTTTATGTAATCGTATTAAATTGTATCGAGTCATCAATCGAATTAATTTACGGAAGAAAACTGCGATAATAACCAAATTGTATCAAAATTGTAATCGTCATTGTCAATTTCTCAGATTTATTATAGCAATACATATATGTATTTTACTACTCATATCCATCAGGAGGATACTCTTTACCTTTATTTTATCCTCCCAATTCCTTTATTTTAACCCACTGGATAGGTGCGCCTAGCGCTTTAATAGCTAACCCGACAAAAATCTTTCGAGATAGATTAGAAGACTGAATACTTTTAAGTCGTTCAGGAAAATTAATCTCAGCCCGCTCATTAACATTCCGGGCCTATCAAATTGGTGGCAGCGGTGGGATAGCTATCACTATCTACGGTTAATATTCTATGCTTATTTAATAAAATAAAAATAAAAAATAAAAAAAAGAGTCAAATCAAAATTAGACCAACTAAAAATTCCTGAACATTAACCATGCCTGAAATTAACAATGATACTACCACGCAAAATCAGACTATACTCGACAATTCTGCCTACTTAGATTACCTCACAGTTAAAGATGTTATAGACAAAATTCCGAAATATGACGGTCGAAATTGGAAATTTTCGGATTACGAAACTGAAATAAAAGCACTTCAACAGGGCTTACCTGAAGGAGCGGAAGCCAGACTTCTAAATGGAATTTTGGCCAAACTCCGAGGTAGAGCCCGCACACATGTTGAAGGAAAAGCTTTCACTTCCGCCAATCAAATTTTGAAAAGCTTTAAAGAAAAGTTTTCACCTGATCAGGATTACGAGTATTATCGCAGTCGTCTTCTTGATGCACGAATGAGAAGCGATGAAGACGTGTCAGATTTCTGCTCACGCCTTCAACGCTATATTCGGAAAGCCGTGAGCGAAGTCGAAGAAACCGATGGCAACGATGTTGCAAGATCGGCAAAAAGTAGACTCGAGGCTCGCGCTCTCGATGTTTACATTGACGGCTTGCCTGACAATATAAGAGCGTATGTGCACAGCCGTGACCCCGCGACCCTCCAATCCGCGCACGAACTCGCGTGCAAAGACGAAAAGAGGATCCGACGATCCCGAAAACGAATAAGTTCACGTAGAGATCACATAGAACCGCGGCGCAGTTACTACCGTCGGGACAGTTCCTCTGACGAGAATGGTAGATCGCTGTCCCGCGAGAGTCGAGATTTCTCACCGTATCGACGTGCGTACGCAACCTATATTGAAGAATTGATGTGCAAGGATTGCAGAAACTGTCCCTGCCGATCCCGCGTACGTCACAATTATGACCCCACGTCACGAGACAGAAGTAACAGTCCTCCTAGAGGGATATTGAAACGAGAGTACCGCTCGCGGAACCGAGATACTTAGAGTCGCGAACGCGTGCACAATAGAAGTCCATCGAATGACAGACGTACGCCGGAATCTCCCCGAAATTCCTCTAGCCGTAGAACAACACTCCCCCGGCAAGGACCGTTGATTTAAAACGAGATCCGACTTTAAACGAGATTCCCAGTCGTCCGAACGACGCGTCGACGGCTGCTCAACAAAAATCGCGCCAAACTCCCGCTGTGAACTTCCAATCGTAACTGTTAACATACAAAACAGCGCCAAACAACCAAAAGCTGTCGTGGAAGTCCCGGCGCCCGAATTAAAGAATAATAAGGCGAGATTTTTGGCAGATAGCGGTGCCGTTATCAATATGATTGAAGTTAACGCCCTCCACGGAACCGTTATGATCAATGAGGATGATCAAGTCGGAGTACTCGGAATTTGCGATAACGAAATGCTAACGGCAATCGGTACAGCGATAGTAAACGTATTTGATCAACCAGTCAAATTTTACGTTTTCAAAGCAACCCTCCCCTCGCCAGGCGTGGGCATATTAGGCGAGGAATATCTGGAGCAGAAACGCGCCGAAATATCATACCATCATCGTGCCTTAATAATTGCTAGTCGCCTTACAAAACCAATTAGGTTTGTGTCCGAATACAAAAATACAAATGTATGCAGTTTTTCGGTAAACACCGAACAGCGCGTGACCCCGATGTTACCCGACTCTGCTGACTCAGCGAATCTCAGCGAATTTGCTACTCGCGTTACTATCCGCGCTCGCACCCGACAGCCGATACAAATAAAACTCAAGAACACAACATTGCAAGAGGGATATCTTCCGCGTTTAACAGCTGATGAAGGTGTTTTCATGGGCGAAGCCGCCGTGACCAACCTCAATGGTAGTTGTTACGTAATGGCAATCAACACGACCGAGCAAAACGTGGAGGTCACTATTCCACCCCAATACTTAATTCCATTTGAATATCGAGGACCTCCCGAAGAAATTTCAGATTCGGACTCACCCGATGAAAATTCTATCCTTGGCAAAGATCGCGTCACTGGAATCCTGGATTTGCTCAAAGTGGACTATCTCAACGATGAAGAAGCGGAACACGTACGTTCACTTGTAGCCGCGTTCCCTGACCGTTTCCACTTCCCAGGCGATAAATTGGGCCGATCAAGGCTAATGAAATGTACGATACCGACCACGGATGAGTTGCCAGTGAATACTCGTCAGTATCGCTACCCGGTAATTCACAAAGAAGAAATTAAGAAACAAATGGAGAAGCTCCTGAATGAAGGAAAAATTCAGCCCAGCGCTTCTCCATACAATTCTCCGTTGTGGATTGTTCCCAAAAAACCGGATGCCAACGGGAATCGAAAATGGCGCGTTGTCATCGATTATCGCGAATTGAATGAAAAAACCTTACCGGATGCTTATCCCCTACCAAATATCACTGATATTTTGGACCAACTGGGTGGCGCCAAATATTTCAGCATTTTCGATCTGGCCAGTGGGTTCCACCAAATTGAAATAGACCCGTAGGATCGGCCTAAAACGGCATTCTCTACTCCCGAAGGACACTACGAGTTCGCCGTGCTCCCTTTCGGATTGCGTAACGGTCCTCCTGTTTTCCAACGGCATATGAACGTGGCACTTACGGGACTCAACGGCATCGAGCTGTTCGTCTATCTCGATGACATCATCATCTATTCCCCATCTTTGGAAGAGCACGGCCGAAGAGTGCGGAATCTTTTCACGCGTCTTCGGCAGGTTAATCTAACCCTACAAACGGAGAAATGTCAGTTCCTTCGAACGGACGTGACCTACTTGGGGCATATTATTTCCCGAGATGGAGTTCGACCTGACCCTTTGAAGGTAGAAGCGGTGAAAAATTATCCTGCTCCTACGAATACCAAAGAGGTACGACAATTTCATGGATTTGCCAATTATTATCGGCGCTTCATCAAGAACTTCGCTATCAAGGCCAGACCACTAAGCGACTTATTGCGGAAAGAAAGAAAATTCGTATGGACCGAGAAAGAACAGAAAAGTTTCGACGAAATTCGTGATGCTCTCTGTAGAAAGCCCATCTTACAATACCCGGACTTTAACCAACCGTTCATTCTCGCCACCGATGCTTCCGATGCAGGCCTTGGTGCAGTACTGAGCCAAATAATTGATGATAAAGAACGACCTATCGCATACGCATCACGAACCCTGAACGAAGCTGAAAAAAATTATCACAGCAACGATAAGGAGTGTTTAGCAGCCACCTGGGCGATAGGATACTTCCGGCCCTATCTATACGGACGCCCCTTCACACTTGTTACCGACAACCAAGTTGTTGCCTGGTTACACAATATGACCGACCAATCCAACCGACGTGCACGTTGGAGGGTAAAGGTTGGGGAATATCACTTCATCGCAAAATATAAGCCAGGAAAACTCAATCAGAATGCCGACGCGCTGTCGCGTAACCCTGTCGCCACCGTCACCGCTTTTCCGATACAAAAACCAGGCGTATCGGGCGTAAAATCGCGCACGAAAAGTGGTCCCCCACCGGCAACCTCTATCCTGCAGCGTTCCCGTGATCGTCCGCCTGCAAGCAAGGGTCTAACCAAACCTTTAGCCGGAGCAGAATCCAAACGAGAAATCGGCTCAATCGGCGCTAGAGTGAAACGTCGAGAAGAAATTCGACCGCTCGCAAAGCGCGTGACTTACAAAGAGCCAGATTCTGACCTCATGAGTGACGAATCTTCGACAGACCTCGTACCACCGATTCGCACTGCTCATCGCAGCATGCTACCCAGCGAAGAAGGAATCATCGATAATCAAGAAAAGCCCGTCGACCCCTTGAACGCTCAGAATTTTTGCGACGATGTTTTCTTGCCCGAGGCCGAGCCGACCATAGAGCCCCCGATACCAGAGGCAACCAACATCATTATCGAGGTCGCTCCCCCACCTTCCAGCGAAAGTGAGGCCGAAAACATCACGGACAGAACATTAACTCCAGAGAAACCGACACAGGAGGCCATCGTGACGAAACATGGAAAACCATCCTTAGGATTTCTCGAAGAGCTCCAAAAATCAATCTTACGCTTTAATAATTCCATACGGTTACGCGAGGTACCTGACGAAGAACCGATAGTCGAGGATTACCCATCATCTCCAGAAGACCTGGGTTCCTTAATAGAAAAAGGGTATCAATGCATCCATGACCTCAGCAACGCCCTCAAGGAACGAGAGTCCGATAAATCAGCGTCTGAGATCTCGAGACCACATCTGGAAACTTCACACGTTGTTCCTATCAATCGGAAATCAACCATCCCGACACCAATCCCATCCTGTAAACCTGTGGCTAAATCTAGCCCGTTTCCAGGGACGTCGACGACGATCGGGATATTACCATCCAAGAACCAGCGAGATTGCATACCAAGGAAAATCACGACAGACCCGCAAGTTTTGACTTTGCCCCAATCAACGCAACCGCCTTCGACATTGTACGAAACAGTAGCACAAGATACCGCACATGTAATCGGTACATCGGCTGCATACGTCGATGCTGACTCAAGCGATTCCGACATTGTGCAATCTGACACTGATCAACAACCCGTCAATTCGGACACCGATGGAAATTGTGTTATTAAACTGAGTCGAGAGGCGCTGACCTACGACAAAGACAATATAGCACACTTCCTCAACGCTGACGGCATGCCTTTGAATAATATTAGTCAATTGCTTTCGGATCTCGGAAAGATCGACGTACAGAACCTCCAAAAATGCAGTCTTTCCAAGGGACGCATAGTTGTAACAACAAAAGGAAAATTCAAAACTCTAAGCATTGTCAATAAGCAGCATCACTTCGACAAATCCAGTTTCCACGATATTGCCGAATGCCTACAAAATCTGCGCACGGCCGTAGTGCGTTACCGACTGCGATCTCTACGAATGTCCAAGCGTGGAGACGACCTCGAGGATCTCCCTTATGACACCCTCAAGGAGATGTTAGAATGCACTTTCCACGGGGTGCCTGTTACAATCACTATTTGCAGTGGGTTTGTCCAAACCGATCCACCCCCTCAGCATCGGAATGAAATAATTCGGGAGGCGCACGAAAGCCTCATTGGAGGACACAAAGGCATGGTAAAAACATACCGACGTCTTCGGGAACGATATCAGTGGAAGGGAATGAAAGAAGAAACGGAAACCTTTATCCGACAATGCAAGACTTGCCAAAAACAAAAACTTGCCCGAGTAAAAACGCGAGAACCAATGCTAATCACCGATACACCCGCAGAAATCTTCGAAAAAATTGCTCTCGACACTGTCGGCCCTCTTAATATTACACCCAGGGGAAACCGACATATCCTCACCATCCAGGATAACTTTTCAAAATTCTGCGCAGCTGTGCCAGTACCAAACATCAAGGCAGAAACGTTGGCCTTAGCATTATCAAAACAGTGGATTGCCTTGTACGGCCCTCCGAAGACCATCCTCACTGATCGTGGTACCGCATTTACAAGCAACCTTTTCGAACAACTAGCCGAAATCTTCAAGGTAAAAAGGATAACGACCACGGCGTACCGTCCTCAGTCAAACGGGTCGCTTGAACGCAGTCATGCTGTTCTAGCGGAATACCTAAGAGCCTTCCACGATCGTTTTGACGACTGGGACGAACTCCTACCTTTCGCCATGCACGCATATAATACATCCGTGCATACGGGGACAAATTTCACCCCATATGAACTCATGTACGGGAGGAATTCGCAGCCGATTTCTGCGTTCCCGTCTGTAGAGAAAATCGACACATACACGGAATACATGACCGACTTTATCACTCGACTTGACGAAATTCGACATGTCGCGGCAAGAAATCTTTATTCAGCAAAACGGCATTCCAAACACAATTACGACCGCGAAGCGCACGCCGTTTCCTTCAATGTAGGCGACGATGTGTACGTAATCCAAGAACCTCGTAAAGGAAAGCTTAGCCCTCACTACCACGGGCCTTACGAAATTACTGATATCACAGAAAAAGGAAACATAGTGTACACTAATAGTCGTGGCAAGCCCGAAATGAAACATCCCAATAAGTTCAAGTTGGCCATCTAACAAGCGCTCGAGCGAGTATCTGTTTCAGGTTCACCTGAGGGCAAGATGGAGAAGTACCTTAGCGCTACGGTAATCTTGGTCGCGCTTAGTACTAGTATCGCTGACAGAGGCTACAGGTTGCAAGAAATCCGGGACCATCCAGGCATCTTCTATGAAAAGCTACTTGAGCTGAAGGTCACAACAACACAATGGAGAATCGTCACGTACATCGATATCAGCGGCGTTCTGTCCTATGAACCGTGGCATCCTGCACAGGTCTTCCGACTTCTAGCAGACTGTCTTCACCATCTAAACACTGCCAGCTGTGCAGGCCTCGTACCCAGAGATCGTCTCATCGGCCGGCATGAAACCTTTCGCGGCCTGCAAAGACAGATCATCTACCTCGTATCCCCTCAAGGGATCCCTGGATATACAAGGGCACTTACACCTCGTGGAGCCCCACGTGGATGCTACCGGAAGTGCTTCAAATCTCGTCGCATGGAGCCCCTCCAACCACTGGGTAACAATCTGGAGCAGCGCATTCCACCAATGGTGGTGTACCAACCGACTCCCACGAACTCGCCGACAAGCCCGAAACCAGCGGTTACGCTAGTAACATAGAAGACCAACTCACCCCTGGTTGTGACTCGGGGACGAGCCACTTGAATCTCGCGAACTCCATCCCCGCGCTTCAATCTAACAAGGGGGGTGTTATATCCGTATCTCATTTTCTAAGTTCTTTTGTCTTAATTATATATATTTTATACCAAACTATTTCCTTTTTCACTCCGACGCGAACTCGGTTGAACCCTACGTTGCGAAATGACACATTCTTTCCAGCATGCGAAACCTCCATTGCAAAACCAACATTCATTCTGGCAATTTCAACTTCGATTTCTTCACAATGCTGAGTCTTGCAACTTGCGATGCGAATGACTCTCAACGAGGACACGGATGAAGCCTCGGTCGTTCAGTCCTATACCCATTTCGAAAATTGTTGCTCAGCGATAATTAAAATCGCTGACTTACTTAAAAATCAAGAAGCAACCCACCATCGAGTTACAGCCAAATTAGTTAGTCTCTCGCGAATCTTAGGACTGAGCGGAGCTCGACAGAGGCCAAGGCACTCTGTCCTCTGAGTCTTTTTCCGTGCCCTTGCAAGTTAGTTCCGAGTAGGCGTCTTCGATTCTTCGCGATCAAGCATCACTGCCCGAGGGTAAAGTGAGGCACTGAGGTGCAGCGTCTCATTACGCTTCGCAGGCCGATAAGAACTCATTAGTAGTGTGTAGAAACAATTATTCGTTCAACCAAACTCCAAACTACCAAAAATTCAACGTGTAATTTGCGTACGTGAGTGCCATACGATTGCACTGTCTTCGAGGAGACCCGAACGTCTAGCGTCAGCACGGTATCGAATTACAAGTTCATCAAACGTAAGTCCGATCTGCCCGTATTTTATGTAATCGTATTAAATTGTATCGAGTCATCAATCGAATTAATTTACGGAAGAAAACTGCGATAATAACCAAATTGTATCAAAATTGTAATCGTCATTGTCAATTTCTCAGATTTATTATAGCAATACATATATGTATTTTACTACTCATATCCATCAGGAGGATACTCTTTACCTTTATTTTATCCTCCCAATTCCTTTATTTTAACCCACTGGATAGGTGCGCCTAGCGCTTTAATAGCTAACCCGACAAAAATCTTTCGAGATAGATTAGAAGACTGAATACTTTTAAGTCGTTCAGGAAAATTAATCTCAGCCCGCTCGTTAACATTCCGGGCCTAACACGTGAATTTAAATATAATAATAAATCTAGATTACAACTTATTTATCTTCTAAAAAATTGTTTACGTTTTACTCACACCCGTCCTTATGACAAATAAATTATAATTCATAAAAGTAAGCGGAAATAAATTTCTATTCGTATTATTATATTAATTCTCATACTTGCATCAAGCGATAAAGGATTATCCCCAAGAACAAGCCAATCATCCATCCGGCCACGAATCGTCAGTACCAGAAAGTGCACATATTTTACAAGCGATGAGATGGTCCCGTTGGTAGCGCTCCTGGGTTCGGTCCGCAGGGGTGCGGGATCGTTCCCCGCGCTCAGTGCTTTTTTTATTTATGATTACTATTAATTCTTATTTGATTAGTTATTTTTATTAGTTATCATTATTATTTTAATTAGTTATCTTTT
Organism: Ophion slaviceki; assembly: GCA_944452715.1. Taxonomy (NCBI): domain Eukaryota; kingdom Metazoa; phylum Arthropoda; class Insecta; order Hymenoptera; family Ichneumonidae; genus Ophion; species Ophion slaviceki. The sequence goes on from OX101795.1 coordinate 13,739,364, forward strand.
AGTGTCGAAAAATTTGTCGCGCACTCTGACCGTTTATTTTATTAGTTTGTAAGTTAATTTAAATATAATAATAAATCTATATTACTTCTTATTTATCTTCTAAAAAATTGTTTGCGCTTTACTCACACCCGTCCCCATGCCAAATAAATTGTAATTCATGAAAGTAAACGGAAATATATTTATATTTGTATTATTATATTCATTCTCATATACAATCATCAAGCGATGAAAGTATATAAGAATAAATATAATAATACGAATATAAATATATTCCCGCTCATTTACTTTCATCATGCGATAAACCATTATGATAATACTTTATCGCTTGATGAAAGTATATGAGAATGAATATAATAATACGAAGATAAATATATTTCCGCTCACTTTTATGGATTATGGATGTGCGTGCGTGCGTGCGTGCGTGTGCGTGTGTGTGCAAGCGTGCGTGCGTGCGTGCGTGCGTGTGTGTGTGTGTGTGCGTGTGTGTGCAAGCGTGCGTGCGTAAGTGTGTGTGCGTGCGTAAGTGTGTGCGCGTGTGTGTGCAAGCGTGCATGCGTAAGTGTGTGTGCGTGTGCGTGTGCGTGTGCGTGTGCGTGTGCGTGTGCGTGTGCGTGTGCTAAATCTCGCAGCCGTTTGAAAAGGAGAAGTTGCGTTGGTTTGCTCATTATTGCTCACGACGGTGGCAGCGAGCAACAATGTATTTTTCGCGCCGACCTTCGGATAATTGAGCGTTTGGATAAAGTAAGTCATCGTTCGGATAATTGAGGGTTCGGATGATCGAGGTTCTACTGTATTTTTCTATGAATTGGAACAAATATGAAGAATTTGGAATTTTGCGGTCAATTATTTTCACGCAAACATCCGAGTTTCTCCAATTTTTTTTTAAATTTTTCCGAATACTTCATCATTTTAATTACGGTCACGGGAAAATCTCGGAAATTATATGAAGACTGTAAGGGGTAACACCACTGTAATGGCCTTTTAGGAAGCGTATTTTTTGATATTTTTTGCGATAGAAAATGTGATAAACGAATAATACTTGCGGTATTTTTTGAGCATATATTTAAGTATATTGCTATAAATTTGTATCTGAACATATTACAAAATGGCGACACTGCAGCAATTCTTCTGAAGCATGTCGAACCTCCGCGGCACGCAGTATAACCGTGCCAATTTTAATTAAAAAAAAAAGAATTTTCTTTTATTGAGTCCACATGAGTGTAGCTACTGAACCACGTTTGGGATTTTCGATAAGTTAATTTAAACAATATTTATTAACAAATAACTGTCTTTAAAAAATTGAACATTTTTAGTCACATACTCGGCAATTACTCAAAAATCAATATTTCTAAAATCACCTACGTGGTTCACTAGCTCCACTCATCTAGATTTAATTTAAAAAAAAAATGTTTTGTCCAGATTAAAATTGGCACAAGTTATACTGCGTGCCGCAGGTTCAACATGGCTCGGAAGAATTTGCTGCAGCGTCGCTATTTTGTAATATTTTCCCTTACATTTTTTTGCAATATACTTCAATATATGCTTAATAATTAGCCCAAATATTATTTGTCTAAAACGCTTCGTGGCAGGCCGTTACAGTGGTGTTACCCCTTAAGGACAATAATGTTTGCAAAAATTTCGGAAATTCATTATTTCTCAGAATTATGAGGGATAAAAAAATGTAATAAGTTTTTTTTACGAAAATCTCATTTCTTTTCATCTTTGACTTCTCTCCGAATATCTCCGCAGCCGTTCACTCAGGACATAGGAAAAAGAGAAATTTCCGGGAAAAAAATGAGAAATCATGAATTTTCAGTAAAAAAAAATGTGTTTTTGGGAAATAGATCAGTACTTGAATCTGTTTTAAATCATTTTTTCTCCGAAAATCTCAAATATGACTAAAACATGAGAAATTATGAAAAATTTGGAGAAAAGTTTGGACTCGGGGTCCCTGCGGACCGAAACCAGCAACGCTACCAACGGGACCATCTCATCGCTTGTAGAATATGTGCACTTTCTGGTACTTACGATTCACGGCCGGATGGATGACTGACTTGTTTTTGGGGATAATGCTTTATCGCTTGATGAAAGTATGAGAATTAATATAATAATACGAATATAAATATATTTCCGCTTACTTTTATGAATTATAATTTATTTGGCATAAGGACGGGTGTGAGTAAAGCGTAAACAATTTTTTAGAAGATAAATAAGTTGTAATTTAGATTTATTATTATATTTAAATTAACGTATAAACTAAAAAAATAAGCGATCAGAGTGTGCGATACATTTTTTGTATCCATTAATAACGCAGAGAATCAAGAGCTAAATAAGCATTGAAATCATTTAAAAACCTCGCGCGTGCCGTCGGGTAACGTCACGCGCGTCGTGCTCAGTTTGCTTTTTCCCTCGACGCCTTCGTTTCGGCTTGGCCGCACATGAACGTGCTCAGCGTCCATGTATTGGTGTAGCTGCCGAAGGCGCGGCCGAGAAACTTCGACCGCGCTCGGCTCTTTCCGAAGATGTCCGAGCGTCGCTCGCCCACGGACACGCGCTACTATGATTGTGTGATGGGCGCGTAAGAGACTAGAGAGGGGGTATTTTTTACGCACGATCTGGCTGCACTGCAAGAAGGTACCCGGTCTCATGAAGAACGAATGTAATGGAGCAATTATGACCGAATTTATTGGACTTCGATCAAAAATGTACGCGACACGTGTCGAGGGTAAGGATACGAAACCACGCACCACCAATCTGTGCAAGGCCTTTCGTTTACGTACGTACATTTCAAAACGAAGGCCGAGGACGCTAGGGCCTTTCATGCATCTCAATGGTTACGGCTACCATCATCTCATGCTCAGTGTCGACTGTGCCAAACCTCCAGCCCAACAGGATTAAATGGTCAACGGTTGAAACGCGTTAAGGTAGAACAAGCGTGTGCTCTTGATTTCTATAGATTTTGTTCAAATTTTAACCAGACATTGTTTGTATCATTATGCATGTTTCAGTGAAATTTCAAAACAGTCGACTATTTAGATTCGGAGACAATGGGTTTTTTAATTGCAGCTTTTAACACTGTAGGGTCTGCATTGAAATTTAGACAGAGTAATTGTCCGTAAAAAATATTTGTCCCCTATAAGAAGACGAATGGCAATAACATAAACAATGTCAAATTATTAATGTTTATAAAGCAAATAATTTCCTTACGATAAAAGTTTTTAACTTTAGGAACACGATAATTATTTTTTTCTCGAAATATTGAACAATACTGTTCTGCGGTGTTGCATAATGTCTTCTTATTATAGGGGAAAAATATTTTTTACCGAGAGTTATTCTGCCGTTACTGAACGTTTTTAGCAAATCTGAATAGTAAAGACAATCGAAACTTTTTCCACTTCTTTCCTAACTAGTTTTTTATCTAAACATAATGTTTTTTTTTTCAAAATTAATAAACATAATGGAATGTTACGACGAATTATGTGACCTGACTTTCAGTCAATGCAGACCCTGCAGTGTTAAAAGTTGCTATTAAAAAACCCATTATCTCCCAATCTAAATAGTCAACTGTTGTGAAACTTCACTCAAACATGTATAATGATATGAACAATGTCTGGTTAAAAATTGAACAAAATCGACAGAATCAAGAGCGCGCGCTCGTTTTACCTTAAGGGCTTACACCACTATAAACGTCCAAAATTGAGTGATTTCTTTTCAGAAAAAGCTCTGAAGAGCTTGAAACGCGGAGGTGGCGGGTTACCATTAAGCAGCGGCAGACCGAACGTCTTCAGGAAGTAGAAGGAGCAGAGGAATTCCGGCCACGTCAACGGGTGCGCGTCAATTTGCATCCCGCAGGAAGCCTAATCGACGAGGCATAGACGGATTGCCTTGAAATGAATAGTCTGCTGTGGCCGAACCGGGATGACAACCAGGAGGACTGTTGAAGGTCGGAACCGGCTCACATCGACAGTGAAGACGACGGTACGCAGGACCCCGAGATGTTCTCGTGCACAGCAGATGCAAACGACGTCGAAGCTGTCACGGGTATACCAGATGACGATATCGGGATACGATACGATACGATTTGCGATGGATCGGAGATACATTCCGAACTATGAGTTCGGAATGTTCGACGATCCGGATAAGCTTGTGATTTTCGACTGAATTCATTAAACACATGATAAGAATATGGTGAGAAAAAGAAGAAAAAAGGTGTACAAGCATTGTGAAGTTGAAGTTTGCATCGTTGGAATGCACCGAAATTAAATATTTTTATAAACTCCATTTTTTCGGTCGATTCAGGCTGTGACAATCACTCAAATGTTTCTACTTATTCTCATAAGAAATTTACGACCGCGATTTGCAAAAATAAGTCGTTGCATTCTATTGAGTAAAAGGAGTTTTCATACTCTCCCGCTCTTTTCTTGTAGGCGCGTTTGTGCGCTGCCGAACAGAGGGCGCGAGAGTAAGGCGGTGCTTGGTGGTGGGGAGTAAAGCTGCTGCCGGATGCGAGCTCGGAAGCTTCACTTCCGATTGAACCGAGAGAAAGGAAAGACGTTTTACGCTGTACTAAAGAAAAGAAAATTGTTATATCTATATCCCTAAACATCCTCGCCTGTCTTCATTCTTTAAATAAAACATAGTTAATATTCGAACTAATGAGTTAAAACATTCCAACGATGCAAACTTTAACGTCATACAAATATTTGTTACGTTGCAACATTTATTTTATTTACTTAGTAGTATTGCATTTAGTTTCGTAGAAGCAGTTACACTTAAGGCGGGATATACATTAACAACGATAAAAAAATCGATTTCTTTATTTTCCTTTATAGAATAGAACTATATATATATGGAATATTTTCCAAAAGTTTCAAAGCGGAATTTGAAAAACTTTAAACATTACAGCCCGTCAAAGCTGTGCCTCACCCCGCTCGGATTCGGAGTGGGCGTAAACTTCAAACGCGTTTTTCTGAAAGCAGCATTGTCGAAATTGGCGTGCAGGATTCCTCAAAAACTATCGAGCCGATTGAGTTGAACCTTGGTAGAAACATTCATAATATTGCCACCATCCACTTGACGAGAATTGTTTTTGAAAAATTAGAAAAAAACTACTTTTTTAATCCAAATTTTTACAGAAATGTTGCGTGAAATGTGGATTTTTTTTGTACTTGCGTGCCATTCCCTTAATTTGCATGTTCTTAATTTGAATTGCCGTCAAATAAAAACTAAACATGTTCTAACTGAACAAATGCTTAACTTTTTGCGTATCAAAGTCTACGGGAAGCTAGATTGCACGCCGAATCGCAACTCCCGCGGAAACCTTGCTGTAACACCCTGCCACAGCTCCGCTATTTTGATAATAAATTAATTTGAAATAATTGTTTTGTATACTTAAACATACTATTACAGTAAACCTAAAATTTAATCATTGTAGAATAATTATTTCTTAGTTTAAAATATCCCTCAAAATTGCTTAATTTTTTCGCGGCGAAATGTATATCCCACCCTAAGTTGGCTGTGCTCCACAGAGGTCGGTGAGGCAGCCGGTCTCATTACTAATTAATTTATTTATTTTCAGGTAGCTGCGGAAGGAGGGGCAAAGTTTTGGTTGTGCCCCACCGGGAAGGGCGCGAACGGGGCCGTCCCCCCTTTCTAAATTGCAGAGCACTTTGAGTTTCAAGTAGTTCTGTCTTCGGATTGTCCACTCCGGAGATGCGCTGTTCGTGAGTGACGCTGAAATATGGAACAACGGTCATATGTGGACACCAAACACTCCGTTCGGCAGGTAAGGATGTCATTGGTAAAAAGCCTCATCCCATACTCAGCCGGCTAATTTTCCAGTAGTATTCATTGTTTCATATTACATGGTCCCATTTTCTAATAGTACATTGTGTGCCAAGGAGACAAAGTGGGACTTTTGAGCCGAGCGCGATGTTCATTTTAATACGAGTCGTACTAAACCATCAAGCGAGGCCTAAAACCCCCTATGTTCACAGTGCACACGATTATTTATATAACGAAACTATCTTTTCCGAGCTTTTGTATTGTTAACGGGTTACGTGGGTTTCGAAGCCAAAAAAGCGTATTTTCTGAATTTTTTTCGAAATATAATATATTAATTATTTTATTCAAACTGTTAAGCACATAGAGAACAACATTTCAACAATATTTAAAATGAAATTCATCCAACATTTTGGGACATTCAGCCGGTTTCCGGATGACCTGGTTTCCGGAGACCCCGCAAAAAAAGTGTTCTCGTGGTGGTCAGGATAACTCATGATAGCTTTATCTGAAATTAAAAAACCAATTTTTCTGTTAGTAAATGAGTATAGCTCGTGATTGAACGAAGGATTTTAAAAAAATTGAAATTTGACTTTTTGGCACAGTTATATTCAAGTAGTTCAATTTCTGGTACAATTTACACTACGTATAACCTTGTAAAATTAGTTTTAATCGAATAAAAACCTTTGTTCAATCACTAGTCAATACTATTTTGAAGAAATGTGCAAAATTTCAATGAAGTCGGTACATTAGTATTTGAGACATCGTGTCCACCGACTTCAAAAATAGTGTTTTGAAAAAAATTGATATACCTGCGCTGCTCCCGACCGGTCTTTCCCAACGGGGGGAATTCCCAAAACCTCTCTCTCCTAGACGTTTACTCCGATTGACTTAAAATTTTGGGCGAATATTCTAGACATATTGTACTATTACATAATAAAATTTGAAATAAATAGATTTTTTTAATTTTGAAACCCACGTAACCCCTCAAATATACACTCATTACAAAAATTAAGGGAACAGTAAATGGCCCAGGCCCCAAAAGACCTTTTTAGGTCCTGTTTACACGCACGTAAAAGCGAGAAAAACATGGTTGTGGTATATAAAGATATTTTTTAACTGCACTAACGTCGCGAGCAAAGCGCATAAAAATATTGGCGTTTTCTCTCGCCTACTTTGTTGAAATCCGGCGAGAACGCTGGCCTGAGCGATTTCCCATGGAAATCGTGACTAACCATTAAACGAATATGGCATTCACATTTTTCGACACATTCTTGTATCTTCTTAGGCTTAGACATACCACAGCTGCAATGTAACCTATTGATAATGAGCGAGCGTCGGGCGTACTTTCGTACGACCCTCCTTACCCACTAGAATTCAACGAGAACATAGTGTAGGCACGCTTTCTCGGGAAAGTCGTAAAACAAAAAAATCATACTGCAAGCCATATGACCCAGACTTCACCCGCCGGCGAAGGCATAGCGGAGCTCCGATTTTTAGACCAAGACCGCCGGAAAAGTCCACTCGATTCGGTCATAAAACCGGGCCGCGACGAAAATAAAATGCATATGGAAGGGCGACGAGACGCATAGCAGCTGCACTATCGCGGGGCGACTTGGCGCCGGGCCCTAGACTTTAGATAAACAAACACGATCCCATGCGCTTTTCCCACGAAAACTCCCTCGGAATAGATTTATTCCGATTGGTCTGTTTGTAATTAATTTCATGCGCCCAGACTCCAAGATACAAAGAACTGTCTCCTACGGCGACCGCTCCGATTGGGTAAAAGAGAGTCAAAAACGAAAACCCCCGTTTTCTCCTACTCCACCCAAGAAGGGAAATCTGGAGCAGGAAGGTCCAGAGGATTAAAGAAAAATCAGTTCAGTATCATCATCCGAACCAGAAAGATCTCTTCTATCGACTCCAACCTTGTATCGCGATTCGTACCTCTGTTCCGCGTTTAATAATCCAACTCTGTTCTTCGATCATCCATTTGCATATCTATTTACTCCGAAAAGTATTGTGAATCTTCTCCGCGCTCTTCACACTCGCGAAGTGATCCTCTGACCCATCTGCGGCAATATTGTAAACACAGCGTGTGTGCGGCCCATCGACTGACATTGTACAAGCGAGCGTAACAGGCCGAGAGCGAAGGCCCTTTCACCCAAGTCCGAAGGACCGTCATTCAGCAAACGTAAGCTAACTGCATCATTTTTTGTATCATTTTCTTAATCCGCCGAACTGCATTCTTGCCATGTTTCCGACCGGCCAAGTGGACGGCACTCGGTAATAAACGAAAATTTGTAAACGGTAACTACATCTGTCGCAATCACTCACATAACTCTTGACCATCTAGGCACTCGAAACCTAGAACACCCGTTCCACACATTCTCCTTTTACCCTCATCCCGTGCTATTGCGCTTGGCGTAGGCAAGAAAAAGGGAAACGAAAGTTTTATGCTGTCATCCCTTCCGGATGTGACATATTAATTTTTGGGGGCTCGTCCGGGATTATAAAAAGGAAATGTGTTAATAAACCCAATGTCTGACGACGAATCAACTAGCTCATTAAATATAAACATTACTGAAGACCCAGCTGAACAATCAGGATATTCACTGAGAAGTTCCTACGTAGAATTATTGAGTGGTCTCGAATCTATTCCAAAAAGATCAATAAAAACATTAAACTTACCTTGTAAAACCGAAATAAAAACACAGTAACGATGACGACGTTAGGAACAAATCAGTTAATCTCCCTTAAAGATGCAATAAGTTGCGTTCCCGAATTCGATGGAAAAAATATCCCTTTGTCAGAATTTATCACTGGATGCGAAGATGCAAAAGATATGCTTCCTCCGGAAGCTGAAAAATATTTAGCCAAATTAGCTAGAAACAAATTAAAAGATCAAGCTAGAGAAGCGATACATGGGACAACATTCGAAACGATAGAAGAACTCACAAAATTCCTTTAAAAAATATATACACCAAACAAATCCGAAATGCAATTGTTAGGAGAACTCGGTACAATTTTCCAGACGAACAACGAAAGTGTCGTAGATTTCATTTCAAAAATTAAGAAAAAGGCAAGAGAGATACTTGAGGCACGAAAATTAGTTAACAATGGCACAGACGATTCCACCTTCAAGACCATGGTGAGCGATTATTGCCTAACGTGTTTTAAACGGGGTTTAAAAGGGGAAATTGAACAACGACTCCCCCAGTGCGACCTAATTGAAGACGCGATCGAACACGCGATAAAAATCGAACGCGCGGTTAATGCGCGGAAATAATTACAAACAAACACCGCTAAACTCGAAAAACCCGTTCCAACACAAACAGTTAAATTATGCAATATTTGCAAAAAGGACAATCATTCAACCAAAGCTTGTCGATTCGGGTCCCTCACTTGCCAGATCTGCAAAAATCAAGGCCATAGTGCCAATGAATGCCGAAAAGTATCAAATGAGCAAAGCTCTTTCTCTTGTCAAATCTGTAAAAAAAACCCGGTCAAACGGCAGATCGGTGTTATGCCAATCAGAATTCCCGCTCCATAAATTGCCAATTGTGCAAAAATCCAGGACACGGCCGATAAATGCAATTCGCAAGGCAGGTTCACAAACTTCGCAACAGACTGGCGACGTCAGTCGGCCGGTCCTCAACGCCAAATTTGCAAAAAAAAATCGAGCATACCGCTGATAAATGTTTCCAATCAAAAACCGAGCCGCCTAACCCCAACTCGAACGTCTGTCGGTACTGCAAAAGGGTAGGGCACGTTATCGAAAATTGTCGTACCCGCGAATTTAATAACTCGCGAAATCAGCCGGGAAACGGCTTGAACACCCCTCGGGCGGACGCGCCGAGAGGTTCTCCGACCCCAAAGCGTCCGGTGACCACGGTCGTAACGATCCCACCGAACGAACCCATCCTACCTTCACAATAAATGCAGAAAATTTCGACAAATTACCCTCGGTGTGTATCGGAGCACTACCGGAAGTGGGTAAAATATCGGTACTGTTAGACAGTGGCGCTATCCAAAATTTGATTTTAAAAAAATATATAAAAAATTTGGCTGGTATCGACGAACGAGATATCATTAGATTAAAGGGAATATCCGAGCCACCAGTTTTTGCATTGGGAAGTGTAATGCTGCATGTATTCGGATTCGAGGCCTTATTCCATATTATACCCGATGAGGTAAGAATCCCTCACCCCGGTTTATTAGGGACCCGTTACTTTTATCGAACAAAATCCAAAATAAATTTCGAGACAGAGTGTTTCGAATGTGGAAATAAGACATTGCCTTTCGAAAAAACGAACGAACCCGACGAAGTAATTGAAATCCCAGCGCGTTCGGAAGCGGCCTTCCACGTGAAAGTCGAAAACTGCACGTTAAAGGGAGTGTATATCCCGCCTTTAAAAATCCGCCAGGGTGTTTACGCCGGCGACCGCCTGGTAACAAACACCCACGGAAAGGACCATTTAAAGGTTTTTAATACCACAAATGATGCCGTAAGACTGCGCGTGCCAGTCATAAAACTACAGGAATTCGATATTGTCGAAGACCTGACGAAAATCGAATCAAATCCAGATTGCATGACAATCTCCAGTTCCAATCCTATTTCTCGCGATGCTATTCCAATTTCTCGCGATTCTAATCCTAATTCGGACGTAGATTGCATGACAACTACGCCGGTCCAGAGCCCAGTAGTGGCCAAACCAAAAACATCGACAAAAAACGTCGAAATAGAACCTTGTCAACGTTCCAGCGAGAGCGAAGACGAAGAAAAACCAAATAAAAACCAAAAATCAAAAACAAACCAAAACAAAAACAAAACAAAATCCGGTTGCACGACAACCTCCAGTTCTAGTTCCATCCCTCGTGATCCTTCTATTCCAGGCGTATAGTAGATTGCAAGACAATCACGTCAATCCAGAGCCCAATACAGGCCAATCCAAAAATTTGGGCGAAAAACGTCGAAATAAAACCTTGCCTTCGTTCTAATGAAAGCGATGACCAAGGAAAATCAAATAAAAATTTCTGTAGCGAGGAAAGAGCAAGAACAAAATCCAATAAAAATAAAAAAACGATCAAAATAAAAAAACCAAAATCAAACAAAGACGAAAACGCGAAAAGCAAAAAATCAACATCAATCGAAAAATTAAACAATGAGAAAAACGAAAAATTGACAACGAATCAAAATAAAAATCAAAACCAAAATAAAAACCTAAGTGTAAAAACAATTTTAGAAACAAACGTAAATTGCGTCTCCACCTCTGAGTCAACATCGCGTATAATCGAAAAAAATCCAGAGCCTCCAAAAATAATCAAGAATCTTTTACGTCTAGATCACTTGGGAGACGAAGAATTAAACCATGTCGAAGAAATTATCAAAACGTATTCAGATCGGTTCCATATAAAAAACGAAGTATTGGGAGCTACCCACGTACTCAAACATAAAATTCCTACAGTCGACGACCTCCCAATCAACACCAAACAGTATAGGTTCCCACAAGCCCTTAAAGGCAAAGTCCATCGACAGGTAGATGAGCTGCTAGAATTAAATATCATAAACCACTCGGAATCCCCAAATAACAGTCCTGTTTGGATAGTACCGAAAAAACCGGACTCCAACGGCAATAAACGTTGGCGGATAGTAATAGACTTCCGAGCCCTTAACGAGAAAACGATCGGCGATTCTTACCCTTTACCGAATATCACTGACATTCTGGACCAATTAGGACACGCAACCTATTTCTCCGTATTCGATTTAGCATCCGGTTTTCATCAAATCGAGATGAACCTCGAAGATAAACCAAAGATAGCCTTCTCCACGCCATACGGGCACTATGAATTCACCCGAATGTCTTTCGGGCTAAAAAATGCTCCGGCGACCTGCCAACGCTTAATGGATGCTGTGCTCAGCGGACTCCAAGGAGTATCCCTCTTTGTTTATCTTGACGATATCGTAGTTTACGCAAAAGACTTAGAAGAACACGGTGACAAAATTCACAAATTAATGGAACGATTGCGTGAGGCTAACCTCAAATTACAACCGAATAAATTCAAATTTCTCAGGCCATAAGTAAATTACCTCGGCCACACAATTGGAAAAGATGGATTAAAACCAGACCCAAGCAAATTGTCAGCAGTAAAGGAATTTCCTATTCCAAAAAACGTTAAAAATAATCGCCAATTCTTGGGCTTAACAGGATATTATCGCAGGTTCATTAAGGACTTCTCAAAAATTGCAAAACCTCTAACCCATCTCTTAGAGGACAAAACCGACGTTGAATGGACGAACGAAACACAAACAGCATTCGAAATTCTTAAAAATATATTATGCGAAGCCCCTATCCTCCAGTACCCCGATTTCGATAAACCATTTATTATTACGACAGACGCTTCCGGGTACGCCCTGGGCGCAGTCCTGTCACAGGGAGAAATAGGAAAAGACAAACTCATAGCGTATACATCGTGCGTATTACGCGGCGCAGCCCTTAGGTACAATACGTACGAGAAGGAAGCCATGGCAATCGTTCACGGCGTGAAGGCCTTCCGTCCTTATATCTATGGTAGAAGGTTCACGCTCGTTACCGATCATAAGCCCTTGTTTTGGTTCAGAACCGCTAAAGACGCTAACGCGCGTGTACTCAAATGACGACTCAAACTTTTCGAATACGACTACTAAGTCGTCTACAAACCCAGCCCACTTAACTCAAACGCTGACGCCTTATCCCGAAACCCGATAGGAAAATTGGAAGATGTCAAAACTATACCCAATTGTCAACAGGAACAAATCGAAAATTCAAAAATCACGTTACAAGATTTAGCACGCCAATTAGAAGAGACTAGTGATAGCGATGAGGAAAACGAAAATCCCACAACTTTTACAACTCAAGCTGAAGTCCATCCCATTCCCTGTGAAGAAAATATAAACGTTGTCACTCGCTCACGAGCAAAAAACGATGCATCCCCAGAATTAGGAAAACCGTCACAACGAGAAAACGAAACATTTGGCGACAACGCTATGACCAGGGTCGATGCACCTACCACCAAATGGGTAGACGTGCACCCCGAACCCCGACACCTTGCGTGCCGCACTTGTAAACCCATAAACTACGAGGAGAGTAGCGACGAGGAAACAAAGGCCGAGATCTTCGAGCCTACGCGTGCCCGACGACCCAGAGAGGCCGTTCACCCCAAAACAGCTGGGGGCCCTAGCCAGCACAAAGCACGGCCTATTCCTTATTCCAAACAATCCGCCGATCCTAACTCCGATGATTCGACAGATTCAGATACCAGTTCTCATGATCCATTAACTTCCGAAGACGAAGATCTTCCTGCAGAGGAACCAACAATGTCCAAATTTAAATTCGCCAATTGCATTGATACGAACGAACTATTCCATTTCCGTAATGACAATTTAGTCTATTTCATCGACTCACAAGGAAAACCATGTGACACGGGAGCACACAAATTATCGGAATCAAACAAGCTTCCCCTCTGGAAAGATTTATCAGTAGGCCAAGCCTACAGTAAAAAGGTCGGACAAAAATATCATGTTGCCCTAGTCATCAAAGATGAATATTCTGGATCATTATCCTTCGTACCAGAAAATGTTAAGGAAAGCATAAGAGAATTAAAAGACCTTTGCGAAGATCTCAACCTCCAATCGCTGAGTATTTGCCACAGTAATCACGTCGCGCACCTAATATGGGCCGACGTCCTCAACATAATTAAAGAAACGTTTAAAGCCAGTCCAATGAAAATATTGATTTGTTTGGGAACATTACAGTACGTGCCGATCGAAAAACGCGATTCCATTTTTTACGCGATGCACAAGTCCCCGATAGGACACAAAGGTGTCTCAAAAACGTACAACAGAATTAAACATGAATACTTCTGGGAAGATCTAAAAACTGACATTCAAAGGAGAGTGCAACAATGTCTCGAATATCAATTAAAGAAATTAGTCAGAGTAAAAACCAAGCAACCGATGATAATTACCGACATTCCGGGTACAGTTTTCGAAAAAATATCGATGGATATAGTAGGTCCAATGCAACGTACTTCCAATCAAAACGAGTACATTCTCACAATCTAAGACCATTTATCAAAATATTGTGTTGCAATCCCGCTATCAAATGCACTTGCGACGACAGTCGCTGATGCATTCATAAAAAGATTCATATGTGTTTTCGGCGCACCCAAGGCATTACTGACGGATCAGGGGAGTAACTTCCTAAGCGGTCTAATGAAAAGAATCACGAAACGCTTCCGCATAAAGCGATACCGAACTACAACATTTCACCCCCACTCCAATGGATCCCTTGAAAGGTCTCACCACGTGCTAGCCGAATTCTTGAAGCAGTATACCGATAAGGATAACGAATGGGATCAACGGTTGGAACTAGCTATGCTTTCATACAGCACCAGTGTTCACGAAAGCACAAGACATACTCCTTATGAGGTAGTCTTTGGAAAACTAGCAAGAGTCCCGTCGAGTGAACCTCTTGGCGAATCAGATCAACTACCCATTTATCGTGGATACTTAATCGAATTGATAACACGAATAAACGGAATCAGAAACCTTGCTTACGAAAATTTAATCTCATCCCAACATCGGTCAAAAAAATATTATGATAAAAATGCCAATCCTAAAAGTTTAAAGGTGGGAGACTACGTCTACCTCCAAAAGGGACCGAGACCTGGTAAACTCAGAGATCACTATTCAGGACCACATAAGGTCTTAGAAAAACTGGACAAGGGTAACGTAAAAATCCAATATAATAACAAAACACGAATAGTGCATGAAAACAGATTGCGATACTCATACATTAACACTGAAACCAAAACCAAAAAGAAGAACAAACCACCAAGAGTCGACGAATCCGATTTTAATCCTAATTAAATAAATAACCACAACAATTACACTGTTTTTTCAGATGGCTGTTATCGAACTATTCAGAAACATCAAGGGGTATAACTTTTATGAAATCCCAAAAACAACTTCGAAATTCCAAAAAAAAATCAAATTTCCAAAAACAACAACGCTGTCTATTAAGAATTATCTAACACCAATTTAAAAGATATCCGCCCAATGTTAACACTACATTTATATCTGATGAGCGACACATCCAGAAAGAAATTTAAACGGTATACTACGATATACTTATTCAATAATGTAACCGAGAAAGTTAAATTCTTCAAAATAGTTTATCTCCTGTGATAAAAGCACTAGACTAATTTATATATAGTTTAATGAAAGCTCCAAGCCATATGGCGGTACTAGTTAGCGAAGTATTACACGTTATTAAATGTATACCAATAGAAGTAAACCTGATCAGGTTAAAAGAATGTTAAAAGAAGGTTAAAATAATGCTAACAGAATGTTAAAAGTATGTTAAAAGAAGGCTAAAAGAGCATTAAAAGAATGTTAAAAGAATATTACGATCAACCTGTCACTCGTGGGAACGAAAAATATCTCCTTACTCCTCGAACTCATATATTACCAAAACAAGAACTCAAACAACCTGTAATTCCTTCCCCCATATTACCTTTACGGAGACATCGGGTACAAATTCATACCTGCTCCTGTCAAAGCCATACTACCTGCAAGCATGAAGCCGACGACGAAGTCTACTTGGCGATACACCAACCCAGACCTACCATGTGGGATCTATTCCGCAGAAGACATCGGCAACGTACGAAAACACATCACGTTTCCTGTAGAGCAGCCCACTGCCATAAACAATATGGCACGGGGCATCAGTAGTCAAAACAGTCAGCCGAGCGGACTCCATCTGGAATCGCACCTGGGAAAAATTCTTTGAATTCGGTACAGCAAACGCTGGTGTCACCCGAATGTTACCCATCGTTCGATCGAGTACGCTTCTCACAGATACGGTGATCCATACGTACAGCCTATACAATGTCTACGGCTGGTCGGTCTACCTCATCGGTGCAGTACGGGACTCGGTTACGCACCTCCCGATGCACCTGGCTAAACGACCTAAGAGGAAAACGTCAACGGTGGAACTGGTCATGAACTTTATAAACTCGTGACAGCTCCTTCAGTCGAACCAAAGGATCAAATCAAGACCAACGCTGCAACACATGATTTCTATATTAACATCTCCGATCGTTCAAGGTACGATCAACCTCCTAAAACACGTTCCTTTCCTTTGAGTTCGCACGAAAAGACATTCGAGTATCAAAATGACCATTCTAATCATGCTAAATAACCTTTTTTTCAATCCTTATTATGATTCTTCTTTTAACCTTGTGAAGTAAGATAAGTTGAAATGAGTGAATAAGTATCTATTCGTAAAGAAAAAGAAAGAAGAAAACGCGTAAATATACATCGTACAGTGATGTAAAAAAACATATATACATAATTTTAAAAAAGAAACAAAAAATCTCGTACGAAAATCTTTTTAAAAGTAACACACACGCTTTCTTGTAAGGTGATAATGAAATTCATGCGTACCTCCTAAGCGCAAGATAACTATAAGTCACACCGTCATATTAGATACCTATCTTCGAATATGTTTAAGTCACATTGTAAGTCGATCAATGACAATGTCAATTCATACTATCGTGCCACTATACTTTTTGATCACCACCCTCAATGACTGATCGAGCGAGACGCTTAATCCTAAAGGAGGGAGGTGTAACGTCGCGAGCAAAGCACATAAAAATATTGCGTTTTCTCTCTTCTACTTTGTTGAAATCCGGCGAGAACGCTGGCCTGAGCGATTTCCCATAGAAATCGTGAATAACCATTAAACGAATATGGCATTCACATTTTTCGACACATTCTTGTATCTTCTTAGGCTTAGACATACCACAGCTGCAATGTAACCTATTGATAATAAGCGAGCGTCGGGCGTACTTTCGTACGACCCTCTTTACCCACTCGAATTCAACGAGAACATAGTTTAGGCACGCTTTCTCGGGAAAGTCGTAAAACAAAAAAAATCATACTGCAAGCCAGATGACCCAGAGTTCACCCCCCGGCGAAGGCATAGCGGAGCTCCGATTTTTAGACCAGGACTGCCGGAAAAGTCCACTCGACTCGGTCATAAAACCGGGCCGCAACGAAAATAAAATGCACATGGAAGGGCTACGAGGCGCATAACAGCTGCACTATCGCGGGGCGACTCAGCGCGGGGCCCTAGACTTTAGATAAATAAACACGATCCCATGCGCTTTTCCCACGAAAACTCGCTTGGAATAGATTCATTCCGATTGGTCTGTTTGTAATTAATTTCATGCGCCCAGACTCCAAGATACAAAGAACTGTCTCCTACGTCGACCGCTCCAATTGGTTAAAAGAGAGTCAAAAACGAAAACCCCCTTTTTCTCCTACTCCACCCAAGAAGGGAAATCTGGAGCAGAAAGATCCAGAGGATTAAAGAAAAATCAGTTCAGTATCATTATCCGAACCAGAAAGATCTCTTCTATCGACTCCAACCTTGTATCGCGATTCGTACCTCTGTTCTGAGTTTAATAATCCAACTCTGTTCCTCGATCATCCATTTGCATATTTATTTACTTCGAAAAGTATTGTGAATCTTCTCCGCGCTCTTCACGCTCGCGAAGTGACCCTCTGACCCATCTGCGGCAACATTGTAAACACAGCGTATGTGCGGCCCATTGACTGACATTGTACAAGCGAGCGCAACAGGCAGAGAGCGAAGGCCCTTTCACCCAAGTCCAAAGGACCCTCATTCAGCAAACGTAAGCTAACTGCATCATTTTTTGTATCATTTTCTTAATCCGCCGAACTGTAGTCTTCCCATGTTTCCGACCGGACAAGTGGACGGCAGTCGGTAATAAACAAAAAATTATAAACGGTAACTACATCTGTCGCAATCACTCACATAACTCTTGACCATCTAGGCACTCGAGACCTGGAACACCCGTTCCACACATTCTCCTTTTACCCTCATCCTGTGCTATTGCGCTTGGCGTAGGCAAGAAAGAGGGAAACGAAAGTTTTATGCTCTCATCCCTTCCGGATGTGACACTGCGGGGTTTTTTTTCAATCATTCATTCCCAAAGTTGAATATGTGCACCGAAAAAAATGATAAATTTTTGTGCATTTTCATTTTTTTCAATACCGTAAAAGTTGATAAATTTTTGTGCATTTCCATTTAAAAAAAAACATTAATCTGTTTTTTACAAAGGCATTTGTTATTTTATTTTTTCAGATATCAAGAAAAGATGATTCGCCGGAACCATCTTGATATCTTGAAGGCCGCCGCACATTTTGAGAATCACAACGGATCGCAAGCTTCATCGTCGGAATCATCAATTCGTCTTGAAAATTGTCGCGTTTCATTTTGTAAACTTATAAATTACTTTGCTGGAATATTAAAATGCAGCAATGAGCCATACACTTCATCATCACATAAATTTGTGTATTTATTAAAAGGCTTTAAAAATTAGAATTTTTTCCTTTGCTTGTTAACGTACATAAACGTTCTTTTCATTTTTTTTCCCATTAAGGATTGAAGAAAACCTCTGGCCGCATTTACGTGATACTGTAAGGCGTTGTCCTAATGGAACGCGATTACGCGACCATCGCAAGGTCGCGCGAATTTTGTTCGTGCGAACTCTCGATCAAACCTACATGCGTCGAATAGGCGTCCTTAGTGACATTCGCGCGATGCAATCGACATCTGTATGTTTGATCGCGGATTCGTACGAGCAAAATTCGCGCGAACTTGCGAGGGTCGCGTAATCGCGTTCTATCAGGACAGCGCCTAACAGACTGTAATGGTACGGTACGCACAATATAACCGTTCATTGAACGTACGCTGTCCGTACTATACCTGTACAGTAGAGGTACAATACAAATACAATATATTCTTATGAATCTCACTACATGGGTACAGTAGACATACTGCACTGATACCTTGGAGGTACCATACAACTACAATATATGCTAATAAATGTCACTATATGGGTACAGTAGACGTACTGCACTGGTACCGTGGAGGTACCGTAGCCGTACATACTAGTACGGTGAACATACGCCGCATCGATACCGTGGCGGTACATTTGCGGTACAGCGTACCGTACGGCGTACCGCTAACGTATCCGTGTCGTACGCACGTACGGGGTGGCCATAGTACTGAAACGGCGTACTCCACTTGAGCAGTATATCTGCGGTACGTGGTTAGCTGGGTCCTTTACTCTAGTCTCCTTGTTACAGGTCTTGCAACGAAGCTACATTTTTGTGGTCGGGGTAGGCGCTTATCATCTCCACTTTTCGATTGACTAGGCCCCGCTACGCATCGTCACTAGCAAGGGGAAGTGCTTTCCCCCTTACCTGTTACCAGCGAATAGGACCAAGATGTTTACGTCTGTTTTTGTGGCGCGATTGTCGAAATAACCTTTATTTGCGACCATATACCACGAGGTTCTACGCAATTTACCATAATACAATTTTTTATCGTATTTTTACTGTAATGTCCCGCGATTTTTGGCATTCGGATCGACTTTCGAATTCGCAATATTTTACAGGTTTCCCGACAAATAGAAGGAAAAGAGACCAATTTGAGGATAGACCATCACACTTCGTTGGTCGTTAATGGATTTCCGCTGGGGAGGCGATATGTCGAAGCAGATGAAATCATCGCTAGACAATACGATCTTTGTCACTAATAAAAGAAACCTTTGCTGAAAATTCTCTGCCTGGCTGGTGTACGGGGATGGCCGAGTTAATACGACCGGCGTCTGTCATCAAGAGTATGGCCCCTCAACAAAATTTAGAGCGGGATCGAATGACATACGCCAGCCGAAGGAAAGGACAGAGCGTGCAAGGGGGAAACGTACTCCAAGTGACGGCGTTAAGAATTTCCTCATGGTCGGTGGTTCCCTTTTCTATTGAAAGGAAATAGAAAGATGTTGTAGATCTCGGAAGTCTGATTTAATCAAACCTATTACCAAGTGCGTTGAAAGCAAAGGAATTCGAGACGAATATCCGCAGGGGTCAGGTCACTCGTGATTATTTAATCGTAACGATCAATTCTCTTTTTGTATGCATTCAATTATATTTATATAAAACGTTCCGAAGAAAATTAATTTTATGCATACTGTTGTAGTGCGAATACTTTTAAATATAACAAAAATTTGTGAACGACACTCAGTGCGATGAATCAAGGTTTTGAGCACCACGGTTCCGAGTCGGACTATCGTCTAACTACGTAGAAAGACCACGCGTAGTTTCTCACCAAAAGGCGTTCATGTATTTACCTTACTGTAAGATTTATTAAATGATGAATATGAGCCTCCATAGCTACTCGAAACGATAGCACGAAAACTCCGGCGGTTGATAAACAAAATATCCAAATCGATCCGGTCGTAAAATCGACAAGGCTCGAACCATGGGCACTTCGCCGCGCACAATAGCTCTCTATTCTCCCTTCCCAGTATTTTCGAGATCAAGAACATAGACCCAATTCTTAGTAATGCAGCATCGATCGTAGCCCTTGCCCAATCAGAAATTTCCCAAATTATTCCCCCACTGTAATGTAACCAATCATGTGAGACGACCTATGTTTTATGCACTCGTCTCCAATCCACAAGAGACGCATCACCAACAGTGTGTGTGCCCCTACACTCTCAGAATCTGTATCACCTAATTCTTACGTCGTGAAAAAGAAAAATCTTTAAGTCAGTCTGCCAACCGAACCCCGAGTAATCAGTTCCTGTTGAGTCTTCTATAACCGTAATTGGAGGAAAGTATCCTGACATTTTTTTTATCAAGTTAAGTTCGTTATTTCGAGTCTCCGTTGATTTTTCTTTGAAGCAAGAAATTATTCGTCGTTCATCTTTCTATAATTAGTGTAATCGCAGTCGTAGTAAAAGTCGGTTTAATGTGAAAATCGTGAAAACTGTGAAAAAAAAGAGTAAAATAAAAGAAAAAGGATCAAGAGTCTAAGACTGCATTTCTACATCTTAACTACCTGGCTATCACGAATTCCTACACTGATTCACGCAGCAGAAGAAATTGGATTTCACCCATTCCATTTCATTTGCACCAAACGAGTAAGTAATCATGAATATTTTTCACACACGTAAGGGAAACGATGGGGATGTTCCCCCATTTCAGCGATCTCGCACGTCTCCTCAATTAGACGCCCAATAGCTTAGAATTTATGCAACCTCGCGCTTTTCACCCGGACAACATTCTGATCGTATAATTGGTAATAATGTTTGGAAACCCGAGAAATTTTGCTTTTCAAACAGTTCGTAATGGAATTCACCATCTTTTTTAACTTGGAATTATTTCTCTTCATTTTAACTAAATATTTCACGTTTGTATTATTTTTTTTTCTTAATAACGAGTCATGATTTATAAACGCGAATCGCACTCTCAAGCCCATCCTGAGCAATTTTCCTCAAGGTTAGGCTCGAAACAGGACAACTTGCCCTAATATAACGTGGATTGTCCGAATAACGAGTAAAGGGAGAGATCGCTCTTCTTGACCGAGATGGATATCCGCCGGTTAGGACGTAACATTACGCATAAATGTGAATTTTTTTGGTAGTTTCGAAAAAAAATGCAAAATGGTTCAGGGTTGCACGGTTCGCAACTGTAAAACGGGGTGAAAAACTTTTAAGCAAAAATGCTCCATGTTTCGAGTGCCCAGAAACGTCGAACGATAAAAAAATGGCTCAGTAGATGTACTAGGCCGGTTCTAACGCAAGGGGAGGTGGTGTGTCAGAAGTGGTAAAGCCAAGGTGGCGCCACCGTCGTGGGGAGGTCGCCGAGGCGTGTGTGACGTCACAGAGGGGCCTCTGCGGCGGGGGGCGGCATGTGGTCCGTGAAGCGCCTGGCGGGGGGGGGGGGGCATGTGGTCCGTGAAGCGCCTGGCGGGGGGGGAGGGGGCGTTGATGAGTGTTTTGTATGTATGTACGTGCGTGCGTGCGTGCGTGCGTGCGTGTAGGGAAGCCAAGGTGGCGCTACGGTCGTGGGGAGGTCGGCGTATGTGCGTGCGTGCGTGCGTGCGTGTAGGGAAGCCAAGGTGGCGCTACGGTCGTGGGGAGGTCGGCGTGTGTGCGTGCGTGCGTGCATGCGTGTAGGGAAGCCAAGGTGGCGCTACGGTCGTGGGGAGGTCGGCGTGTGTGCGTGCGTGCGTGTGTGTGTGCGTGTGTGTGAGTGTGTGTGTGTGTGTGTGTGTGTGTGTGTGTGTGTGTGTGTGTGTGTGTGTGTGTGTGTGTAACGTTATCTCTAAAGAAGTCACGTAGAGTGCTAAGAAAAGGTGCATGAATTTATCCAGATGTTCTTTTTTTCAACTATCCGCACGGAGGCTCATGTCCGAGACGCTGTTATACACGGCAACGTTTCAACCACCTCGTCCGAAAGTCTCAAATTTTACGACTCTTTTTTTTCTTACGTCGAGCGCCAGGGACCGTCATACCCTATCGCTTCGCATGTGCAACTCGAGCCTCAACATTCCACAGGTCCACACTTGAAAACCCATAAAATTTTACGACAGCATGCGACGAAGACAGTGATCCGGGGTAAAAAATGCATTTCCATTTTACAGGGCTTTAGTTTTTCATCTCTGAATGATAATATATACAGAGAGTGCAACGTCAAGCCTTGATGCCGACACTTGCGATCATGCAGGTCTGGACAAGTTAGCCCCATGGTTAAGGATTTTTTCTTCGTTAACACCACTCTCCAAGCTATTAGAATTTTTTTTATTGCTCCGCTATTCAGAGCATATATATGATAACGGGGTGTTTATTTTGAAAAACTATAAACTTTCGGAGATCTATGGATAAAGACCTTTTTTAGACTTCAACCGTGGACCAATTGAGCACCGATGGAGAGCCCATGAATTTTTTTTTTCACTACACGCATCTCGACTAAGATGCTCTTTTATTTTTCCCACAGACAGACGAAAAATGTCTAAAGGGGAAAACCATTTTTAATGATCTGCTGCGCTCACAAGTGTTCACACTTTGAATCGAGCAGTCAGTTAGCGAACATCATCTCTTTTGGGAAGACTCGTTTCATCAAATATGGAGGGCAACGCGGAGAAGTCAGAACAAATCATGCACGACCAAGCGGCGCTCCTAAGTTCATTCGAAGATTTTGCTGTGTGGGAACAACGGTGTGTTGAGTTTATCGAAAAATTGGAAACGCAAAGCCGGATTAAGCGCCCGCGACTATCAATTGGACACCAACAGTCACTAATAGCCCAAATAGCCCGTCTGGAAGGATTGAGGAATTGTGTGCGGAGTCGTTTCGTACACACGGGCGCAGGACACGGTGATCATGAGTTAATCTGGCGTGAGATTGAAACATCCTTCGAGAGTCGCATATTGACCGGGTCCATCATCAATCGCAGCCACATCGAGCCGAGACACTTTCTAAATGATGCTCGCGACCTAGTGCTTCAACATGTGCAAAATATTATCAGCAAGCATAACAGCATCAAAATCAATACAGTGTTTAATGGTGAATTCGCGAGTGGAGACAAACATGCTAATAAAAGTGTCAACACGCGAAACTGCGAACTATTTAGAACAAGCGATTTGGGTGAGTGGTATAAACAACGTGTTGTGGAGCCCACTTTAACATTACTCGATGAATTTCAAGAACGTGATAGTGGCTGGGCTCTGCAGAAAATACTTAACCTCACGATAAATGTGAATAAGTATAATCCGATGCGTGCCGGGTGCTCCATATCATTACCGCGGGAAATAATGATGAAGAGAGCTGTGGTTAACGTCAAATCCAAAGATAACGCATGTTTCGCATGGGCAGTTGTCGCTGCTCTATACCCAGCCGAACGAGATAGTGCCCGTCCAATTTCTTACCCTCATTATTCGACAGTACTGAATCTGAAGGATATCGAATTTCCGGTGACGATACATCAAATAAAGAAATTTGAAGCTCATAACAATGTATCGATCAACGTGTATACCACCACTACCAAAAAGGACATTGTTCCAATACGCGTAACTCAAGACAAGAAGGAAAAGCATATCAATTTGCTGTACATGCAGGATACTGAGGAGAACAATGTGGGGCACTTCGTTTGGATCAAGAACCTGTCGAGACTCGTGACGGCACAACTGACCAAAAAGGAGCATAAAAAATATATCTGTGATCGGTATGTAGTCACCATAATATATATAGGTAATTATACATGCTAGATGAATTAAACAAAAAAAACAATATTTTTTTTTGCAGATGTTTGCACTACTTTGGTTCCGAGGAAAAATTGCAATCGCACGAGGTCGATTGTGGGGCGATAAACGACTGCGCGATCCGACTACCGAATGACACCAATAAGTGGCTCCAGTTCAGCAACTTTAGCCGGAAAGAGCGACATCCTTTCATCGTTTATGCTGATTTGGAGTGTGTGCTGGCAAAGACCGATGAGAAGACCCAAGCGAAAGATATGTATCAACACCATGAAGTGTTTAGTATTGGATATTACGTGCGTTGTTCGTATGACGACTCATTATCTTCCTATCATTCACGCCGCAGTGCTGATTGCGTATCATGGTTTGTCGAAGAACTAAAAAACCTGGCACTGCGGATAAAAGAAACTTTCTGTGATAATGTACCAATGGTGCATTTAACACCGAGTGAGTGGGCTAGTTTTCGCGCAGCGACTCAATGTCACATATGTGAGAAACCATTTGCGCAAGAAGATGTACGCGTTCGAGATCATTGCCATCTGACTGGGCGCTATAGAGGCCCTGCCCATTCTAATTGCAATTTAAACTATAAACAGTCATTTTTCATTCCAATAGTTTTCCACAATTTATCCGGTTACGATGCGCATTTTATAATCAAGGAAGTAGCCACAGCGTTCGAAGGAACAACCAATGTGCTTCCAATCACAAAGGAGAAATACATTTCATTCACGAAGCATGTTAAAATTAAAGACGATTCAAAACACAATGTCCAATTGCGCTTTATCGACTCATACAAATTTCTCAACACGAGTCTCGACAAATTAGCATCATTCTTGACCGACGACAAACTCAAAATTTTACGCACACAATTCACAACTCTCTCGACAGACGATTTCAGTTTGCTGACACGAAAAGGGGTCTTCCCTTATGAATATATTGATGACGTGACCAAGTTAGACGGCACTTCCCTACCACCACGTGACGCATTTTATAGTTCCCTGACAGATGCTACGGTATGTGAGAGCGAGTACGCACATGCTGAGAAAGTTTGGGAGCGGTTCTCCATTCGAACGCTGGGTGACTATAGCGATTTGTATCTGAAGACAGATGTCTTGTTATTAGCTGATATTTTCGAAAACTTTCGGAATACGTGCATTGAGAGCTATGGCCTAGATCCCGCGTATTACTACACATTGCCGGGGTATACCTGGGATGCAATGTTAAAACACTCGAATGTCAAGTTTGAATTACTAACTGACATCGACATGGTTTTATTCGTTGAGCGGGGTATACGCGGTGGTCTCAGTCAATGCTCAAACCGATATGCACACGCTAATAACAAGTACATGGAGTCGTTTGATCCGTCGAAAGCATCATCATACTTCATGTATTTTGACGTCAACAATTTGTATGGATGGGCAATGTGTCAACCCTTGCCATATGCAGACTTTCGATGGGTCAACGACATGTCGAAGTTTGATCCATTATCCATCGCGCTAGACTCACCTATAGGCTACATCCTTGAGGTTGACTTGGAATATCCCCAATCTCTACATGATGCGCACAAAGACCTACCGTTTTGCCCAAAACATGAAAAACCGCCGGGTAAGCGGGAAGAAAAGCTGTTAGCAACCGTCTGTGATAAAAAACGCTACATCATACACTATAGAAATTTGCAACAATGTTTACGCCATGGGCTTCGCCTCACGAAAATCCATAGGGTATTACAATTCACACAATCCACATGGCTACGTTCATATATCGAGTTAAATACTCAGTTTCGAACGCTGGCCAAAAACGATTTCGAAAAGAATTTGTTCAAATTAATGAATAATGCGGTCTTTGGCAAAACGATGGAGAATGTGCGCAATCATGTAGATGTAAAGCTTTTGACAAAATGGGAGGGCAGATATGGCGTAGAGGCAATGATTGCGAAGCCAAACTTCCACAGCCGAAGTGTTTTTTCGGAAAACCTCGTGGCCGTGGAATTGCGCAATCTCGAGGTAAAATTAAACAAGCCGATATATGTGGGTATGTGCATACTCGACATATCCAAAACGTGCTTGTATGGATTTCACCACGAGTATATGGTACCTCTGTATCGAGATAGATGTAAAGTCATGTATACCGATACGGATAGTCTCATATATGTCATTGAGAGCGAAGATGTATATGCCGACATGAAGCGCAACATTGAAAAATTTTATACGAGCGACTATTCAGCGGACAATTGGTATGATATGCCGCTTGTTAACAAAAAGGTACCCGGTCTCATGAAAGACGAATGCAATGGCGCAATTATGACCGAGTTCATTGGACTTCGATCGAAAATGTACGCGACACGTGTCGAGGGTAAGAAGGACACGAAAAAAGTTAAAGGTGTCAAGAGCAGTGTTGTGGCTAGGACAATCACATTTGACGATTATGCCCGATGCTTGAATGAAGAAGTTGAAATGGAGCGTAGTCAAACGTGCATTCGATCAAAGTTACACCAAGTCTATACCATTCGCGAGACGAAAATTGCTCTGAGTCCACATGATGATAAGCGGTATATCATACCTGGGACCTCTGATACCCTACCATGGGGGTATTATAGAATCCCGTCGTGAACAGTTTTGTAATTTTTTTTCTACAACCTTCATGTAAAACTGTGTACATTTTTGTGAATATCGATGTATAAAATTCATGAAAATGATGTATATATTTTGTTCACTCGATGTTAAAATTATGTTTGTTGTATATATTGTGTAAGAATGGATTTATTATTTTCCGTAAATAAAGAAGCGGACTTTTTATAATCACATGTGTTTATTCACTCTATCCATCTCCTCACGTTCCATGAAAAAAGGGTGACGGCGAGAAGGGGGGAAGTAAGCCTGCTGTGGAGTCGGTCGGAGGCCTTGGAGGGATGCGGGGACGATCAGCAGGTCAAGAGTCATAAAACACACATATTTTTCCACTTTCTTTATTACCGACTACAAATCGGATTTACTTATCCAACTATTGTGGCTATTGTCGAAACCTAACCACTTTACAAACATTCGATTACCGCGCTTCTTTAATACCGCTTCGATGAGATAGATATCGGGGTGCTTGACACTGAGAAGCTCTTGTTCGTAGAAACCACCGGCGATCGGTTCATCTTTATGGTCCTTCAAGTGGTACGTCACGGGATGAGTTTTTTTCACACGATAGATTGTAAATATTTCCGTTGTCCAGTTTGGGGTGTAACCCTTTTCGAAAACAGTCTTAAATTTGCTGACTCTCACTTTATCACCAACGGCGAATTTCGGCGATCTTTTCATTGGAGTATATTTGAAAACTTGCTGCAATTGCTTCTCCTTTTCCGCGTTGACATTTTTCGGCTTCATCTTAATGGTGCGGTGTACAGAATCGTTGTACTCGACAATTAGATTATCAAGAATATCGATCCACTTATAATTACCACGAAGACTAAATTGCATCCACATCTTGTTCTTCAATGTACGATTGAAACGCTCGCAAATAGATGCCTTCAAGTTGCTATATGTTGAATACATGTGAATATTGTACTTCTTCATGATGGCCTTAAAGTCACAATTGTAGAATTCTTTTCCCCGATCAACGTGTAAGTTCTGCGGTATGCGTCCCTTAACGAGGATTGACTTCATTGCTGCTGCTGTATCTTTGCCATTCTTACTCAGCATTGGCACGGCCCAGGCGAATTTCGAGAAGGTATCGATGACGGTGAGGAGAAATTTGTGGTTGGAGTTTTGACGAGCGTATGATGACATATCGACGAGGTCGGCTTGCCAGGTCTCGTCCAAGCCACGGATGTCCACATGTCGACGCGGATAGTTTCGTCGAGCAGGTTTATGTAGCTCCAGCACGAGAGCGCCCCTTTTTTCGTTCATTTTCCAATCCACTCAGTCGTGCGTCCAATTCAGCAATGACGTTTGAATTACGAATCACCAAATCTTGTAGAGCTTTGACATCGGCCTCGAGTGTCTTCGCAATGTCTCTTATCGTAGCTTCAAGTCCATTAACCAACAAGTGACTACTCTCATTCATTTCTTTGCGTATGTTCTTAATGATAGTTCGGGATTTCCTTTGTAACGCACTTAGAGTGATGGCGTTATCTTCTCCTTCCGGATTTGCAATGTTACACAATCGTTTCTGCCCCAAGTCATAATGACCATCTGCGGTAATTCTAAAGCCAATCCCGGGTCGACCTGGAGGACCTTGCTTACTGTGGAGTACACTCCTACTTCAATGACGTCCAAACACATCGACACTCATGATGAGAATGCGTAAATTCTCCGACGTCGAGTTAATAAATGATTTCAGCTTCACGCAATTCCTCGATAATCGATATAATTTCATTCGCATGTGATGAATTTCCGGCTGCTTGTGATGCCAGAAGTAAGCGAAGACGATCCACTATCTCGTTTGGATTGTCCCAATAAATATAGTCCAATTGGGTGTTTTTTCTAGCTAGCTTATACTTTGGCATACCCTGTCCCACATGATGATCGACTATATTTGCGATATATGTGTTAAATTTGTGGCTGGTGTTACGTCGTATAGCCTCACTAGGCTTATACAATTTTTTGTGAGCATTCGTCGCAATGACAATCTTTTCGTAGTTTTTCAAATCGTCCGGTGTGAGAGTTTCGACATTGGGCACTTTTTTAAACAACAGCTCCGTTAATCCAACAGTTTTCGCATAACTCGCATCTCCCACACGAATGTGTTGAGAGTCAAAAATTATCGGAGAATTGCCAATCATTAATTTGTTGTTAGCGAGATTTCGTACACCGTATAATACATCCAAGGTTGCCTTTCTATTTGTTTGTAATAGCAGGAGATATTCGTTAATCAGCTCATCCACATTTTGCGAGTCATCATCATCCTCATATATCAATTTAAACGAATCTTGTGTTTCACTCTTCAAGGAATCATGTGCCTCATTTTGATGTTTCACACTATTTAACACATCTCCTTCTTCAACATCATCACCCACTTTTTCATCCTTAATTTCCTCCTTCACCGCCACCACCTCACCGTTTTTATACGCCACCAATTTTTCCAATGGCCCCACTATAGGCTTAAAGACATCCTGCATTCTCTGCTGATCGTTATCTTTCCCAATTTTCATCATTCGATGCTTTCGTCTGATTGCATCGCTCGCCTTGGCAATTTCACGCAATACATCATTTTCACGCAACAATTGTTCGCTCTTCATGTTGTCACTACCACGGCATGCGCAATACTGTCTCTTCAACTACCAGCGACGAGTCATTTATCAATGGTGAGAAAATAATCAAAACCTTGTCTATATCGACCATCATTGATATCGCTATCCTTGTCAATCGTGATAAATGCATACTTGTCAGAATTCCAGCATTTCACGCACATGTTTTTAAAGCACGTATAAGTCATATCCGTATTAACATGGTCATTGTACACGTGTTTGAGATTCATATCATCCTGCTTGAAAAGCACCACGAAATTTGCATTATCCCTCACGAGATGTTTGGGGATACGAGTGTATGTCTGACAAAGATAAAAACTGTCAACAATCTCATGGCGTCCCATGGAAAAGAAGGCCCGAACATTATCCTGCTTTTCGCATGCTATATCATCAAAGATGAATATAGAGTTGGATCGTGCATCACTTGGTGCTATCACTTGTTCATGCGCCTCGAATGGATGATATTCAACTCCACTCACAGGTTCGAGTAGGTGTTCGAGCAACTTATACTTTGGCTGCTTCAGCGATTTGGAATACAAGTAAATGTTCTCAAATCTCAAACCATTCGGATGGATGATGAGAGTGAGCAAAGCGTTGGTTTTCCCACAATTTGATGGACCGCAAAACAGCGCACGTATGCTATCCGGCAATAAATTTCCATGGCGTTTCTTTTTCCCTCCGCGGTCTTCGACAAACTCGTCGAAATTTATCACGGGAAGTCCGCCTCCGATAGTTTGCTTCCTGGACGTCATCTCACACACGACTAATGGCGAAATCATATAAATAGGCTTCTTATAGGGATTATCCGTCAGTCGCGTATTGTCTTTAGACATGATTGTGCATGGGAAGAGTGGTAAAGGTTTGGTCAACCGCCTAATCAACAAACTCCCCGTTGAACTACATTTGCCTGGATATCAGTATTGTGGACCAGGCACAAAGTTGGCCAAGCGCCTTGCTCGTGGTGATCCGGGCATTAATCCATTGGATACGGCTTGCAAACAACACGATATTGCGTATTCGAAAAATCCAGACAATCTCGAGGCGAGACATTTGGCGGATAAAGTGTTGGCTGAACAGGCTAGGCAACGTGTTACCGCGAGAGACGCTAGTATCGGTGAAAAAGTCAGTGCTTGGGGTGTGGCAAATATTATGAAGACAAAGAGAAAATTTGGCATGGGGATAAAGACCCGCAAGGGTGGCGTTTGTTTGAAAAAGATAATTGGCGCTGCAAAGAAGACAATGATTCAAAGTAATGATCCGCATAAGATTATCAAATCAGCTCTAAAGGGTGCTCGTGCAGCGGTAAAGTTGCAAGGTGGTAAAGTGCGCACACCTCGCGTTTTACCTGTACCCCATAAAATTGGTGGTTTATTACCCTTCCTCGTGCCCATTTTTGCGGGTCTTAGCGCTGCGGGTGCTTTGTCGGGTGGTGCGGCTAGTATAGTTAAAGCTGTAAATGCTGCTCAAGCAGCTAAGCGTGAATTGGATGAGAGTAAGCGTCATAATCGAACAATTGAAGCAATTGTATTAGGTCGGGGTCTACATCTGAAACCATATAAGCAGGGATTGGGCCTTCATATTAAGCCAAAAAACTAGAAGTAACGCTACCACACCAACCCCTCACCGACCGCGACCTACTCAAATATGCAAAAATCCTAAAGATTCCACATTTTCGTGGAGTTTACATGCGCGATACATTGCCAGCGAGCGGACCTCTCAAATGTGAAGCAGCAATTGTAAATTTGGATGAAAATGTCGGTCCTGGAACACACTGGGTCGCTTACAAAAAGACCGGATCGAAAGTCATATACTTTGATAGTTTCGGCAATCTTCCACCACCATCAGAGCTCATGAGATATTTCCGTGTCGGTAGCGTTCATTATAATTATACTAGATATCAGGAATATGATACGATTGAATGTGGACATTTGTGCCTCAAGTTTCTTTGTCGGCAGCTGCAGCACAAAGACAAATATACACTATATATAGGGGGGAAATGATGTGGAGAATTCAGTTGTCAATTTACCAGCATCATGGACGAAAGTTTAACATTGACCATATCTGGCTCTTCGTCCATACTTGAGGCGCAATATTTTCCCCCCATCGAACTCTCGCCACACAAAAATTATACCCACGGTCTCGTGGAATTGTTAACTTTCAACTCTATTCCCAATATCGACGTTGACCACGATAAACTTTACGTGGGAGATGAGGTGTTGACGATACCTACGGGCAGTTATGAAATAGAGGATATTGAGACGTTTGTACAAGCAGAGCTCTCGCGTAAAAACATCAAAATCAGCATTAAACCCAATAATAACACGCTACGCAGTGAGATCGAATGTGATCGCGATGTAAATTTTGAGCCGAAAGATTCTATTGGGCATCTACTGGGCTTCACCGCACGCAAATTGGAAGCCAATAAAAGACACGAATCCGATCTTCCAGTAGCCATTCTCAAAGTGAACGCCCTACGCGTTGAGTGCAACATTACCGCTGGTGCCTATATTAACGGACAAAAAGTACACACAATTCATGAATTTTTTCCATCTGTGCCACCGGGCTATAAGATCATTGAAGTTCCCTCCCACGTAATTTATCTGCCAATCACGAGCCGAACGATTGACGCGATACAGCTTCGTATAGTGGATCAAGACGGTGATTTGGTAAATTTCCGCGGTGAAGTAATCACCATACGCCTGCATATAAAGTCGTGATGGGCATTGTTTTCAACAGATCTTCCAATAACAATAAACGGCCATGGATAAAAACAATCAGTCGTCGCCCAGCGCCCAAAGCGCTAACACCTCAAAACATGCTACTCTTGAAGAGTTTGGGTCTCAAAGTGCGTGGCGAAAGCGTGTAAAAAATTATTTAGTCTGTGCTCT
Source organism: Ophion slaviceki (assembly GCA_944452715.1). Classification (NCBI taxonomy): domain Eukaryota; kingdom Metazoa; phylum Arthropoda; class Insecta; order Hymenoptera; family Ichneumonidae; genus Ophion; species Ophion slaviceki. The sequence continues at coordinate 13,771,443 of OX101795.1, forward strand.
GTGCATCTGTTGTGTAAAATGGAAGAAGAAATTGTAAACATTCAGGCGCCCGTGGTCTTTGATGAATCCATCGTCCATTGTGAGATTCACGCTCATCAACCATATGCATCTTCAACCTTCAATAACAGCGATGAAATCCGTATTTGCCATCCAACATCAAGACCTCTCTATCCTGCCGAGCAAGAGTTCCCTACACATATGTGGGAAATTATCCAAGCGTGATGGGACGCCAACCACTGCTACAAGTCTCGTCAACAATGACATTTGTCATTTGTTTGAGGAAGTGCGATATGAATTGAATGCCATAGAAATTGATCGTAATAAGAATGTCGGCATTACGAGTGTAATTAAGGGATATTCATCTCTCTCACCGGCCAAAAGTTCTATGCTCGAGAACACTGGATGGCTCGATGTCGAAGAGACCAAGCAGATTGTAGATGTATCGGGAAACTTTGATGTGTGCATTCCGCTCAGCATGCTCCTCGGATTTGCCGAAGATTATCGGAAAATTGTCGTAAATGCCAAGCACGAGTTGATTCTCACGAGATCAAAGACCGACGACAATGCCATTGTACAAACAGCGCCCGAAGACTACAAACTCGTATTGCATAAAATAGAATGGCTCGTGCCGTATGTGACAGTCTCGGATCAGCGAAAAATTCAACTGTTAAAGTTTCTCGTCAAAGACGCACCAATTTCCATGAGTTTTCGTACATGGGAACTGTATGAATATCCATTGCTGCCTGCCACCTCCAAGCACGTGTGGTCTGTGAAAACCTCGAATCAGCTGGAGAAGCCACGATATGTCATACTCGCGTTGCAGACGGAACGAAAAAATAAGAAACAACACAATGCGAGCCACTTTGATCATTGTAACCTGAGCGACGTCAAACTATACCTCAACTCGCAATGTTATCCATATGGAAATTTGAATTTGAACATTGATCAAAATCAATATACTCGTCTCTACGAGATGTATGCAAACTTTCAACCGACCTATTACAACAAAGAGGCTGAACCATGGCTGAGTAGGATGGAATTTTTAGAAAAAGCCCCCCTCGTTGTCATTGACTGCTCAAAACAAAACGATTCGCTCAAGTCCGGTCCTATTGATGTGCGCCTTGAATTTGAATTGAAAAACAATATTCCACCGCAAACTTCAGCGTACTGCATGATCCTCCATGATCGTATTGTCGAGTACAATCCAATCAGTGGTGGGGTTAAAAAATTGGTATAAAATCATGCCAATGATCCGCGCCCACTTCAGTCAACATGGAGCTTATCGTCGACGTGCAAGGGTTCAAGAGACCCGTCAACGAATTTGTCCTAAAGGAGATGTCCATCGTCAAACTCCATGAGAAGAACGCTGAACCGCTGACATTCTTCTTCGATGCACCATTCGCCTGGGACGCTTTACCGGCCAAGTACAAAATGACAAACAAGTGGCTGGAACGCAATTATCATGGAATACGATGGGAACACAGCGGCATACTATACGAGGTAGCTAGAACGACAATTCGAGGAATCTTGGAAGGAGCTCCTACGATATATGCCAAGGGATTCGAGAAATGCTCATGGCTATCGAGATTCGCGGATTCAGCAACAAAAGTCATCGATCTGGAGACTCTGGACTGTCCATCGCTGCAGAAGTTGCCGAAAATCGCAAACGTTAAATGTCCCCATCATTCCTTCAATACAAAATACAATTGCGCCAAAGCGAATGTAAAGTCGTTGAAAAGCTGGCTCTCTTTGTACGAAGCGTGAGCGAGGGATTTTTTTAAAATGAATAAAAACATTTTGAACAAATATCGTTCTCCATTTATTTCCTATATCTACGGCGAATACAGTTTGACGACAATTTTTTTTTTTACATTATATTCGATGAAAAAGTTTTTTCATACATTTTTACATAGCACCAAGCGTTGAAAACTCTACGATGATGACTGTAATGCAAACAGTCGTTGCACTCTACGATGGTGACGATGCCAGCTGCCGCTGAACTCGTTGTTTCCACCGGGCCTTCACGAGCGTTCTTTTCCACCATACTCAGACTCGAGCGTCGAAAACTCTACGATGATGATGACTGTGATGCAAACAGTCGTTGCACTCTACAATGGTGATGATGCCAGCTGCCGCTGAACTCGTTGTTTCCACCGGGCCTTCACGAGCGTTCTTTTCCACCATACTCAGACTCGAGCGTCGAAAACTCTACGATGATGATGACTATGATGCAAACAGTCCTTGCACTCTACAATGGTGATGATGCTGGCTGCTGTTAAACTCGTCGTTTCCACCGGGCCTTCACAAGCGTTCTTTTCCACCATACTCAGACTCGATGGAACTCGACGCTGTTGTATTTTCCACCAATGTACTTCATGTAGAGTTGACCATTGCGCGCCAGTTGCAGCATACTGTCGAACATTTTCAGATCTTGATCGAAGGCCTTTACCAGCCGCGCTGGCAAGAAGACGGCAAACTCATTTGCAACGTTCACGATGTAGCGTTTTCCAAACTTGGTCTGTACAGCTCTCATGTCCGTGACTTGATGATCCGAATGGACGTGGAGTTCTGACAGCTTCTTCGTTGGGAGGAATTCCGCCATCAGGCTGACTTTGTTGATATTTGAGAGATCCATTTTCACTCTTTTTCAAAGTTCGTTTCGGAGAAGTTGATGGTGCGGTGGAACAGTGCAGTCTGAGCTTGGTCCACGAAACCATAAGCTCCCTCGTAACCCCTCCACTCAGATTTTAAAAACTTCTCCCCACTTATCCAATCATAGGCATGTGTAACAGGTTCAAACACGTTCGAAGAACCCCGCACGTAGAGAATTTCCCCCCTCGCAACACTTTTCACAGTCCCGACGTTTGGGTGGGGGACCATCAATGTGATCCTTCATCTGTGGCGTATTATAATGCTCCATGCATGGAAGATACGATATCACTTCACTATCGTTCCGATGATGCTCCGGCAAACGATCCCACAGTAAACCAATAAAGTTACCCCAATACTTTAGGAGCAAGACCATTGGAACCTGTTCGAGCTCATTTTTGGTCAAGTCCAGGGGGTGCTTGGCCGGATGCACTGCGTACATACTTGCACAGGTGAACATCTTGACGTAATCTTGTGGAATGAAACCTCGACGGGTTGAAACTTGTTGTGGAGTAACGCTGCAGCTGCATGCAATAAATAAAGCATTTTATGGGCTTTAAAGGGCCACCCTTCATATGGGAACTATCGTTATCTCACTCTCGAAAATTTTCCTAGCCATAAATGGAAGTTTCCCACGCACACGCACACGCACACGCACACGCACACGCACACGCACACACACACACACACACACACACACACACACACACACACACGCACGCACGCACGCACGCACGCACGCACGCACGCACACACGCCGACCTCCCCACGACCGTAGCGCCACCTTGGCTTCCCTACACGCATGCACGCACGCACGCACACACGCCGACCTCCCCACGACCGTAGCGCCACCTTGGCTTCCCTACACGCACGCACGCACGCACGCAGATACGCCGACCTCCCCACGACCGTAGCGCCACCTTGGCTTCCCTACACGCACGCACGCACGCACGCACGTACATACATACAAAACACTCATCAACGCCCCCTCCCCCCCCCCCCGCCAGGCGCTTCACGGACCACATGCCCCCCCCCCCGCCGCAGAGGCCCCTCTGTGACGTCACACGCGCCTCGGCGACCTCCCCACGACGGTGGCGCCACCTTGGCTTTACCACTTCTGACACACCACCTCCCCTTGCGTTAGAACCGGCCTAGTACATCTACTTGGCTCGATGCTATTCTGGGACTGAAAGAGTCTCAGTACGTGTGTGAAAAACATTTCGAAGAACGATGTATCGTGAGACATTGGAGAAAAAATTATGTAAATATTCGTATTATCGCTTTTTATAGTTTTCGTATATTATGCCGTTTACACGACCGTACGGTAAGCTAAGTTAGGGCAAACGGCGCATGCGTTGCGGTCAAGAGGGAAAAGGACAGGAGAGCTATTTCTCTCTTTGTCGCACACTACTTTCCTTGCCGTCACGCACCAAGCGGCAGAAATCGGAATAAAAACAGAGTCGCTAAGGGTGCCTACCCCCACTGCCGCCGTTGTCAGACCTGTATGTAAGACCGTGCCCCTGACACTGCAGATCTTTCCCATGGTAAGAAATTACATACAGGTCTTGAAGTCCAATCTTCGTATGGTGAGGCGGTATAGGATACGTCCGTAAATTTGACCCCAGAGCGTGGTGTTAAATATGGCCAGTAGTCGTCGTCCGTGTCCTTAATGTATCAAAAATATAGTAATACAGACAGTGCATAGCATAGAGGCTAGAGTGGGAGGAGTCCGACCTGTGCATTTCAAAGTGGCTACAAAAATGTGGTTAAACTCGGATGGCATCACTATCTCTAAGACCTCAAGAAGTAAGCTGAGTGTCGATGTCGTGTAAGAGAGATGGAATGTTCTTTGACAGTAGGGAATAATTTACCGTCGTATTTACCTAAGAAAACAATAATAATATTTAATGGAGGTCTTGCAACGAAGCTCAATTTCAGTGGTGAGAGATTAGTACGCTCATGTCCTAACTTTTTATTCGCGTCAACGCTGCTATATGTCGCTGCTATCGATGAGTGCGGTGCGCAGTGCGCACCCCGCAGGGCGGTGCGTGACAAGCGACTCGGTCTCATTGTCAGTCGTACGGCGTACATGTTCCCTCGTATTTTTGTCATTCAACTTTTGTCGTTATTTAATCATTGTTATATCGTTTTGGTGAGTTTTCCGGTTTTGTTGTTATTTTTGTTTACCTTTTTTGTTTACATATGAAAAAGTTTTCGGGATAATTTTTATCTCAACGTTCATAACCTTTTTTGTCAACATGGGTAGGGCGTGTATCGCACTCAAGAGCAAAACAGGATACAAATCCGTGAAAGAAAAGTGTTCGGTTTTCACAGCGCCGAAGCCAAGAACGCTACCAACGGGACCATCTCATCGCTTGTAGAATATGTGCACTTTCTGGCACTTACGATTCGCGGCCGGATGGATGATTGGCTTGTTTTTGGGGATAATGCTTTATCGCTTGTTGGAAGTATGAGAATTAATATAATAATACGAATATAAATATATTTCCGCTTACTTTTATGGATTATAATTTATTTGGCATAAGGACGGGTGTGACTAAAGCGTAAACAATTTTTTAGAAGATAAGTAAGTTGTATATTCGATTTATTATTATATTTAAATTAACGTATAAACTAAAAAAATAAGCGATCAGACTGCGCGATACAGTTTTTTTAAACATTAATAACGCAGAGAATCAAGAGCTCAATAAGCATTGAAATCATCCAAAAGCCTCGCAAGTCGTGCTCAGATTGCTTTTTCCCTCGAAGCCTTTGTTTCGGCTTGGCCGCACTTACCGTGCTCAGTGTCCATTTCAGGGAGACTAGAGTAAAGGAGTGGACTCTCCATAGGAGATCAGCAGCGAAAGACGGCCCCAAAATCCCGACTTATAAGTGACCGCAAGAGGCACTGCGATCGCAATTTCCCGATGTATAGTAATACTTGTAGCTAAAGGTTCTAGGCATGCGCATTAGAGGAAAGTTGTCAAAATCGAGTTTTGTGTCTTTTCGGCAATTTTCCTTTTACCTTGGCGTGACTTAAATGATACCGGGTTTCTTGCGGGAGTGAAGTTTTGCGAGTGAAGAATCGTGTGTGTCTCGAAAAAAGTTCTCATTTTCATGAAAGAAGATAAGCGGGCGAAGAAGGTATGTTTTTATTATTAATTTATTAAAGTGTTTTTATTATTAATTATTTATTAAAGAACATAAAAAATCAGCGACGAAATTCTAACCCTACAAGAGCAAGTAGGACCAATTTGTGTCAATGCTTATTGAATTATTTTGCAGTGACAAGTTTGAAAGGGAATGTTCTTGTGAGATCGAAGTTTCTTCAGTGATTTTTCAAGTGTTGAAAAGAACTTCCGAAACATTTTTTCCATTTTATTGTTTAAATAATCCATCTACTTTTCAGTATGAAGATACTATGCTCAGTTCCTGGATGTCAGAGCGGTCGATACAACAACGAGGCGAGAAAAAGAAGGATGGGAATGCGAACAACATCCATTTTTGCAGTGCCTAAGGTGAGATATGTTGAAACTCAACTAGGGTAGGTTCATCAATTTTTACCAGTTACCTTTGTATCTTTAAATCTGGAAAAAACGCACTTTATTTGTGAGTTTCACTTCGCAGACAAATATATTAAAAAGAGTGATGATTTCATAATCAATGTAAAAAAGGAATCGATACGACGAGATCACTGGACGCTCTTGAACGACATGTCGTATCGTCGATCGTTCCCTCTGCCCCTTCGACGTCGGGGTACTTGATGATGCGGATGACTTCGCCCTCTGTGAAACTCAACTCGTTTGGAAACTGGGTCTTCTACGGATACATCAACGCTTCCATGATGTCCTCCTCATTTCATCATCGTTTTTTTTTATATTGCATGATATTTGCAAACTTGTACTATACTAACATTTAGTTTTCTTTTCTTTTCGCGAGCGTTCAGTCATATTTTACGTTTATTATAAAACAAAAACAAAAATACGTGTTCCGTAGTTGACGGAGCTAATGTACGGAACTCTAGTTGTAGAAAGTGAGATAATGAGAATGAAAAATGTAAGATTGTTGCATCGCTGAAAAAAAATGCACAGACTCATATTGAGCTTCAATGCATGACGTACTGCAGGATTTGCATTGTTTTCCATTTTTGTTGTTCCAATAATGTTAAGAGCGACGGCAGACGCTCTTAACAACGGCAGCCAGAAGTGTCACAAATAAAAGTAATCAATATAAGTTTGAATAATAAATTGAAATTAGGTTCACAGCGTACAATCACACAATAAGTAATAATAATCACAAATATTCTATTGCAGGAGCGTCATTTTTTAAATAATAAGTTATCACAATTACACCCATTGTTACTTTGTCTATGTAATAATCTTCTATCAAATTTGAAAACGATTCACCGAACGGTTTAATAAATAGTTCGTTCTCAATGTATACACATTTAACATTGCCTCTTATAAAACATTAATAACTATATACAAAACTCATTTAAAATGTGAGTTTTATTTATAATTTTTTTATACATCACATAATTCTTTATTTTCGAGCACGGATTCAATCCACAGACAATCATGTATAAGTAGGCGGCGGAAAGTTAAGCAAGACAGTATATCTATATATAAGGGAAAGCCGATTGCAACGCCACCTACAACTCTTATTTTCCTTGATCTTGGAGCCACATCGCTAGCGCACAGTGTCCACTCTTTTACTCTAGTCTCCCTGGTCCATTTATTGGTGTATCTGCCGAAGGCGCGTTCGGGAAACTTCGACCGCGCTCGGCTCGTTTTGAAGATGTCCGAGCGTCACTCGCTCACGGACACGCGCTACTAGGATTGTGTGATGGGCGCGTGAGAAACTAGAGAGGGGGTAACTTTTACGCGTGATCTGGCTGCACTGCCCGGACCTGTTGTATGAGAGCTAACTTCAAAGAGCGGAAACATTACCGTTTTGTGAAATTAACGTCATCGGTATATCTTCGAACGATTTTCAGACTTATGTGTTACGAGTCATTTATAACCCGTGAGGCGACACAGCCTCGTGAAAAATTACAGCGCTATGCGTCGCAACTGCACCGTGAATGCAGGCATACCAAATCTCGAAAGCATGAAAGATATGAATGCGAAATTGGAAAAAAGGATATACGGAACCCATTTCAGAAGAAATATAAAACATTAATTCGATGAGTAATAACAACCGGAGCAACAATAATATAGCACAGAATACTGGAGAATAAATAAATAAAAAGCCGACGCGGAACATTCTGTTTCTGTATACAATATTTTTGGAGTCAGTGCCGAAGAAATAGAAATACAAACGACAAAATTATTTACTATATCACTCGGTGCTTCTGAACATGGATTACGGATAAATTATAGACAACTAGTTCCGTATTTATATCTTATTTGTTAGCCACCAACATAAAAGAGTTTCCACGATAAAATACATTTTGTATTGGCTTTTAATATATTTAATTTTTACTCTCTATTGCCGTTGAAAATATTCTCTTCAAGCGGATTTCCCAACGCATGCGATTTGGAACGAACGTAATAAGTACTTGTTGAAAAATATATATTCTGACGTTTAATTGTTTCAAATTCTAAAAACAACTACTCCTATTGGAAATCTTTTGGATATCACGACGAATGCAAGGTAACAGAAGATTTCTTCAAATCGTGTTTCGGCTCGCATTACCAAAGTGATGGCGCAAAGAATTAGATTCGTGTCTAGTGATTAATTAAAAACTATTGGAGATTTTCGAATCTCGCGGTATTACGATTCATGGATAAATCGAGACTTGCGGCGACACCGTCGCGCCACGCTCTTCCGAGCGCCCTGCGCGCACGCGCCCTTAGCTCGTGCGTTGCCATCTTATATCCTACTACTTTCACGTGCCGCCAAAACGCCTCGTAAAAAGTCTCGCCTATTTTCTATTGTCAATAAACGCATTCTGGTAAAGATCAACTGTTTTTGCGTATTCTTCAACGTCAACCCACACCTCTTAGTACCTAACAGGTTTTCGGCCCAGTCTACGAAAGTTAAGAAAAACGGGAGTGACATACAAAATAAAAAGAGAGGTTGGCGGCATGAACCGCGTCCCTTCGCAAATACTCGCCATCTCGTACAGGCACAAAAAAAATGAGTTCGCCAAACATTCTTCGAATAGAATTGTTGAAGTTGAATTGTGGAGAGAAAACGAAACCCGAAATTGTCACGGGAAACGCCGAGTCGGTGGAAGCGGCAAGGAAATGGGACGTCGAGGACAGGAAAGCAAAATCGGACATAATTTTGTCGATTAAGGCATCGGAACTCAAACAAATCAAAGGTTGCGAAACATCAAAAGAGGTATGGCTCAAATTAAAATCGATAAATCAGACAAGCGGTCCCGCGCTAAAAGCAACGCTGCTCAAGCTGCTGACATTACACAAAGTGGACGATAACGGATACGTACGCGGCCATCTGTAAAAGTTCTTCGACACCGTCGATAAATTACACGAGATGGGAGTGAAAATAAACCTCGACTTATTGACGGTTGTGTTATTGTACAGCCTACCAGGTCCTGTTAGTGGCAGCGCTGTCATCTAGCTATCACAAGTGCTCAACACGTACCTCCTCGTGGTCAGGACCGGGCAACGCAATTGCGGCTAATCCGTGTTGGGCTGTACCCAGGGTGCTGCGCCTCGCTAGGCGGGGTGCAGTGGGGTTTGGCATCCCCGGGGCACTCTAGCCAAATAAACCGTAGGCCTGGCTGGCGTCGTAACGGCCCGCCGGTACCTGGCGAGCGGTGTCCGCATGCATGCGTGCATGCAGGTGGGCACTGCGAGTCGGACGCTGGTGGTATGTGGCGCCCCCAGCAGCGGGGGCCTTGCCTTCATCGCCTGGGCTACGAGGATGATAACCTCTTTAAAAAATCCCTAACCCGAAGCTTTGGTGGCGGCGATGGGGTCCTGACTGGGGGGGAGGCCCAGCCACTAGGAGCGCTTGCGCGAGCACCAACCTCGGATACCTGGCGCCCTCCAAGTGTACATAGCCTTACCGGCCCTGAGGGCGTACGGGTCAGCAGGATGTCCCGTTAAAAAATGCCTCGGTGTTTCGCGGTACTGGGGATAAGAACCAGATGGAACGAAACAATAAAAACAAAACCAAGACGAGGGGTGCGGAGGGGAGCTATGCGAGCGGCGGCGAGCGGGCGGGCGGTCGAGCGGGCGAGCGTACGAGCGAGCGGACGTGCGAGGTCGTGGTGGTGGAGTGTGAGCCGGCGGGCGAGCAAGGGAGTAAGGCGACGGCTGGATGGCGGACGGTGGTCTCGAGCGGGCGAGGGGGCGGACGGTGGTCTCGAGGGGGCGGACGGTGGTCTCGAGCGGGCGGGGGGCGGTCGTACGAGTGCGGGGATGGGGATTACGGCTGCGGCTGCGACTGCGGCGGGGAAGGTAGTGTCTGGGGGGTCATGCTCCGGATTGGGGGGGCGCGGGAGTGCTGATGGGGTATTTGTGGCCCCGGCATCTCCGCGGGACGCGCCGGGGTTGGAGATGGACGTGGAGTCCCGTCCGCGGGCGAGCTCTACAGGTAGCGCGGTCAGCGTGGCGAGTGCGTCGAGTGGGAAGCGGAAGAAGAGACGCGTGACCGGCGAGGTGGGCGATGAGGAGGTTGCGGAGGCGGCGCGTGTGGTCGCCGGCGGGGCGGAGGGAGAGGGGGATGACGAGTTGGCAGCCATGGGGCGTGTTAGGGCGAGGCTCCGGGGGCACCTGCTCCGGGATGCCGGTGTTGCGAGGGAGACGGTTGCGGGGGTCCTCGGAGTGGCGTTCAAGTACGAGGCGATCCTGATGCGCCTCGTGGCGAAGAACGAGCGCCTTAAGGGGCGGCTCGAGGAGCGAGAGAGAAGGTTGGGAGTGGTGGAGCGTGGTCCGATTGTGGCTGGTCTCCGGTCGTATGCGAGTGTGGCTGGAGGGGCGGACGTGCCGGGTACGGGTGGAGTGATTGGTGTGAATGTCGTGGGCGGCCGGCCGTTGGGGGGCACGGGAGTGCCACCTGAGAGGCCGGCTCGAGCTTACGCGTGTGCGGTGGTGGTTCGACCAATGGAGGATGGGGCTGCCATGACGAGTAAGCAGGTGAAGGAAAGAATCCTGAAGGAGGTCTCCAAGGAGGTGAACGTGAGAGTGCATGCAGTGCGAAAAACCAGGAATGGGGTGGTTGCTATCGAGACCGTGAGTGAAAATGAGGTGCGGGTGTTGAGGGAGTGTGCCAGGTTATCGGAGGTGGGACTGAGGGTCGACCTTCCGAGGAAGGTCGGCCCGAAGGTCCTCGTCTTCGACGTGGAAAACGAGACGACGAGCGAGCACGTGCTCAGTAAGATGTATGAGAGGAATTTGAAGGCGCGAACGAGCATGGATGAGTTCAGGGAGAGTACCCGTGTCGTGGACCGGAGTACGAGAAAGGGTGCAACCTGCTTTTGTGCTTGAGCGCTTGTGCTTGAGTGCTTGAGCGAGTAATGACGTGGGTTCTGAGTGCAAATGAACAGAGACTGAAGAAGCGTGAAAATGTGAGAATGCGGAAAATGAGATGGTGGACGGATGGACTGGAGCAAATGAAGAAGGCCGTTGGCAGGTCCAGGAGGGCCTGCCAGCGGGCCAGAAGGTGTGAAAGGGAGTATGAGCAAAAGAGGAATGAGTATAGACGGATGCTTGCGGAGTACAAAAGAGAGATATGTAGAGTGAAAGAGGATAATTGGCGACAGTTTGTCAGCGTGACTGGGAATCAGGACCCATGGAGTGTCGTTTATAAGATATGTATGGGGAAATGTAATCGTGAGAATCTGAGCTGTGTGAATGTGCAGGGTGGTGTTACAACTACCTGGCGTGAAAGTGTAGATGCCCTGTTGGACAGGTTCTTTCCGGCCGCGGGTGTGGTTGGCCCTGGGCCCGGGGTGCCTCTGACACCACGGGACCGGGGCGGGATGGATGATGGAGATGTCCCCGGGCCCGGGGTGCCTCTGGCGCCACGGGACCGGGAGGGTGTGGATGAAGGGGGTTTTGAGTGGGAGGAAATAGAGGCGACCGTGGAGAAGATGAGGCTGCGTAAGGCACCTGGGCTAGATGGAGTGTATACGGAGATGTTGCGAATGATACACCGAGCGATTCCGGAATGGCTGAAGAGAATATATGACTTGTGTTTGTTGACAGGCCGTTTCCCTAAGGAATGGAAGAGTGCGCGATTGGTAATCTTGCTGAAGTCGCCCGAGCGAGTGAGGTCGGATCCGGGCTCGTACCGGCCCATCTGCCTCCTCTCGGTGTTGGCGAAGGTGCTGGAACGAATGATGGTTGAGAGAAGAGTGAGAAGAGCAAATGGAAGAATGTGTGATGCGCAATACGGGTTTGTTAAGGGAAAGTCCTCCACTGACTTTCCCTTGCCTGTGAGAAAGTAAAAGGGTATGTAAGAGAATGTGAGAGCAAGTATGTGCTAGGCATGTTTGTCGATTTTAAAGGAGCGTTTGATAACCTAGAGTGGCTGCGAGTGACTGAGAAGTTGCGCGACTGCGGATGCGAGGAAGAGCGACTGTGGTGTGATTATTTCCGTGAAAGAAAGGTGTGCGTGATAGGAACGAATGAGAGCGTGTGGAAGGATGTCCGCCGTGGCTGTCCGCAGGGGTCCGTCTGTGGTCCATTTATTTGGAACATGATGATGGACTCCCTGCAGTGGCAGCTGCGGGGACAGGAGTGTACGTGTGTTGCGTATGCTGACGACTTGGTGTTGTGTGTGAACGGGCAGAGCCGCAGTGAGCTTGAGCGAAAGGCGCGCGAGTGGATGCGAATAGTGTGTGAATGGGGGTAGAGTTTCGGTGTGGATGTGAACTGGGGTAAGACTGTAATGATGTTAATGAAAGGGAGTTTGAGTGCAAACCGTCGGCCAAGTGTGAGTGTAAATGGGGAACGAGTGAGGTATGTAGAGCGTGTGAAGTACCTGGGGGTGTGGATGACCGAGCGAATGGGCTACAGGTTGCACCTGGAGTGTACGAGAGAGAAAGTGCTGGGTGTGGTCGGCAGGTTGAAGCGAGTGTTGCGGCGTGAATGGGGACTGCGGAGGAGGGCAGTCCGAGTGCTGAATAAGGGCTTGTTTGCGTCGTGTGCGTTGTTTAGAGCGAGTGTATGGTGTGATGTTTTGAGGTTTGCGTATGGAAGTGAGGCTGTGAATAGATGTCAGAAAGTAGGTCTGTATGGGTGCTTGTGTGTGTGTAGAACGGTCTCGACGGCGGCCCTACAGGTGCTCATGGGAGACCTGCCGTGGGATTTGGAGTGCGTGAACAGGGATGTACGCTTTAGGTATAAGAATGACTTGGAGCTGAATGAGAATGGACCGGTGACTGAGGATGAAGTACGTGGGATGAGTGTGACAGAATGTATGAACCTGGTGGATGAGAGAGTACATGGAGCATGGCAGAGGAGATGGGATGCGAGCGAGAAAGGTCGAGTAACGTATGAATGGATTAGCAATGTAAGGTTTGCGAGTGAGAGAAAATGGTTTGAATTTGGCATGAGTATGGGCTTCTTGCTCACTGGGCATGGCAGCATGAATGAGTTTGTGTACAAACTGGCTGAGAGCGAGAGTTGTATGTGTGGAGAGGAACGTGAGGACTGGAAGCATGTGTTATGTGAATGTCCGTTGTATGAGAAAGAGCGAGATCTGGGAGCCTGGGGTGTGAAAGTGGACGGGGATGGGAGAGTGGATGTGAGTGGTGTGTTGGTATGTAAGGAGAGATTTGAGCGAGTGAGTGCGTTTGCAAAGATGGTGTTTACAAGGAGAAGGGTGTATGTGTGAGTGAAAGGTGTTGAATGAGTGTAGATGCCAAGGATGAGAGTGGTGCATGTGGAATGAATGGGCGCGCCCGCCAGCGGGCGTGAGTATGTATGCGCGTGTGTGTGTATGTGAATGCGGCAGGAGGGCTCCCATGGGCTGATTCCTTCGGGATGAGGACTGTGGGGGCCTCGGTAAGTGGCGACACCGCCGTTCCAGCTGGCCTACCACGACCGACGGGGCGGGCCCGTCAAAGTGTAGCAGCACGATTATGTGCTGCGAAGATCCCACCAGTGATTTAAACTGGTACCATGGAGGCTGGGGTGCCACCGGCGCGTAGTCGGTCCCAACCGTTGGACTCGTGGGGGCAGTGGTTAGGCCCTATGCTGGTCAGGGACCTCTAGGGGTTCCGACGGGTGAGCTGCGTACCACCAGCTCGGGTAGCAGCCTGCTTAGCTGTTAGAGTGTTGGAAAGTCAGTCGACTCGACCGGTAGTGCGACTTCGGCCCGCATCCCCAGGAGCGAACCGGTAGGTACCGCATTTATGCGAGGCCACGTTGGTTGCGCGTTTTCTCGACCCCGCGCTCATGGGAGCCGTGTAGTTAGGGTCGACGACTAGGTACTGCACGTAAAACTAAAGGACATCATCTGTACAGCCTACCACCGAGTTTCGAGAATTTTAGATGCGCCATAGAATCTCGCGACGAGCTGTCGGACCCTGAGGCTCTACGCATAAAAATCGCGGAAGAATTCACGACTCGCAAAAATGAGACACGCGAAGACACCCAGAAAGCGATGCTGTCCAAAAAGCAGAACGTCAAACGTCGCAACGCACATCAGAAGGAAGCAAGCGACCCTAGAGGGATGTCAAGAGGTGGGTTTGCGCCGAAACGCGAGACCTTCAAATACAAGTCTCATCGTTGTCGAAAAATCGGGGACAAAGCCTCCGATTGTCCCGAAACGATGAAAGACACTGATGACGCCAACGTTGCAAACGATGTGAGTCTACGCGCTAAGGCCGAGTACATCGAAAGTGCACACAACGCAAACGACACGAAACGCGATGGAATATGGTCCTTAGATAGTGGATGCTCCGCGCACATGGGAACCAGCGACGTCAAATTCACAGGTACCGTAAAATATTGCACAGGAAGCGTGAAGCTGCCGAGCGAAACCGGGACGACGCCCATCCAAGGCAAAGGATCCGTCGTCATAGTTGCCGAGAACGAGGGCCTACCCAAAACGTGATCATTAAAGACGTCTTGCGTGTTCCAAACTTGCGAACAAATCCATCCATGGACTTGCGAACAAGTCCATCGGAAAAATCACCGACAAAGGCCACCTCGTAATTTTTTATCGAGGAAAAGCCGAAATCATGGATGGAAACGGTAATACAATACTTACAGCAAAACGTGAGGATGGATTGTATTACATACATGAAGTCGACAGGGAACACAGCGCCAATGCCGAGGTCGAAAACGAAATCGACAACATCGAGAAATAGCAGAAGAGAATGGGTCACTTGAACGTCCGCGATCTAATCGAATCCGATCGAAAAGGTACCGTGAAGGGCATGGACCTCGGAAAATTGCGAAAGGAATTCACCTGCGAAGTATGTCTCAGGGGTAAGATGACCAAAGCACCTTTTCGCAAAAACTCAACAGAGTTCGAGTTTGCTTGAGATTATCCACAGCGACGTTTGTGGTCCCATGAGGACGAAATCTAACGGGGGTGTTAGGTACATTGTCACTTTCATCGACGATTATTCCGGCTGGTGCGAGATACGTTTACTGAAGCACAAGGACGAGGTATTCAACGCGTTCAAGGATTCCAAGACCTTCGCGAAAAATCGTCATGGAAAAAAAAATACCTCCAGTCTGACAACGGAAAGGAGTACCGGAATGGAGCGTTTGACACGTTCCTCCGACAAAACGGTATCTCTCGAAGAACAACGGTCACTTACACGCCCGAACAGAACGGCTTGGCAGAGAGACGTAACCGTACGCTAATGAATATGACAAGGTGTCTCCTCATCCAGTCCTCGTTGCCGATGTCGTTTTGGGGCGAGGCCATCCACACTGCCAATTACATTCGGAATAGATGCCCATCAAAAGCTCTCGGAGACAAAACGGCGCATGAAAAATGGACGGGAAATATTCCTGAAGTCAGCCACTTCAAGGAATTTGGATCTCGAGTATTCACGCTAAATCGAGAGCCTGGAAAACGAAAACTCGATTCTCGTTCGAAGGAAGGAATATTCCTCGGTTACTCCGACGAGACAAAGGACTACCGAGTGTGGCTCACAGATGAGAAACGTACAGATATTGCACGCGACGTTAAATTCGCCGGAGTACCGCAATCTGGGTCAGAAAACGAGAATTACGAAGAAATCACAGCGGACGAGAGCGACGAGAATCCAGTTACGGAAGTCATTTTTCCTCCACAAAGTCAGAAGAGCGACGAACAGCAGGAGGAATGCTTAGGCGACTTGGAACAGGACGACGATGACGGCGCACAAGAGGGCACTGTCCTCAATCCCCAGTCGAGAGGTCGCGGCCGACCACGAATAGTGAGGACGGGAATGAGGGGAAGACCCAAGAAGGAATTCCACGCGACTAATTGCGCAGAAGAACTTGTGGAAACTGCGTATCACGCTGAAGTTCCGATCGAGCAGGCCATACGTGGCCCCGATTCCGAAGACTGGAGACGAGCGATAGCTTCCGAGATGGAATCAATAATCAAAAACGATACTCGGACTATCGTCGACAGACCCAAGGATCATAAGGTAATAAGTAGTCGTCTTGTGCTCCGAAATAAGTACGCGTGCGATGGAACCCTTGATCGCAGGAAAGCGCGTATTGTCGCACGTGGATTCGCCCAACGCCCAGGAGTCGACCTCAATGAGACTTTCACGCCAGTTGCCAGGATTGAATCTGTCAGGACAATGGCAGCTCTCGCCGCCGAAAACGAGATGATGGTAAGACAATTCGATATCTTGTAATAAATTCTGACGGTTTTATTTATTACATTTATTCATTTGCCTAGGGCTTTATTTGTTCGTCCCCTTAGGACCCTTCTCACGGCAACATTTGCTAATAATTTAAGGCTACGTTCACAAATTTCCGCCGTGTCGGATGGCCTCTCCTCCCGCGCTTTACAGAAAGTTCACATAAATATCACAAAAATTGGCGTTTTCCGGCACGCTGACCACGAGATAGATTTCATAAAAATATTCGACAAGACATTGATGTTTTCAGGCACGCTAACCACGAGTTACATTTCACAAAATGTTTCGATGACGGGAAGCCAACGGGGAATTTCTTCCGTCATCCCCTCTCCACACTCCAATTTCCAACGAACAATCTTTTGTCGCAATTTGGCTCGCGCCACTATCTTGCCCCCGGCTGACGAGCTATCGGTTTTACACGTTTTATAGTACTTACAGTCTTTAACATTTTCTCACTTCGAAGCACGGGTATTCGCGGTCTTGGACCGTCGTCGTTCGGCGTCGGGACGCGCTCAAGATGGCGGACTCGGCAGGTTCGGCAGACTCGGCAGGTGCCCTCTTGCTGGTCGATGGATTGGCGTCGACCGTGTGCCCGATTAATCTTTTTCTGTCCACGAACGACTTTCGCTGGGATGCTTGCGAAGACGAGGCGACTGCGTGCCCGTCAATGGCGGCTCACGTGGCGTGTGCCCACGTTCGTTGCGCTGAGATCCCCCTTGGGATTCGAGACTCTCCAACGGAAAAGCCAGCCCATCTTGGGCCCTCGGGTGGTTCCCGAGGAAGCAGAGCGCTGGTTTTCGAACGTGACGAGGACGATGCCAGATATTCCGGGACGATAGCTGCCCGTCTCTACACGCGGAACTTTCTTCCGCTCACGTGCGTACGTCAACGTTGGCGTTTTAATTGAGAGAGAGAGAGAGAGAGAGAGAGAGAGAGAGAGAGAGAGAGAGAGAGAGAGAGCGAGAGAGGAAGAGCTCGAGTGTATATGCTCGTCTTTTCCGTCGGGCGTTGCCAACCCGATCTTCTCGCCTAGGGAAACCCACAGGGGGTCCGCGCGGCACTTCAGGGAGTATCCCCGAACTCTATCGCGTAGCGCGTTATTCAAAT
Source organism: Ophion slaviceki (assembly GCA_944452715.1). NCBI lineage: Eukaryota > Metazoa > Arthropoda > Insecta > Hymenoptera > Ichneumonidae > Ophion > Ophion slaviceki. Next base: position 13,788,997 of record OX101795.1, read on the forward strand.
CGGGGGGTTTTGACCAAACCAGTCAATACAATATCCCCCTTTTTATGGCTGATCTCATTCGAATTCCATTGAGGCTTTGATCAGCGATAAAATGTAACAAAATCGAGACCATACATTCAGAACACATACAGTTATATCACAAATTCCCCATCGAGGGTACTTTCGCATGAATCGCTTAAGAACTACTAAACATTCTTTTAACAATCGAGATTTAATACAAAATAGGAACGCATATCACATGATACTGGGGCTGGAAAACCGAGACAGATCGTCGCTTACTCACTTAAGATGGTTAAATGGGCTCGTAATACGGTCGTAAATGTACCCAATTGTATACCCCTTTTACTGGCGTCTCATTCGTCGGATCCACCAACCGAAAGGCATTAGCCCCGTAGGCTTCGCTGACTTTGTACGGTCCATAATATAATCGAAAGAATTTTGCGGTAACCTGGTCTTCAGCGTTGGATGGATACGGCCTCCTCAATAAAACGAGATCACCTATTTTTACTAACGTTGACGCGGTTTTTTGGTTTTGTAGTCATCTTTCGAAACTCTGCAAGATGTGCTCATAGGCTATTATTACTTTGTGTTCATATGTTTCACTAGGAGAAGGGGGAAATTTGATTAACTCCGCGATTTCGTTCCGGGGATCCTTTCCCATCTGCAGTTCGTACGGGGTATACCCGGTGTTTGAATGTACGGTAAGATTTAATAACTGTTCGACTCTAGTCACCCACCTGGACCATCCCGCATGGCTGCTGGCACAAAATACACGAAAGAACCGGCCCAACTCTCTCATCACCCTTTCCGTCGGATTGCTTTGTGGATGGCGAACTGAGCAGAATCTGGCGCGAATACTGCGTACCATTGTCCGCCAAGATACACCGGGGAATACCGATTTCAAGGAAGTAACGTTTTTATAATTTAAGCAGAGCCATCGCTGTGGTCGCCCCTTTTAACGGATAAAGCTGAACATTTTTCGAGAAAGCGTCGAGAACGACAAACAAGTACTGTAATCCTCCGGCCGAACAGGGAAGTGGCCCATAAAAATCCACCGTGACTAGGTCCCCTGGTTTTTCGGCTTTTACTAACTGAAATTCCCCCTCCAATGGATAATTCACCGGTTTCACCCGCTGACAGATATCACACGTCTTAATTAAAACTTTAACATCAGTAAAGGAGCTAGGGCGGTTCTAAGCCACTTTAGGGGGAGGGCCAAGGGGGGAGGGTCAAAGGGGGGGGGTCCAGGGGGAGGGGTCCAGGGGGAGGGGCCCAGGGGGTTCATGGAGGGGTGGTGTTCAGGAGGGGGGCTGGGCGCGAGTGACGTCACAGAGTGGCCTATGTGGGGGGGGGGGGGGGGGGCATGTGGTCCTTGGAGCGACTGGCGGGGAAGCCGCTGTCTATAAGTGTTGTGTGTGTGTGTGTGTGTGTCCACCCCGTCTCAACGCTCGCCGACAGACAGGTCCTGACAGGTTTCTTGGAAAAGCGTGCGTGCATGTGTGTGTGACAACCATACATGGGTCGGAAAATTTTCGGTCATATGGAAACGCTAGGCGCCACATGAAGAGCGGCGCCTTTCAAAGCCCATTATTTATGACATGCAGCTGGTTCCATTCCGAAAGACAATGTCAATTACATCCACCCCGTCTCAAAGCTCGCCGACACTCGAGACAGGTCCTGACAGGTTTCTCGGGAAAACTATAATCTTTAGGGATCAAAGGGACCGCGGATGGACCACTTGAGCGCAGCTGCACTCTTGAAAAGTCGAGGTCTCTATTCGGAAAGATAATGTCAAGATGTTTGCATGCATGACCACTCCTGTCACGAGTCTCGCTAACACTTTAGACAGGTCTCGACAAGTCAGGATTTCTTGGAAAAACTATAAACTTTAGGGATCAAAGGCGGTGACCGCCGATGGACCACTTGAGCTGCAGGACCCATAAAATCTTTTGACCCGATGCATTCCGACTTCCTGTTTTTTGTCTCATGTACCTCGAGTGATCTACGCGTTATCGGAAAACTCTGTTTTCCCGAGAGACAGAGCCGATTTTCCCCCCGAAGGCCTTTTTAATGATCCGCTCCGCTCAAATCTGACCACACTTTGCATGAAGCAGTCAGTCTGTTAACATCGTGGAAGTTTTTTCGTACTCATCAACATGGAGCAAATTTTACAGGACCAAGTCGTGCTTTTACGCCCGTTCGAAGATTTTGCTGCGTGGGAGCAACGATGCGTCGAGTTCATCGAAGGGCTGGAAACGCAAAGCCGGATTAAGCGCCCGCGATTATTAATCGGACATCAACAATCACTCATAGCCCAAATAGCGCGTCTGAAAGGATTGAGGAATTGTGTGCGGAGCCGTTTCGTACACACAGGCGCAGGACATGGTGATCATGAGTTAATATGGCGAGAGATTGAAACATCCTTCGAGAGTCGCATATTGACCGGTTCCATCATCAATCGCAGCCACATCGAGCCGAAACACTTTCTAACTGATGCTCGCGTCCTAGTGCTTCAACATGTGCAAAATATTATCAGCAAGCATAACAGCATCAAAATCAATACAGTGTTTTATGGTGAATTCGCGAATGGTGACAAACATGCGAATAAAAGTATCAACACGCGAAACTGCGAACTATTGAGCACAAGCGATTTGAACGTGTTGTATGAACAGCGTGTTATGGAGCCCACTTTGACATTACTCGATGAATTTCAAGAACGTGATAGTGGCTGGGCTCTGCAGAAAATACTTAACCTCACAATAAATGTGAATAAGTATAATCCGATGCGTGCCGGGTGCTCCATATCATTGCCGCGGGAAATAATGATGAAGAGGGCTGTGGTTAACGTTAAATCCAAAGACAACGCATGTTTCGCATGGGCAGCTGTCGCTGCTCTATACCCGGCTGAACAACACAATGCTCGTCCATCTTCTTATCCTCATTATTCGACAGTACTGAATCTGAAGGATATCGAATTTCCGGTGACGATACATCAAATAAAGAAATTTGAAGCTCATAACAATGTATCGATCAACGTGTATACCACCACTACCAAAAAGGACGTTGTTCCAATACGCATAACTCAACACAAGAAGGAAAAGCATATCAATTTGCTGTACATGCAAGATACTGAGGACAACAATGTGGGGCACTTCGTATGGATCAAGAACCTGTCGAGACTCGTGAGAGCGCAACTGACCAAAAAGGAGCATAAAAAATATATCTGTGATTGGTATGTAGTTACCACAATGTATATATATATATATATATATATATATATATACAGGGTGATCCAGAATAGGTGTAACAGCGGGAAATGCCGGGTTCGGCAGGTTACTCCGAAGATTTCTACCGAGCCGTTTTCTTTTTTTCGCCTCCGTCATCAAATGGGAAGCATTAGAAAATAGGCGTTCGATCTTCGAAATTAACGCTCGAATCCGCCATGTTGAACGATCGAAAAGGGCAGAAGAGTAGACGAAGGGCCACGAAGTCGTAGCCGACGTCAAGAAGGTTCTGCGAAACAGCAGCGTTTGACAAATGCCAGCGCGCATGATCTGACGTTTAGCGAATCATTCGCTACGTTGCCTGTCAACCGATTTGGCCCGAGAATCGTGACACACGATTTGACGTTTCACCTATCGTCTGCTATCGCTCGGCGTATTACGTGCCAAAGCGTGAAGCGCGCCGCAATTAATGACCTTTACGAATTTTGCCGCGATTATCCATCGAGAGCGCCTGTTCTTTTTGCTCCCTTAAGAATTAAAAATTAACAAAACCAAAGAATTGTGAATGATTATCGAATTTCGATATACCGAGCGATTTTTCTTTTGCGTATTGAAAAAAAATCAATACGTAAGTTTTTATTAACAAACTCTCAATAACTTGAAGCTACATTTTCGAGAATTGGATGTTTTCGGGATTTCATTTCTCATTCGACCACTCCGTTCAGTATCATAGTCGGATTGATCTCCAAAAATACATTTTTCTGTACGAATATCATCTCAAAGTATGTTCGAGCTGGGTTAGAAAACATGAGGAGAAGCTTTCCATTTCGTCATTAGGGGAGGCGAAATCAGTCGGTTCCGGCAGACGAAAATCGATACGACGTTTTTTTAGGATTGAAAATAGATGAAAAGATCTTCTGCACCGCCTGAGATACAATTTTTCACGTACCGATACGGGTTGATTATGGACATCCCAAAGCGTTGCGACTTTGTTTGCGGTTCCTCTTAAGGGGTAACACCACTCGAGCGGCAGAAAAATAGGCCTAACTTTGACAATTTATTTTGGCAGTATGAAACAAGGAATAGGATTTCTTATGAGAGGGTTTATGTAAGACATATTAAAGTATGTAAAAATTATTGTAATTTTCATACAAAATAGCGACGACAGAGCCCATCTTGAAAAAATTGTTTTTCAAACTGGGAGGCCAGAATACGCGAACCCTTAGCATGAATCGATTTGAATTTTGATTGCAGCTTCATAATTACATTCTCTAATAGTCTGCGATTTTATCTTACTTCCGGTCAGAATGGGTAGAGCATTCTGACGATGGTGCGAGGACGACGGTAGGAGCATTGTTTATTTAACAAAGATAAAATCGGTGCTCGGAATGGTTCTCGGGGCCTCGAGCGAAGATTCCCGATATTACTGCCCCGAATTCGTCTCCGATTTTATCTTACTTCCGGTCAGAATGGGTCGACAAGTCTGACGATGCTGCGAGAACGACCGTAGGAGCATTGTTTATTTAACAAAGATAAAATCGGTGCTCGGAATATTTCTCGGGGCCTCGAGCGAACATTCCCGATATTACTGCCCCGAAATCGTCACCGATTTTATCTTACTTCCGGTCAGAATGGGTCGAGAAGTCTGACGATGCAGCGAGAACGACGGTCGGAGCATTGTTTATTTAACAAAGATAAAATCGGTTCTCGGAATGGTTCTCGGTGCCTCGAGCGAACATTCCCGATATTACTGCCCCGAAATCGTCTCCGATTTTATCTTACTTCCGGTCAGAATGGGTCGAAAAGTCTGACGATGCTGCGAGAATGGCGGTAGGAGCATTGTTTATTTAACAAAGATAAAATCGGTGCTCGGAATGGTTCTCGGGGCCTCGAGCGAACATTCTCGACATTACTGCCCCGAAATCGTCACCGATTTTATCTTACTTCCGGTCAGAATGGGTCGAGAAGTCTGACGATGCTGCGAGCACGACGCCGGTAGGAGAATTGTTTATTTAACAAAGATAAAATCGGTGCTCGGGATGGTTCTCGGGGCCTCGAGCGAACTTTCCCTATATTACTGGCCCCAATTCGTCTCTGATTTTATCTTACTTCCGGTCAGAATGGGGCAAGAAGTCTAAAGATGCAGCGAAAACGACGATTGGAGCATCGTTTATTTAACAAAGATAAAATCGGTGCTCGAAATAGTTTTCTGGGCCTCGATCGGAAATTCTCGATATTACTGCCCCGAAATAGTCTCCGATTTTATCTTACTTCCGGTCAGAATGGGTCGAGCATTCTGACGATGGTGCGAGAACGACGGTAGGGGCATTGTTTATTGAACAAAGATAAAATCGTAGATCGGAATGGTTCTCGGGGCTTCGATCGTACGTTCCCGATATTACTGCCCCGAAATTGTCACCGATTTTATCTTACTTCCGGTCAGAATGGGTCGAGAAGTCTGACGATGCAGCGAGAACGACGGTCGGAGCATTGTTTATTTAACAAAGATAAAATCCGTGCTCGGAATGGTTCTCGGTGCTTCGAGCGAACATTTCCGATATTACTGCCCCGAAGTCGTCTCCGATTTTGTCTTACTTCCGGTCAGAATGGGTCGAGAAGTCTAGCGATGGTGCGAGAACGACGGTAGGAGCATTGTTTATTCAACAAAGATAAAATCGTAGCTCGGAATGGTTCTCGGGGCCTCGATCGTACGTTCCCGATATTACTGCCCCGAATTCGTCTCCGATTTTATCTTACTTCCGGTCAGAATGGGTCGAAAAATCTGACGATGCTGCGAGAACGACGGTAGGAGAATTGTTTATTTAACAAAAATAAAATCGGTGCTCGGGATGGTTCCCGGGGCCTCGAACGAACTTTCCCGATATTACTGGCCCGAATTCGTCTCCGATTTTATCTTACTTCCGGTCAGCATGGGGCCGGAAGTCTAAAGATGCAGCGAAAACGACGATTGGAGCATTGTTTATTTAACAAAGATAAAATCGGTGCTCGGAATAGTTTTCGGTGCCTCGATCGGAAATTCCCGATATTACTGCCCCGAAATAGTCTCCGATTTTATCTTACTTCCGGTCAGAATGGGTCGAGCATTCTGACGATGGTGCGAGAACGACGGTACGGGCATTGTTTATTGACCAAAGATAAAATCGTAGATCGGAATGATTCTCGGGGCCTCGATCGTACGTTCCCGATATTGCTACCCCGAAATCGTCTCCGATTTTACCTTACTTCCGGTCAGAATGGGTCGAGAAGTCTGACGATGCTGCGAGCACGACAATAGGAGAATTGTTTATTTAACAAAGATAAAATCGGTGCTCGGGATGGTTCTCGGGGCCTCAAGCGAACTTTCCCGATATTACTGGCCCGAATTCGTCTCCGATTTTATCTTACTTCCGGTCAGAATGGGGCAAGAAGTCTAAAGATACAGCGAGAACGACGATTGGAGCATTGTTTATTTAACAAAGATAAAATCGGTGCTCGAAATAGTTTTCGGGGCCTCGATCGGAAATTCCCGATATTACTGCCCCGAAATAGTCTCCGATTTTATCTTACTTCCCGTCAGAATGGGTCGAGCATTCTGACGATGGTGCGAGAACGACGGTAGGGGCATTGTTTATTGAACGAAGATAAAATCGTAGATCGGAATGGTTCTCGGGGCCTCGATCGTACGTTCCCGATATTACTGCCCCGAAATCGTCACCGATTTTATCTTACTTCCGGTCAGAATGGGTCGAGAATTCTGACGATGCAGCGAAAACGACGGTCGGAGCATTGTTTATTTAACAAAGATAAAATCGGCGCTCGGAATGGTTCTCGGTCCTTCGAGCGAACATTCCCGATAATACTGCCCCGAATTCGTCTACGATTTTATCTTACTTCCGGTCAGATTGGGTCGAAAAGTCTGACGATGCTGCGAGAACGGCGGTAGCAGCATTGTTTATTTAACAAAGATAAAATCGGTGCTCGGAATGGTTCTCGGGGCCTCGGGCGAACATTCCCGATATTACTGCCCCGAAATCGTCACCGATTTTATCTTACTTTCGGTCAGAATGGGTCGAGAAGTCTGACGATGCTGCGAGAACGACGGTAGGAGAATTGTTTATTTAACAAAGATAAAATCGGTGCTCGGAATGGTTCTCGGGGCCTCGAGCGAACATTCCCGATATTACTGCCCCGAAATCGTCTCCGATTTTATCTTACTTCCGGTCAGAATGGGTCAACAAGTTTGACGATGCTGCGGGCACGACGGTAGGAGAATTGTTTATTTAACAAAGATAAAATCGGTGCTCGGGATGGTTCTCGGGGCCTCGAGCGAACTTTCCCGATATTACTGGCCCGAATTCGTCTCCGATTTTATCTTACTTCCGGTCAGAATGGGGCAAGAAGTCTAAAGATGCAGCGAGAACGACGATTGGAGCATTGTTTATTTAACAAAGATAAAATCGGTGCTCGGAATAGTTTTCGGGGCCTCGATCGGAAATTCCCGATATTACTGCCCCGAAATCGTCTCCGATTTTATCTTACTTCCGCTCAGAATGGGTCGAGCATTCTAACGATGGTGCGAGAACGACGGTAGGGGCATTGTTTATTGAACAAAGATAAAATCGTAGATCGGAATGGTTCTCGGGGACTCGGTCGTACGTTCCCGATATTACTACCCCGAAACCGTCTCCGATTTTATCTTACTTCCGGTCAGAATGGGTCGAGAAGTCTGACGATGCTGCGAGCACGACGGTAGGAGAATTGTTTATTTAACAAAGATAAAATCGGTGCTCGGGAGGGTTCTCGGGGCCTCGAGCGAACTTTCCCGATATTACTGGCCCGAATTCGTCTCCGATTTAATCTTACTTCCGGTCAGAATGGGGCAAGAAGTCTAAAGATGCAGCGAGAACGACGATTGGAGCATTGTTTAGTTAACAAAGATAAAATCGGTGCTCGGAATAGTTTTCGGGGCTTCGATCGGAAATTCCCGATATTACTGCCCCGAAATAGTCTCCGATTTTATTTTACTTCCGGTCAGAATCGGTCGAGCATTCTGACGATGGTGCGACAACGACGGTAGGCGCATTGTTTATTTAACAAAGATAAAATCGGTGCTCGGAAGGATTCTCGGGGTCTCGATCCTTCGTTCCCGATATTACTGCCCCGAATTCGACCCCGATTTTATCTTACTTCCTTTCAGAATGGGTCGAAAAGTCTGACGATGCTGCGAGAACGACGGTAGGAGCATTGTTTATTTAACAAAGATAAAATCGGTGCTCGGAATGGGTCTCGGGGCCTCGAGCGAACATTACCGATGTTACTGCCCCGAAGTCGTTTCCGATTTTGTCTTACTTCCGGTCAGAATGGGTCGAGAAGTCTGGCGATGGTGCGAGAACGACGGTAGGAGCATTGTTTATTCAACAAAGATAAAATCGTAGCTCGGAATGGTTCTCGGGGCCTCGATCGTACGTTCCCGATATTACTGCCCCGAATTCGTCTCCGATTTTATCCTACTTCCGGTCAGAATGGGTCGAAAAGTCTGACGATGCTGCGAGAACGACGGTAGGAGTATTCCCGAGTAGAAATATTGTCAGGCTGGCCTGATATTTGATCTGCGCCTGATCAGCTTGTAGTACGAAGGCCTTACTTAAGTTTGCCTTAATTTGCCTGATCAAGCTGGGGTCAGGCGGTGGTCGAGCAACCGGACTTACGGCTTACTTCAATTCGCCTGACCCGGCTAGCTTCAGGCGATGTCAAGCAACTGGACTTACGGGTTACTTCAATTCGCCTGATCCAGCTAATTTCAAGCAATCATCATGTAACTGGACTTCTACAGTTTGGCGCTAAAAACGTGCCTAACCTCATCTTGTCAAATGATACACAGACACGAGAGAAGCACGAGACATATTATTAATCACTTTATACATTTTTACATATAACGTGTACATTGTGAATAAGATGGACAAACACAATCGGAAGAAGATTGCGCAACGACTGTGTCTGCGTGAATAGCGGGCTCTAAATAAGGGACAAAACGAAGAAATAATACAGCAGCAGGTTAGTATAACAATTAATTTTTTCAAAGACTTACAATTCTTAAATCTATAAATATAAATTGAATTAAATCTGACTGTAAATTAACCATACGCCAAATTATATATGCGTTGGTTGAAATATTTATTATGATACATTTGACAGATCCGGAACAGATCCTCTCAGCGAGGAACAACTCGAAATTCCTGAGGATTGGCATGTGTTGGCGCTACCACTATGTAAGTAGATTTATATTTGTTTTGTGTATCGCTTTTATGTTTCTTTATTTGGTCCGTCTCCTTTGTCAAAGGAGAAGAAGAGACAGCGTAGGCCAACCAAATAATGGTAAGCTGACAGCGTAGTTCAATCTGGTAAATGTTTTGCCATCGGTGCTGATTAGCCCGGACAGCGCAGGCTAACCGAATAATAATAAGTTAACTGCGCAGTTCAGTCAAGTGAAAGTAATTCCATCGGTGCAAGTTAGCCCATAAGAAATGCACTTCGGATGGGCATTACATTCACTGAACTGACTACGCTGTCAACTTACCATTATTCGGTTGGCCTTCGCTGTACAGCCCCGGACAGCGTAGGCTAACCGAACAATGACAAGTTGACTGCGTAGTTCAGTTAAGTGAAAGTAAGTCCATCGGTGCAAGTTAGCCCATTAGAAATGCACTTCGGATGGACATTACATTCACTGAACCGCACTACGCTGTCAACTTACCATTATTTGGTTAGTCTTCGCTACGGGCCCGGACAGTGTAGGCTAACCGAATAATGATGAGTTGACTGCATAGTTCAGTTAAGTGAAAGTATTTCCATCGGTGCAAGTTAGCCCATAAGAAATGCACTTCGGATGGACATTACATTCACTGAACTGCACTACGCTGTCAACTCACCATTATTTGGTTGGTCTTCGCTGTACGGGCTCCCCTGCTTCGATTCTAATTTTCGTTAAAAAATGACCGCTCGCAGCTTTTGCAACAATTTTTTTTCTTCTTTAAAGTAGATAATTGGATGGTGAGAAAAAGGAAAAAAAAATAGAGCTGAATTTTGTGCCACCCTAATAAAATAATGTGCATACCTTATATAGATATATATGTAGACATTGAATTCTAAGTTGGATGAACATTTTCGTATTTTTCAGTGGCTGTCATTTCGAAATATAGGGAACACGGAATAGAAGTTCTTTCGAAGCAAATTGGACAAGCTGTTGGAGCGGTATCAAGGCCTGATTAATTCAGCAAAAGACTGGGACAAGTTTCGAGCGTCGCATAAAAAAACGAACAGAACGCCCAATATAACGTTTCCTAGAAACGTCTGGTCATAAAAACGTTGAGCTCTGTTTATTTTATTCACGAAGTTTCTTAAGTTTTTGTTTGAAAAATATATTAGTTTATTTCGGGATGATAAGTGGAATATAATACAGTGATATATCTTAGTTTATTTCGAGTTTTTGTTCTATTACAAATACAAGAAAAATGATGTTTGTTTTCCATATAGATATATGTGAAAAATATATGTGATAAATTTTATATTAAGATTAAAAAATAAACGATCAGCGTTATTTATAAAGTGGTACCTTTTTCTCTTTTGTGTATGCGTTGTATTTTTTATTTCAGGAAAAAATCGGTCATCCTGAGCCGTGAAAAATCATATGATTTTTCATTTTGATCAAGCCGTGAAAAATTAAGCCCTTATCAGGCCTTAATTTTTTACGCTGATCAGGCCTTGATCTTTTACACTGACCAGGCCTTGATTTTTTACCCTGATCAGGCCTTGATAGTTTACCCTGATCAGGCCTTGATTTTTTACCCTGATCAGACGGAAGTCAGGGATTGTGTTTCAAAAATGATCAGGGCTTGATAAAAAATTCTGATCAAGGCTGGAAAAAGAAGTCAGGATGCCTGATCAGGTGCTTATTGTAGCTGGAGCAAGATTTCTACTCGGGTTGTTTATTTAACAAAGATAAAATCGGTGCTCGGAATGGTTCTCGGGGCCTCGAGCGAACATTCCCGATATTACTGCCCCGAAATCGTCTCCGATTTTATCTTACTTCCGGGCAGAATGGGTCGACAAGTCTGACGATGCTGCGAGCACGACGGTAGGAGAATTGTTTATTTAACAAAAAAAAAATCGGTGCTCGGGATGGTTCTCGAGGCCTCGAGCGAACTTTCCCGATATTACTGGCCCGAATTCGTCTCCGATTTTATCTTACTTCCGGTCAGAATGGGGCAAGAAGTCTAAAGATGCAACGAGAACAACGATTGGAGCATTGTTTATTTAACAAAGATAAAATCGGTGCTCGGAATAGTTTTCGGGGCCTCGATCGGAAATTCCCGATATTACTGCCCCGAAATAGTCTCCGATTTTATCTTACTTCCGGTCAGAATGGGCCGACAAGTCTGACGATGCTGCGAGAACGACGGTAGGAAAATTGTTTATTTAACAAATATAAAATCGGTGCTCGAAATGGTTCTCGGGGCCTCGATCGAACATCCCCGATAATACTGCCCCGAATTCGTCTCCGATTTTATCTTACTTCCGGTCAGAATGGGTCGAGAAGTCTGACGATGCTGCGAGCACGACGGTAGGAGAATTGTTTATTTAACAAAGATAAAATCGGTGCTCGGGATGGTTCTCGGGGCCTCGAGCGAACTTTCCCGATATTACTGCCCTGAATTCGACCCCGATTTTATCTTACTTCCGGTCAGAATGGGTCGAAAAGTCTGACGATGCTGCGAGAACGACGGTAGGAGCATTGTTTATTTAACAAAGATAAAATCGGTGCTCGGAATGGTTCTCCGTGCCTCGAGCGAACATTCCCGATATTACTGCCCCGAAATCGTCTCCGATTTTATCTTACTTCCGGTCAGAATCGGTCGAGAAGTCTGACGATGCTGCGAGAACGACGGTAGGAGCATTGTTTATTGAACAAAGATAAAATTGTAGATCGGAATGGTTCTCGGGGCCTCGATCGTACGTTCCCGATATTACTGCCCCGAAATCGTCTCCGATTTTATCTTACTTCCGGTCAGAATGGGTCGAGCATTCTGACGATGGTGCGAGAACGACGGTAGGGGCATTGTTTATTTAACAAAGATAAAATCGGTGCTCGGAATGATTCTCGGGGCCTCGATCGTTCGTTCCCGATATTACTGCACCGAATTCGACCCCGATTTTATCTTACTTCCGGTCAGAATGGGGCAAGAAGTCTAAAGATGCAGCGACAACGACGATTGGAGCATTGTTTATTTAACAAAGATAAAATCGGTGCTCGGAATAGTTTTCGGGGCCTCGATCGGAAATTCCCGATATTACTGCCCCGAAATAGTCTCCGATTTTTTCTTCCTTCCCCTAGGCCGGAATACGCGAACTCTTAGCATGAATCGATTTGAATTTTGATCGCAGCATCATAATTACATTCTCTATGGGCGTACGTAGCCGTTTTTTTAAATTAATTGTAAAGGTTTTTTTATAAACAATTTATCGCTTATCTTTTGCGCAGAAAATCTATTTATTTCTTTCAATGTCCGCCATTTTTTCAAAATTTGATCGAAAAATCCCCACGTCGTCCCATAGAGAATGTAATTGTGAAGCTACTATCAACATTTCAAATCGATCCATTGCAAAGGTGTTCGAGTACTCCGTCCTCCCAGTTTAAAAAAACTCGTTCTTCAATATGGGCTCTGTCGCCGCCATTTTGCATGAAAATTATAATACATTCTTTTTTCCTTTAGTATGTGTTAAATAAACCCTCTCAAAAGAAATCCTATCCTTTTGTCAAACTCCTAAAATAAATTGTCAAAGTTAGGCCTTATTTTCTGCCGCTAGAGTGGTGTTACCCCTTAAGGATATTAGAACACCAGCGTTATGTAACGTTTCAACATTTGTGCTACTTTATAATAAAATGTTATTTATTTATTCATTTCACCTGTGATCAGAGCAAATGGGCAATTCATGTTGTGCTGCAAGCTGCGAGTAGGACGCATTGTTTACGTAATAAAGATGAAATCAACATAGCCCTTGACGTTTCCGTTCAACTTCCGACGTTGTTCGACCATCCCCGTAATGGCATTTGTCGATTTCATCTTCGATCGAGTCAAGGATTCCGGAGACGGGCAAATTGACCCGCAGCTCGAGCGCCTAACAGCTTCTATAAACCAAGCAAAGATTAAATCGATGCTTTGAACCCTTTTCGGAGCATCTATCGGACATTCCTGAAATGCTCCATTCAAAATGGTTTTCGATTTCATCTTATTTCCGGTCAGACGTAGTGGACAATTCAGGCACTGCTGCAAGCTGCGCGTACGACGCATTGATTGTGTAATAAAGATGAAATCGACATTGCCTTTGACGTTTCCGCGCAACTTCGAACCCCGTTCGACCGTCCCCGCAATGGCATTTGTCGATTTAATCTTCGATGAAGTCAATGATTCCGGAGACGGGCAAGGTGCGTCATTAAGCCGCAGCTCGAGCGACTAACAGCTGGTGCAAACCAAGCAAAGATGAAATCGATGCTTTGAATGCTTTTCGGAGCATCTATCGGACACTCTTGAAATGATCCATTCAACATGGTTTTCGATTTAATCTTCTTTTCGGTCAGAGCTAGTGGACGATTCGGGCACTTCTGCGAGCTGCGGGTACGACGCATTGGTTACGTAATGAAGATGAAATCGACATTGCCTTGGACCTTTCGGCGCAACTTCCAACGCCGTTTAACCGTCCCCGTAATGGCATTTGTCGATTTCATCTTCAATCGAGTCAACGATTGCGGAGACTGGCATGGTGCGTCAGTGGCCCGCAACTCGAGCGACTAACAGCTGGTACAAACCAAGCGAAGATGAAATCGATGGTTTGAATCCTTTTCGAAGCATCTATCGGACATTCCTGAAATGATCCATTCAAAATGGTTTTCGATTTCATCTTATTTTCGGCCAGAGCTAGCGGACAATTCAGGCACTGCTGCAAGTTGCGCGTACAACGCATCGCTTACGTAATGACGATGAAATCAACATTGCCTTTGACATTTCCGCGCAACTTCTAACCCCGTTCGACCATCCCCGTATTGGCATTTGTCGATTTCATCTTCGATCTAGTCCGGAGACGGGCATAGTACGTCATTGACCCGCAACTCGAGCGTCCAACAGCTGGTACAGACCAAGCAAAGATGAAATCGATGCTTTCAATGCTTTTCGGAGCATCTATTGGACATTCCTAAAATTATTCATTGAAAATGGTTCTCGATTTCATCTTTTCGCGTCAAATCGATTACAACGCGCAAAAGGATGCAATGTACGCGTTGTAATCGATTTCATATTTATCGCATAAACAAAGATCCTGTCGTGGTACTGGCGGCGTGCGGCACCGTAGGGCTCGCCCGCTCATTATCATCGGAAATGAGAGGAAATCGAGGAAGAATTTGGGCGATTTATTCCAGGGATGCCCAACATGCAAAAGGATGCAATGTTCTACAGTTGCAGGATAAGATTCTTGTAACGGACCGGTGTAGAACGTGAAAAAATAAACACAATAATTACATCCAGTGCAGCCAGATCGCCACCCCCTCTCTAGTCTCTTGCGCGCCCATCACACAATCATAGTAGCGCGTGTCCGTGAGCGAGCGACGCTCGGACATCTTCACAAAGAGCCGAGCGCCGTCGAAGTTTCCCGACCGCGCCTTCGGCAGCTACACCAATACATGGACGCTGAGCACGCTCATGTGCGGCCAAGCCAATACGAAGGCTTCGAGGGAAAAAGCAATCTGAGCACGACTCGCGCGTCACGTCACCCGACGGCACGCGCAAGGCTTTTAGATGACTTCAATACTTATTTAGCTATTGATTCTCTGCGTTATTAATGTATACAAAGAAATGTATCGCGCGCTCCGATCGCTTATTTTTTTAGTTTATAGGTTAATTTAAATATAATAATAAATATAAATTAAAACTTATTTATTTTCTAAACAATTGTTTCTGCTTTACTCACACCCGTCCTTATGCTAAATAAATTATAATTCATAAAAGTAAGCGGAAATATATTTATATTCGTATTATTATATTCATTATCATACTTTCATCAAGCGATAAAGCATTATCCCCAAAAACAAGCCAATCATTCATCCGGCCGCGAATCGTCAGTACCAGAAAGTGCACATATTCTACATGCGATGAGATTGTCCCGTTGGCAGCGTTCCTGGCTTGGGTCCGCAGGGGCGCGGGATCGTTCCCCGCGCTCAGTATTTTTTTTTTAATTTATTATTACAGTAGTAGGGCTAGGGCGGTTCTGACGCAAAAGGAGGTCACCGGGTCGAGGGGAGGTCGCCGGGCGCGTGTGTCGTTACAGAGAGGCCTATGTGGAGAGGGGTCATGTGGTCCGCGGAGCGACTGGTGGCGGCGGGGGGGGGGGGGATCCGCCGTCGATCTGTGTGTGTGTGTGTGTGTGTGTGTGTGTGTGTGTGTGTGTGTGTGTGTGTGTGTGTGTGTGTGTGTGTGTGTGTGTGTGTGTGTGTGTGTGTGTGTGTGTGTGTGTGTGTGTGTGTGTGTGTGTGTGTGTGTGTGTGTGTGCGTGCGTGCGTGTGAAGGGCGATCTTTCAAAGCCCATTATGACATGTAGCTGTTTCAATTCCGAAAGACAATGTCAAGATGTCGGCATCCGCCCCGTCTCAAAGCTCGCCGACACTCGAGACAGGTCCTGACAGGTTTCTTGGAAAAGCGTGGGTGCGTGTGTGTGTGACAACCATATATGGGTCGGAAAATTTTCGGTAATATGACAACGCTAGGCGCCACATGAAGGGCGTCTCAAAGCTCGCCGACACTCGAAACAGGTCCTGACAAGTTCCTCGGAAAAAAACTATAATCTGTAGAGATCGTAGACTGTGACTGCGGATAGACCACTTGAGCGCAGCTCTTGAAAAGTCGAGGTCCCCATTCCGAAAGATAACGTCAAGATGTTCGCATGTGCGAGTATGTACGCAGTGAATCCGGCCAAGCACCCCCTGGACTTGACCAAAAACGAGCTCGAACAGGTTCCAAAGGTCTTGCTCCTAAAATATTGGGGTAAATATGTTGGCTTATTGTGGGATCGTTTGCCAGAACATCATCAAAATGACAGTGAAGTGATATCATATCTTCCATGCTTCGAGCATATGCCACAGATGAAAGATCACATCGATGGCCCTCCGCCTCAACGTCGGGAGTGTAAAAAATGCTGTGAAAATTCTCCACATACGGGGTTCTTCAAACGTGTTTGAACCTGTTTTTCGGGAGCGTGAAAAAATGTCTTGGGGAAAATTCTCCACGGTTCTTCAAACGTGTTCGAACCGGTTTTTCACGATTGGAAAAGAGGGGAGAAGTTTGAAAAATTGAGTGGCAGGCTTACGAGGGAGCATAATTTCATGGACCAAGCTCAGACTGCACGATTCCACAGCACCATCAACATATAAAAAGAACTTTGAAAGTGCGGGGAAAATGGATCTCTCGAGTATCAACAAAGTCGGCCGGAATTCCTCCCAACGAAGAAGCTGTCAGAGCTCCCCGTTAAGTCGGAACGACTAATCTCCGACATAAGGGCCGTAAAAAACCAAATTTGGGAAACCCTACATCGCAGACATCGCGGATGAGTTCTCTGTCTTCTTACCGGCGCGACTTGTAAAGGTCTTCGACCAAGATCCGACAATGTTCGAGGGTTTGCTACAAGTGGCACGCGATGGTCAACTCTGCATGCAGTATATTGGTGGAAAATACAACAGTGTTGAGTTCCGTCGTCTCTGAACATGGTGGACGGGGAAAAAAATTCGTTGGAACACCATCATCGAACGGCTGGCCGCATCATCGAGCGTATGCTGCAACTGGCGCACAAATGGGTACATGCAGTTGCGGGGAATACAACAGCGTTCCATCGTCTCTGAGGCGGAAAAAAAGACTAAATTCGTTGGGACACCATCATCGAACTGTTTGCACTACAGTCGTCTTACCATCGTTTTCGACGCTTAGTGTTGACTATGAAAAATATATATATGTTTGATCGAATTGTAAATGATGGATGTTTTCACCGTAGAATAAAGAATACAAATCACATATATTTTCATCGAAATGTTTTTTATTCCTTCAAAAGAATCCCTCGCTCACGCTTCATATACGCTCAACCAGCTTTTCACCGATTTCACATTCTCATGGGCACAGTTCGTGTTGAAGGGATGATGGGGACATTTGGAGTTTTTGATTTTCGGCAGCTTCTGCAGCGATGGACAGTCCAGAGTCACCAAGTCGATGACGTTTGTCGCAGGATCTGTGAATCTTGATAGCCATGCGCATTTCTCAAATCCCTTGGCATAGATGATAGGATCTCCCTGCAAGAATTCTCGAATTATCTTTCTAGCTGCCTCGTATGGTATGCCATTGTGATCCCATCGTAATCCATGGAAATTGCGTTCCAGCCACTTGTTTGTCATTTTGTACTTGGTCGGTAGAGTCCCGTGCAACTGGCGCATCGAAGGTGAGCGTCAGCGGTTCAGCATTCTTCTCATCGAGTTTGACGATAGACATCTCCTTCAGGACAAATTCGTTGACGGGTCTCTTGAAGCCCTGCACATCGACGATAAGCTCCATGTTGACCGAAGTGGACGAGAATCATCGGCATGATTTTACACAATTTTTTTAACTCCATCACTGATTGGATTGTACTCTTCGTGAGACGTTCCAGAGACTTCCGAAGACATTCATAAGACGTTCGAAGACATTCAAGAGACGTTCGAAAACATTCATAAGGCGTTTGAAGACATGCATGAGGGGTTCAAAGAGTTTCAAAAGACTTTCTACAACGTCATGAGACGTTTGAAGATGTTCGTGAGACCTTCAAGAGACTTTCGAAAACGTTTAAAGACTTTCATGAGAGGTTCGAAGACGTTCAAAAGATCTGTGACGATATTCATAATATGTTTGAAGACATCGATGAGGGGTTCGAAGACGTTTAAGAGACTTTCAAAGACATTCACGCGGGGGTTGGAAGATGTTCAAAAAACTGTCGAATTCGTTCAACAGACATTTGACGACATTCATAATACGTTTGAAAACATTATGAGGGGTTCGAAGATGCTTAAGAGAGACTTTCAAAGACATTCACGAGGCGTTTGTCCGAAGACATATATAAGACGTTTGAAGACATTCAAGAGACGTTCGAAAACATTCATAAGGCGTTTGAAGACATGCATGAGGGGTTCAAAGAGTTTCAAGAGACTTTCTACGACGTTCATGAGACGCTTGAAGATGTTCGTGAGACATTCAAGAGATCTTTGACGATATTCATAATACGTTTGAAGACATCGATGAGGGGTTCGAAGATGTTTTAGAGACTTTCAAAGACATTCACGTGGGGTTTGAAAACGTTCAAGAAACTTTCGAATCCGTTCAAGAGCCTTTTGACGACATTCATAATACGTTTGAAGGCATTCTTGTGGGGTTCGAAGGCGCTTGAGAGACTTTCAAAGGCATTCACGAGGGTTTCGAATACGTCCAAGAGACTTTCGAATACGTTCAAGAGACTTTCAGAGACATTCGCAAGAGGTGCGAAGACGTTCAGAGACTTTCGAAGACATTCAAGAGATCTTTGACAATATTCATAATACGTTTGAAGACATCGATGAGGGGTTCGACGACGGTTTAGAGACTTTCAAAGACATTTACGAGGGGCTTGAAGACGTTCAAGAGACATTCGACGACATTCATGATATGTTGGAAGACATTCATAAGGGGTTCCAAGACGCTTGAGAGACTTTCAAAGACATTCACGAGGCGTTCGAAGACGTTCAAGAGAATTTTGATAGCATTCATAATACGGTTGAAGACATTCATAAGGGGTTCGAAGACGCTTAAGAGAGACTTTCAAAGACATTCACGAGGGGTTCGAAGACGTTTAAAAAACTTTCGACGACACTCATAATACGTTTGAAGACGTTAAAGGGACTTTCGAATACGTTCAAGAGACTTTCAGAGACATTCGCGAGAGGTGCGAAGACGTTCAGAGACTTCCGAAGACATTCACAAGACTTTCGAATACGTTCAAGAGACTTTCAGAGACATTCATGAGGGGTTCGAAGACGCTTAAGAGACTTTCAAAGGCATTCACGAGGGTTTCGAAGACGTTCAAGAGACATTCGCGAGAGGTGCGAAGACGTTCAGAGACTTTCGACGACATTCATGATACGTTTGAGTACATTCATGAGGGGTTCGAAAACGCTTAAGAGAGACCTTCAAAGACATTCAGGAGTGGTTTTAAGACGTTTAGAGGACTTCTGACGACACTCATAATACGTCTGAAGACGTTCAAGAGACTTTCGAATACGTTCAAGAGACTGTCAGAGACATTCATGAGGGATTCGAAGACGCTTGAGAGACTTTCAAAGGCATTCACGCGGGTTTCGAATACGTTCAAGAGACTTTCAGAGACATTCGCGAGAGGTTCGAAGACGTTCGAGAGATCTGTGACGATATTCGGAATGTGTTTGAACACATCGATGAGGGGTTCGAATACGTGTAAGAGACTTTCACATTCACGAGGGGTTGGAAGATGTTCAAAAACTTTCCAATTCGTTCATAATACGTTTGAAGACATTCATGAGGGGTTCGAAGACGCTTAAGAGATTTTCAAAGACATTCACGAGAGGTACGAAGACGTTCAGAGACCTTCGAAGACATTCAAGAGATCTTTGACAATATTCATAATACGTTTGAAGACATCGATGAGGGGTTCGAAGACGCTTGAGAGACTTTCAAAGGCATTGACGAGAGTTTCGAAGACGTTCAAGAGACTTTCGACGACTTTCATGATACGTTTAAAGACATTCATGAGGGGTTCGAAGACGTTCAAGATACTTTCGACACCATTCATAATACGTTTGAAGACATTCATGAGGGGTTCAAAGACAAGTGTCTTTGAAGACTTGAGAGACTTTCAAAGACATTGACGAGGGGTTCGAAGACGTTTAAAAGACTTTCGACGACACTTATAATACGTTTGAAGACATTCATGAGGGGTTCGAAGACGCTTAAGAGACTTTCAGAGACATTCGCGAGAGGTGTGAAGACGTTCAGAGACTTTCGAAGACATTCAAGAGATCTTTGACAATATTCATAATACGTTTGAAGACATCGATGTGGGGTTCGACGACGTTTTAGAGACGTTCAAAAGACTTTCGACGGCATTCATGGTACGTTTGAAGACATTCACGAGGGGTTCGAAGAAGCTTAAGCGAGACTTTCAAAGACATTCACAAGAGGTTCGAAGACGTTCAAAAGACTTTCGACGACACTCATAATACGTTTGAAGACATTCATGAGGGGTTCGAAGACGCTCGAGAGACTTTCAAAGACATTCACGAGAGGTGCGAAGACCTTCAGAGACCTTCGAAGACGTTCAAGAGATCTTTGACAATATTCATAATACGTTCGAAGACATCGATGAGGGGTTCGACGATGTTTTAGAGACTTTCAAAGACATTCACGAGGGGTTTGAAGACGTTCAGAGACTTTCGAAGACATTCAAGAGATCTTTGACAATATTCACAATACGTTTGAAGACATTCATGAGGGGTTCGAAGACGCTTGGGAGACTTTCGAAAACATTCAAGAGATCTTTGACAATATTCATAATACGTTTAAAGACATTCATGAGGGTTTCGAAGACGCTTAACAGACTTTCAAAGACATTCGCGAGTGGTTTGAAGATGTTCAAGAGATTTTCAAAGACATTCACGAGGCGTTCGAAGACGTTCAAGAGACTTTTGGCGACATTCACAATACGTTTGAGGACATTCATGAGCATTTCGACGACGCTTAAGAGCCTTTCAAAGTCATTCGCGAGCGGTTTGAAGCCGTTCAAGAGACTTTTGACGACATTCATAATACGATATTCGACGACATCCATAAACCAAAGATATTCATGACGTTTGAGTTTCGCTGGAATTGTTTGGGTTTGTTTGGGATTTTCACATTTTTGGTAAAATGTGTTTGGGTATGTGTTTTGGGCATTGACGAGGGTTTCGTGAAACCCAAACACATTTTACCAAAACTGTGAAAATCCCAAACAAACCCAAACAATTCCAGCGAAACTCAAACGTCATGAATATCTTTGGTTTATGGATGTCGTCGAATATCGTATTATGAATGTCGTCAAAAGTCTCTTGAATGGCTTCAAACCGCTCGCGAATGTATTTGAAAGGCTCTTAAGCGTCGTCGAAATGCTCATGAATGTCCTCAAACGTATTGTGAATGTCGCCAAAAGTCTCTTGAACGTCTTCGAACGCCTCGTGAATGTCTTTGAAAATCTCTTGAACATCTTCAAACCACTCGCGAATGTCTTTGAAAGTCTGTTAAGCGCCTTCGAAACCCTCATGAATGTCTGTAAACGTATTATGAATATTGTCAAAGATCTCTTGAAGGTTTTCGAAAGTCTCCCAAGCGTCTTCGAACCCCTCATGAATGTCTTCAAACGTATTGTGAATATTGTCAAAGATCTCTTGAATGTCTTCGAAAGTCTCTGAACGTCTTCAAACCCCTCGTGAATGTCTTTGAAAGTCTCTAAAACATCGTCGAACCCCTCATCTATGTCTTCGAACGTATTATGAATATTGTCAAAGATCTCTTGAATGTCTTCGAAGGTCTCTGAAGGTCTTCGCACCTCTCGTGAATGTCTTTGAAAGTCTCTCAAGCGTCTTCGAACCCCTCATGAATGTCTTCAAACGTATTATGAATGTCTTCAAACGTATTATGAATGTCGTCGAAAGTCTCTCGAGCGTCTTCGAACCCCTCATGAATATCTTCAAACGTATTATAAATATTGTCAAAGATCTCTTGAATGTCTTCGAAAGTCTCTGAACGTCTTCGCACCTCGCGCGAATGTCTCTGAAAGTCTCTTGAACGCATTCGAAAGTCTCTCGAACGTCTTCGAAACCCTCGCGAATGCCTGTGAAAGTCTCTCAAGCGTCTTCGAACCCCTCATGAATGTCTTCAAACGTATTGTGAATATTGTCAAAGATCTCTTGAATGTCTTCGAAAGTCTCTGAACGTCTTCAAACCCCTCGTGAATGTCTTTGAAAGTCTCTAAAACATCGTCGAACCCCTCATCGATGTCTTCGAACGTATTATGAATATTGTCAAAGATCTCTTGAACGTCTTCGAAGGTCTCTGAAGGTCTTCGCACCTCTCGTGAATGTCTTTGAAAGTCTCTCGAGCGTCTTCGAACCCCTCATGAATGTCTTCAAACGTATTATGAGTGTCGTCGAAAGTCTTTTGAACGTCTTCGAACCCCTTGTGAATGTCTTTGAAAGTCTCGCTTAAGCTTCTTCGAACCCCTCGTGAATGTCTTCAAACGTACCATGAATGCCGTCGAAAGTCTTTTGAACGTCTCTAAAACGTCGTCGAACCCCACATCGATGTCTTCAAACGTATTATGAATATTGTCAAAGATCTCTTGAATGTCTTCGAAAGTCTCTGAACGTCTTCACACCTCTCGCGAATGTCTCTGAAAGTCTCTTAAGCGTCTTCGAACCCCTCATGAATGTCTTCAAACGTATTATAAGTGTCGTCGAAAGTCTTTTAAACGTCTTCGAACCCCTCGTCAATGTCTTTGAAAGTCTCTCAAGTCTTCAAAGACACTTGTCTTTGAACCCCTCATGAATGTCTTCAAACGTATTATGAATGGTGTCGAAAGTATCTTGAACGTCTTCGAACCCCTCATGAATGTCTTTAAACGTATCATGAAAGTCGTCGAAAGTCTCTTGAACGTCTTCGAAACTCTCGTGAATGCCTTTGAAAGTCTCTCAAGCGTCTTCGAACCCCTCATCGATGTCTTCAAACATATTATGAATATTGTCAAAGATCTCTTGAATGTCTTCGAAAGTCTCTGAACCTCTTCAAACTCTTCGTAAATGTCTTTGAAAGTCTCTATAACATCGTCGAACCTCTCATCCATGTCTTCGAACGTATTATGAATATTGTCAAAGATCTCTTGAATGTCTTCGAAGGTCTCTGAACGTCTTCGTACCTCTCGTGAATGTCTTTGAAAATCTCTTAAGCGTCTTCGAACCCCTCTTGAATGTCTTCAAACGTATTATGAACGAATTGGAAAGTTTTTGAACATCTTCCAACCCCTCGTGAATGTGAAAGTCTCTTACACGTATTCGAACCCCTCATCGATGTGTTCAAACACATTCCGAATATCGTCACAGATCTCTCGAACGTCTTCGAACCTCTCGCGAATGTCTCTGAAAGTCTCTTGAACGTATTCGAAACCCCCGTGAATGCCTTTGAAAGTCTCTCAAGCGTCTTCGAACCCCTCATGAATGTCTCTGACAATCTCTTGAACGTATTCGAAAGCCTCTTGAACGTCTTCAGACGTA
Source organism: Ophion slaviceki (assembly GCA_944452715.1). Classification (NCBI taxonomy): domain Eukaryota; kingdom Metazoa; phylum Arthropoda; class Insecta; order Hymenoptera; family Ichneumonidae; genus Ophion; species Ophion slaviceki. The sequence continues at coordinate 13,812,646 of OX101795.1, forward strand.
TTATGAGTGTCGTCAGAAGTCCTCTAAACGTCTTAAAACCACTCCTGAATGTCTTTGAAGGTCTTTCTTAAGCGTTTTCGAACCCCTCATGAATGTACTGAAACGTATCATGAATGTCGTCGAAAGTCTCTGAACGTCTTCGCACCTCTCGCGAATGTCTCTTGAACGTCTTCGAAACCCTCGTGAATGCCTTTGAAAGTCTCTTAAGCGTCTTCGAACCCCTCATGAATGTCTCTGAAAGTCTCTTGAACGTATTCGAAAGTCTTGTGAATGTCTTCGGAAGTCTCTGAACGTCTTCGCACCTCTCGCGAATGTCTCTGAACGTCTCTTGAACGTATTCGAAAGTCCCTTTAACGTCTTCAAACGTATTATGAGTGTCGTCGAAAGTTTTTTAAACGTCTTCGAACCCCTCGTGAATGTCTTTGAAAGTCTCTCTTAAGCGTCTTCGAACCCCTTATGAATGTCTTCAACCGTATTATGAATGCTATCAAAATTCTCTTGAACGTCTTCGAACGCCTCGTGAATGTCTTTGAAAGTCTCTCAAGCGTCTTGGAACCCCTTATGAATGTCTTCCAACGTATCATGAATGTCGTCGAATGTCTCTTGAACGTCTTCAAGCCCCTCGTGAATGTCTTTGAAAGTCTCTAAACCGTCGTCGAACCCCTCATCGATGTCTTCAAACGTATTATGAATATTGTCAAAGATCTCTTGAATGTCTTCGAAAGTCTCTGAACGTCTTCGCACCTCTTGCGAATGTCTGTGAAAGTCTCTTGAACGTATTCGAAAGTCTCTTGGACGTATTCGAAACCCTCGTGAATGCCTTTGAAAGTCTCTCAAGCGCCTTCAAACCCCACAAGAATGCCTTCAAACGTATTATGAATGTCGTCAAAAGGCTCTTGAACGGATTCGAAAGTTTCTTGAACGTTTTCAAACCCCACGTGAATGTCTTTGAAAGTCTCTAAAACATCTTCGAACCCCTCATCGATGTCTTCAAACGTATTATGAATATCGTCAAAGATCTCTTGAATGTCTCACGAACATCTTCAAGCGTCTCATGAACGTCGTAGAAAGTCTCTTGAAACTCTTTGAACCCCTCATGCATGTCTTCAAACGCCTTATGAATGTTTTCGAACGTCTCTTGAATGTCTTCAAACGTCTTATATATGTCTTCGGACAAACCCCTCGTGAATGTCTTTGAAAGTCTCTCTTAAGCATCTTCGAACCCCTCATGAATGTTTTCAAACGTATTATGAATGTCGTCAAATGTCTGTTGAACGAATTCGACAGTTTTTTGAACATCTTCCAACCCCCGCGTGAATGTCTTTGAAAGTCTCTTAAACGTCTTCGAACCCCTCATCGATGTCTTCAAACATATTATGAATATCGTCACAGATCTTTTGAACGTCTTCGAACCTCTCATGAAAGTCTTTAAACGTTTTCGAAAGTCTCTTGAAGGTCTCACGAACATCTTCAAACGTCTCATGACGTTGTAGAAAGTCTTTTGAAACTCTTTGAACCCCTCATGCATGTCTTCAAACGCCTTATGAATGTTTTCGAACGTCTCTTGAATGTCTTCGAACGTCTTATGAATGTCTTCGGAAGTCTCTGGAACGTCTCACGAAGAGTACAATCCAATCAGTGATGGAGTTAAAAAAATTGTGTAAAATCATGCCGATGATTCTCATCCACTTCGGTCAACATTGAGCTTATCGTCGATGTGCAGGGCTTCAAGAGACCCGTCAACGAATTTGTCCTGAAGGAGATGTCTATCGTCAAACTCGATGAAAAGAATGCTGAACCGCTGACGCTCACCTTCGATGCGCCAGTTGCACGGGACTCTACCGACCAAGTACAAAATGACAAACAAGTGGCTGGAACGCAATTTCCATGGATTACGATGGGATCACAATGGCATACCATACGAGGCAGCTAGAAAGATAATTCGAGAATTCTTGCATGGAGATCCTATCATCTATGCCAAGGGATTTGAGAAATGCGCATGGCTATCAAGATTCACAGATCCTGCGACAAACGTCATCGACTTAGAGACTCTGGACTGTCCATCGCTGCAGAAGCTGCCGAAAATCAAAAACTCCAAATGTCCCCATCATCCCTTCAACACGAACTGTGCCCATGAGAATGTGAAATCGGTGAAAAGCTGGTTGAGCGTATACGAAGCGTGAGCGAGGGATTCTTTTGAAGGAATAAAAAACATTTCGATGAAAATATATGTGATTTGTATTCTTTATTCTACGGTGAAAACATCCATCATTTACAATTCGATCAAACATATATATTTTTTTCATAGTCAACACTAAGCGTCGAAAACGATGGTAAGACGACTGTGGTGCAAACAGTTCGATGATGGTGTCCCAACGAATTTAGTCTTTTTTTTCGCCTCAGAGACGATGGTACGCTGTTGTATTCCCCGCAACTGCATGTACCCATTTGTGCGCCAGTTGCAGCATACGCTCGATGATGCGGCCAGCCGTTCGATGATGGTGTTCCAACGAATTTTTTTCCCCGTCCCTCATGTTCAGAGACGACGGAACTCAACACTGTTGTATTTTCCACCAATATACTGCATGGAGAGTTGACCATCGCGTGCCACTTGTAGTATACCCTCGAACATTGTCGGATCTTGGTCGAAGACCTTTACAAGTCGCGCCGGTAAGAAGACAGAGAACTCATCCGCGATGTCTGCGATGTAGCGTTTCCCAAATTTGGTTTTGTACGGCCCTTATGTCGGAGATTAGTCGTTCCGACTTAACGGGGAGCTCTGACAGCTTCTTCGTTGGGAGGAATTCCGGCCGACTTTGTTGATACTCGAGAGATCCATTTTCCCCGCACTTTCAAAGTTCTTTTTATATGTTGATGGTGCTGTGGAATCGTGCAGTCTGAGCTTGGTCCATGAAATTATGCTCCCTCGTAAGCCTGCCACTCAATTTTTCAAACTTCTCCCCTCTTTTCCAATCGTGAAAAACCGGTTCGAACACGTTTGAAGAACCGTGGAGAATTTTCCCCAAGACATTTTTTCACGCTCCCGAAAAACAGGTTCAAACACGTTTGAAGAACCCCGTACGTGGAGAATTTTCACAGCATTTTTTACACTCCCGACGTTGAGGCGGAGGGCCATCGATGTGATCTTTCATCTGTGGCGTATGCTCCAAGCATGGAAGATATGATATCACTTCACTGTCATTTCGATGATGTTCTGGCAAACGATCCCATAATAAGCCAACATATTTACCCCAATATTTTAGGAGCAAGACCTTTGGAACCTGTTCGAGCTCGTTTTTGGTCAAGTCCAGGGGGTGCTTGGCCGGATGCACTGCGTACATACTCGCACATGCGAACATCTTGACGTTATCTTTCGGAATGGGGACCTCGACTTTTCAAGAGCTGCGCTCAAATGGTCTATCCGCAGTCACAGTCTATGATCTCTACAGATTATAGTTTTTTTCCGAGGAACTTGTCAGGACCTGTTTCGAGTGTCGGCGAGCTTTGAGACGCCCTTCATGTGGCGCCTAGCGTTGTCATATTACCGAAAATTTTCCGACCCATATATGGTTGTCACACACACACGCACCCACGCTTTTCCAAGAAACCTGTCAGGACCTGTCTCGAGTGTCGGCGAGCTTTGAGACGGGGCGGATGCCGACATCTTGACATTGTCTTTCGGAATTGAAACAGCTACATGTCATAATGGGCTTTGAAAGATCGCCCTTCACACGCACGCACACACACACACACACACACACACACACACACACACACACACACACAGATCGACGGCGGATCCCCCCCCCCGCCCCCACCTGTCGCTCCACGGACCACATGACCCCCCTCCACATAGGCCTCTCTGTAACGACACACGCGCGACCTCCCCTCGACCCGGTGACCTCCTTTTGCGTCAGAACCGCCCTAGCCCTACTACTTATTACTATTAATTCTTATTTGATTAGTTATTTTTATTAGTTATCATTATAATTTTAATTAGTTATCTTTAACCCCTTCGCAGTCAGGTGAAAATTAGCTTTTCGTGCCACTTTTGTGTTGGAAAAAAATCTTCACAGATTTACCCTAAAATTGCAGTGCGAAGGTTTTTAGGGTCGCTGAACCTGAATCTGAAATCGGATTTCCAAAAATAAAAATGGCGGATCCAATATGGCGGACGCAAATTTGAAAAATGGTTTGATTCCGACGAAAGTGAGTGCCTCAGGATTTTCGAGGTCGCTGGATCCAAATCTGAAATCGAATTTTTTAAATTCAAAATGGTGGCTCCAATATGACAGGAAAGGTTTTCCGTTTTAGTATGATTGAGTTGATTTGAATTCGAGCGACTAAATGCGAGAAATCATTCAACATAATATTTATATCAATATAAACAATGTGATTGTTTAGCGAGATGTTTGACATGGACTAAAGACTACGCTCACCAAGAAACAGATCATGAAGCCAAATGTTGTTATTTCTTATAATAACAATATGGGAGATGTAGACAAAACAGATCAGTCTATTTCTTCTTACGAAACAATTCACACGACCGTCAAGTGGCATTACAAATTATACTTTCATTTATTCGATACTGCAATTTGTAATGCTTCCGTCGTCTATAATCATCTCTAAACTGACTGGAAAAAAATGACGTTTCTACAGTTTCGTTGTGCACTGGCAACATAGCTATTAGAAGATCGTTGTGATCAACACACATCATGTAAAGAGTATGATCGTAAACCCAAAAATCCTCTGCGCTCGTCACGAAGTCACTATCCATTCTATATTTCAGACGATAAGTAGATAAGAAAGCGTTTCACTGAATGTTACTCCAAAAAACGAAGGAAGCGAACATTCTTTATGTGCAAAGATTGTGGTAACGTTCCACTGTGTGCGATACCTTGCTTCCAAAAGTACGACGAATAACGGTATGATCAGGTGAAATACCGAAATTCTTTTTCATTTGATGTCAAAACATAAAATAAAAGATATAAATTAATGAAAAAAAATCCACAAAGAATGAAAAAAACAATAGATACAGAAAACAACAAAAAAGAATAAAATTAAAATCGAAAAGAAAATTAAAACTGCAAAAGAAATACAAATTTTTTAAGTTGCAAAAATACAAAAAAAATTGAATACGAGAAATACGAGAAAAAAAAAGAAAATCTGAATAGTAACAAGAAATTTGAAAAAATACGAAAAGCACATAAAAAAATAAAAATACAAAAAGCACAAAAGTATAAAAAATACATAATCGGAGTGAATGACCGCCACGTCCTCGATTCATGACTCTGGGTTCGGCAGAGAGCGGGATATAAAACCAAAAAAGTATTATTTTAAATTTGTTAGTATGGATAGATTGTCATACATGATTTGCTAAATTTTTATTCATCATATTGTAGCCAAGCGTCAGATACATCCTAAAGATACAATTTTTTCTATCGTTGGCCTGTCCAACATGGCGGCTTTCCAAAAACGAAATTCCATCCGTCCCAAATCCGCAGCCTCCCGAAAAACTGCGTGTCCCCAAACATCTTAATTTTCCAAGCCTCCCGTCCACGGGCGCAAATTGCCTAATTACGCGACGCATCTTCGCGATTCCCCGCCCCGCATTCTCCAAACCGGAAACGCCATGTGCGACTTTTACCGCGACGTTTTTTCGCGCCGTTTCGTAGTCGCATTCTCAAAGCGACATATCGCGATCACGTTCGACACTGCTCCGAATAAACGAGAACGAAGCAACAAAACGCAACAATTTGCGAAATTTATGGCCTCATCCAATCGTCCCGAGAAGCCTCAACATCTCGCTCGCAGAAAATCTTGCACAACATTTTTAGTGTTCTTGTGCGGTTCATACGATGTCTTTTCCTGTAATGGCGATATCAATTATTCGTTATAAGGTGATTTTTTAGATAAGAATAATATATTTTTAATAAGATTATTTCTAAGGTTTAACAATTTTGTATACAACATTTCATGTATACTTGCTTAATATGTATTTTGCGCTTGGCTTTTTTATAAATAATTTCATTTTGTTGTACTTTCGAGTAATAAAAAAATTCTATAAGACCATTGTTCGAATTAAAACAAATAATATTTATCTTTAAAGTATAACTATGTTTGACGTAAAGGCCATAATTTTTATGAGATAAAAAAGCAACAATGAGTTCGAGGGTTTTTTTTTTATTACTTGACGTACTTTTGTAACTTTTTAAGATATTTTTATGTACTATCCAGAATGGTATACAATCTTATTTCTCTTCTTACTCTAGCCCAAAAGATGTTCGAAGTGTCCTCCTTCCATTTAGATGCAGCATCGAGCCCGCTTAATTAAGCTGCGCTTAATACGCTGCAGCATTTCCGCCGTCACCGAGCGCAGGGCACGATCGATTTTGTTTTGTAGGTCCAATCGGCTATCGACAGGGTTCCTGTAGACACGTGCCTTTATGTGGCCCCACAAAAAAAATCTAGTGGATTGAGATCCGGCGATCGCGGGGGCCAATTGGCAATGCCACCCCTACCGATGAGCCGCTCGGGAAACATTTCCAGAAGAATCGCCTGTGCTGCTCTGCTCGTGTGGGCTGGTGCACCATCGTGTTGGTAATAAGCTCGGTCCAAGTCGACCCGGGTCACACCAGCCCGCAAACAAATCCGACGGAAATTTCTTCGAACGAATTCGCAGTACTTGATACTGGTCATCGTACCTTCATATTCGAAAGGTCCAATATGGAATGTATTATATATAATATGAAGTTGTCTACGGCATCAATTATTTTGACGTTTCACCCGCTTCTAGAGGTTGTTTCCGTGGCTTGAACATGACTTAATTTTTTTAGGAACCGTTTTCATACTACTACTCCAAAAAAATTAAAGGAAAAGAAAATTTCTTCAATTTTTCTAAGTGAAGCGCTGTATCTGTGTGGTCAATGGTCGCATCGAGATGAAAAAAAGCATTTTGAAGCGTCACGTTTGTAGGTTTGAAATATTTTGACAAACATGTTTTGTGAGGCACAGTCTCTCTACGTCAATTTTTTTGCTGAGATATACGACTTTAAATGAAAAAGGATTCTTTTGTCCTTGATCATCGATATGTTAGCAACTAATGATCGCACAGGGAGTTGAAGGGCAGTTTTCAAAAGGCCATAGCCGGGTAAGTAGGGAAAAATTGCCCCCGCATTTTTTCCAGCGAAATTTGGAGTATATTCTGAGGTATAAAAAAAAATTCTGAGATTTTCATCCCCGTCAACGTCATGGTTTTAGAAAAATGAATTTTTTTTAAATATAAAAAAAATTCCGGAAACGGTTCAGTGGATCGATTTGATTTTTTTTTTTGGTCCTTGTTACGATCAAACGTGTTACGAAATAAAATTATAAAACATCTTGCGAAAGATTAAGGTTAAAAAAAATAATGTTCCTTGTTTTATTTTTTTTTTACTATAATCCACTTGGGGAGAATAACGAAATTTTTTTCATATAATCTTTGGGCACCTTATTAGATTATATAATTTTTTCAAAATGATCGGTTTGGTACACCACAGTGGAAAAAAAAGAAACAGACTTTATTGATATATTTTCGTTATATATCTATTGTAACGTTTCGTGATTTTCACGAAAGTTTTATTTCGTTTTCGGACCGTCGTTTACGCGGTTTTCCGGAAACGAATGTTGAACGGCGAATATTAGCCGTCGGATAATATGGGATTCCCGTAGCCTCCTGAAGGGCGATGTACGTGTTATGAGCCGGGAATGATGAACAGGATTTTGAGATGGTTTTGGGAAATGCCTCAGTAGTTTGAGGGTCTCAAAGACGCCTATCTCAATCCGTCATCATTGGCATTTGATGTGGTGGATTATCGTATGAGTTAGTTTAGGTGGATGAACAAATAAAATTGTTAATGAAAAGATTTGGAGAAAATTAGTCTGTTAAGAGGTTAGTAGCAACGTTTACGGAAGTCTGGAACGGGCGGCGAGAAGCGCTGTCTTTGTTGGAGCGACAGAGATAGGAAGAGTACGTGCGAGGTCTCTGTGCGCACGGTGTTCTGAAGCGCGATCTCTCTCACTCTCTCTCTCTCACACTCTCCGTCTCGCTCGCACTCGAACAGTCCACGAGCGTCGTCGTATACGCGTATGGCCGGTTACGGGATCGCTTCTGTAACGAGAATGCGATAGCCCGTTGATTCTACTTTGAGTCGATATTATGGCGATAATTCCTGTTGGCACTGGTTGCTAAAGTGCAACGAAGCGCACGGGTGCCACGCCGTGTCGCTCACGCGCTAGTTAAGCTAGCGTTTTTAATAATGCGCCGGCTCGAGGACGAGAAGTTCTCTTCCCCTCGAGTGCGCATAGCGGGGCCGTCCGGAAGGGACGGCTGACCTCCTTGGTGCCAGGCAAGGAGGACCAAAAACCAGTGAAGCTGGTTAAGAATTTCCCTCACGTGCAGCGAGATGCGATCGGCGTCTCACGGACTGCACACTTCGAGTAGATTATCGTGGGATTTCGCGGTAACGATCAAAGGTCCCAAGGACGATTGATCGGATGTTGAATAATTTCCCTAACTATCAATCACCACGCAGTCTCTATTTCCGAGGTCGGACTTCCAGCGCAATGCTGGGGCTTCCCAAGGAAATAGAGCACCTTACCCGAAGCTGAGGTTATTCTGAGATGGGACCAGGGCTACGGCAGCAAGGCCTCCATCCGGTGATCCGAGGTTTCGGATGACGTGTGACTCTGCGTTGTATAAAAGAATTTGCGAAGAGTGCCTCTCGTGGTCGTGCACGCCCTTAAATAGCCTCCCGCGCGTCAGGAGAAATTCCATTTCTCTAGCGCTTTCAGGGGTGCTAGGTAGGGGATCACATCGCTGGGAGACGCTCAGTTGGTGGGGCGACTGTTCTGGTGACTTTGGAGACATTCGCATACTGTAGATGTTTTAAGGGGAATGGTCATCCAGATTGTTTCTTGCCTCGATATCAGGCACACAGTAAGTATGAAGAGGCGTCGTGATGAATTTCGGGGCGCACTCTTATCTGCTGGGAGTGATCGCAGGGCGACACTCGCGAGATGTTAGACAGGGGGCGGTTACTGCCACGAGTTAGCGGTTGTTCTGGCCCTCGCGATGGGCGGAGCTCTTTGCGCGGTGTCGCGGGCGTGCCCCGTATGTTAGGTGCGAGCGTCCTGCCCTACCGGGGGGATGGCCGGTTGGTCTGACCACTGGCCATCTCCCGTAATTATGTCGGGATTGGTGTCATAATTCCGTCATATATGTGACGGATGCTTGCCAGGCAAGCGAACCGTTACACTATATAACTAAAATATATCAATAAAGTGTGTTTATTTCTTTTCACTGTGGCGTACCAAACCGATCATTTAGTCACATATCAAACTTCATTGGATTGGTTTATTGATAGCTTTATTGATATACTTTAGTTATATAGATATATAAAGAAAATATACCAAGAAAGTCTGTTTCTTTTTTTTTCACGGTGGCGTACCAAACCGATCATTTTGAAAAAATTATATAATCTAATAAGGTGCCCAAAGATTATATGAAAAAAATTTCGTTATTGTACCCCAAGTGGATTATAGTAAAAAAAAATAAAACAAGGAACATCATTTTTTTTAACCTTGATCTTTCGCAAGATGTTCTATAATTTTGTTTCGCAACACGTTTGATCGTAATAAGGACCAAAAAAAATCAAATCGATCCACTGAACCGTTTCCGAATTTTTTTTTTGATATTTTCAAAAACTTCATTTTTCTAAAACCATTGCGTTGACGGGGATGAAATTTTCAGAAAATTTGTTTTTTTTTTATACCTCAGAATATACTCAAAATTTCGCTGGAAAAAATGCGGGGACAATTTTTCCCTACTTACCCGGCTATGGCCTTTGACTAATTTTTTTTCGAGACCATTCCATTGATTCTGGCGATTTTTTTCACCCTGAATATTAAGTAGAAAGAAGTACAAAAAAATGAATTATCCTGGTTTTTCAGTAAATCTACCACTACTTTCCAAATATTGTTGGAAAGACAGTTCCAATATGTGTTAGTATTGTTTCCTGAAATGTTTCACTAATTAAAAAAAAATCGAACCTGTTCTTCAAATTTTACGGAATTTTTCGTTCTCAAATTTAAAAACTAACCGGCGATAATTTGTAAAAAGAGACGAAAAAAATGTATCGTTTCATTTTGATGATGATTGCAGGATGCTTAGAAACAATACACTTGTTCCTTTAATTGTTTTGTAAAACTTTGATCAATCGGTTCGGAAAACGGTTCAATGGATTAATTTGAAAATTTACAGGGCGATTGGGGATACATTAAGTTGAAGAAAAAAAAACTGGCAACATTAGTCTCTCCATTAATACTTGTTAAGTAGTGGTAGATTTACTGAAAAATCATTGAAAGCCATTTGTTTGTACTTTTTAAAAATGAATAACAAGGGTGAAAAAAATCTCAAAAACCAAGGAAAGGGTTTCGTAGGAAATGTAGTCAAGTTTCAGAAACTGCCCTTTAACATTCTGTGCAGTCCATGTTTTCTGAGATATCGATAATCAAGGACAAGAAGATCTTTGTTCATTCAAAGTCGGATATCGCAGCCACAAATTGACGAAGTGAGACCAATAAAAAACGAAATTGCGGCTCAATAAGCAAGCTAACTGAACGCATTAACTATCGAGCAATATTTTGCCGAACCCGTGGACCTTTGAAAAAAAAATTGGACATTTTTTGTCTCCCGCTATTTCTTATGATTGCGCGATAACCGTGGCCCACAAATAATTTTTGCCGCTCTCAAAACAAGAAACTTGGAGTTTTAAATTGCTTTTTTTATGTCAATACGACTATTTTTCACACAGATACAGCGCATCAAAAAAACTAAAAAATTGGAGAAGTTCTCCGTTCCTTTAGCTTTTGGAGTAGTTTGAAGATATAAATATGAAGTGAAATATATACTGGGTGGAGTTGAAAAGAAAATCGGGGTTGTGAACGTCCGGTCCTCCCTTCGAATGTTGCGAAATACGTTTAAGGTGCGCCTGGAACCTCAAGATCGGCGAACTTCAATTCGATAAATGGTCCATCTACGTACCAGTTTTCCTCCGGTGATTCCTGCCCAGAGGTGCACTGAGGTGCATCGCATTTGTTTTCCCGGCATGATAACATGCGGATTTTCTTCCTCGGGTGCCCACCAATGGGAATTATGGAAATTCCGTGTGCCGGTCCGGTTGAAATTGCATTCATCGGTAAAGATGATGCGATCAAGGAAAGTCTCATCGTCTTCACCGGCGCTCGATCAGCCACCGACAAAACGCAAGCCGCGTCGGATAATCTTCTTCCCGCAATCCTTGAACACGCGTGTAGTGGAACGCGTGCATGCGTTCGTCTTTCATCACGCATTGTACGGTGCCATATGTTAAATGAAGCAACCGTGCCACTCCACGGATGCTGAGCGTCGAGTCATCCGCGAATGCGTTCAAAATTCGCTCTTCGTTTGCATTATTGCGGACAACCCTTGGCCGACCGGCGTTCCCATGATTCGGCTTTACATCGCCGGTAGCCGCTAGCCGGTGAAAGGCCGCCGCTATCGCACGATGCGATGGTTGGCGCCGTTCCGGCCATCTCTCGCCGTATTCCCGAGCCGCAGCGCGAGCATTGAAGTCGTTTCGGCCGTACATAGCGACCATGTCGCTATACTCGCGGCATGTAAAATCTGCCATTTCTTCAACCATACACCGAATGACACGCACTCGATCGATCACAGGCACACAACCGATTACAGCCACACAGACGATTACAGATACACTACCGATTACAACCACACAACGGATTACAGACACACAAACGATAACAGATACACAACCGATTACAAACACACAAACGATTACAGACGCACCACCGATTACAGACACACGACGAATGACACACACACACACACACACACAACCGATGACAAACACGCGATAGATCACACGCACAAGACGGATTGTACACACAAGACGGATAATACACACATACACGACGGATCTTGCACACACGGCAGTTAACGGGATTAGGGTTGATTCTGGGATGACAGCACGAGGAGATACGGTGACAGAATGGCTCAAGGTGACGAGAAGCGGTTGGGAAGTTTTTGTTAACAGTCATTTGTTTCGCTCGTGGTCATAGTGCTCCATAAAAATTTATCGATGAGATTTACGCGGTATTCGGCAAAGTGTCAATGGTTTTTAATGCGACGCGCTAAGATTCAATAAAATATTTAGTATGCAACAGATAATACATATACAGGCATGTTCTTTCAAAAATGTTATCGACCAGTGACTCGAAATAAGTAAATCCAAATTTGGTAGCTTTATCGTGGTTTTTTAAGGGGACAACGGAATAACAGCGCTTTTGTTGTTGTCTTTTTTCCTTCCTATTTCACAATTACATGAATGTCGGATTCGAATATTGATAATAATTGAGGCAGGCTCAGTAGTGACTAACAATTTTTGTTTAGTGAAAATTGCAAGTTCGTATTCATATTCTTCTTGTCCGATTTTACTAGACGAAACATAACACTTTTGTTTCCGTACAATTTATTTTCTTTGTACACTAAGAACATTTAAGTCACTATGCTAATGCAATGCACAAAGATTACGTTATACATAATATTGGTTTATGAATGCGAATAAATGTCACTTAACTGCACTCGAACAAATCGAAGTTGCACCGCTGAGAAAAGTACACGGACTCACTAACCACGGGGACTTGAATTGTTTGTTTATTTGCTCGGCTGAAGATGAAATCGACGCCTATCAAGACGAGGACGGTTAAATGACGGTAATAGCCACGCGAAAACGTCAAGGGCAATACGTATTCTATCGTGTAAACAAGATAGATCAAGAAATAAAATAAATAAAACCAGATGAAATCGAGAACAAATTTCAGTGGATCATTTCAGGGAGGTCCAATAGATGCTCCGAAAAGCATTCGAAGCATCCATTTCATCTTTGCTTGGTTTGTACCAGCTGTTAGACGCTGGAGCTGCGGGTTAATCCCGCACCTTGCCCGACTCCGCAATCGTTGACTCGATCGAAGATGAAATCGACAAATGCCATTACGAGGTCGTTCGAACGACGTTGACAGTTGCGCGGAAACGTTAAGGGCGTCGTTGATTTCATCTTTATCACGTAAACAATGCGTTGTTCCCGCAGCTCGCAGCATTGCCTGAATTGCCCACTAGCTCTGGTCGGAAATAAGATGAAATCGAAAACTATTTTGAATGGAGCATTTCAGCAGAGATTAGTAGGGAGATGCACAACGCTCCCTTTTTCGGCGTGCCTCGTAAATGGCGCTAAATCGCAGCGGCGAGTTCGGGAGTATGATTTCGTGATCATTGCCTCTGCCGAGGTTGCAGATTCCCTTGTAGCCGCGCGAGTCCGTGATCACCGTTCAAGTCGGTATCGCAATCAGCGTGAACACGAACGGGTAGCTCGGAGGGGGAAAAGTTTCTGCCCCGCGCAAATCGCGCTCGCTCGATAGGCGAACGGAGCGAGGTTTTCCGTCTGATCGAGCTCGACATATATGTGTGGCCGTACTGCGGATTGGAATATGCATTAAATGAATTTCAAAGTGAAAAACATGTATCGAGATCATTGTTTTCTCTCGGTTGCCCGTTTATGCCGAAAATGCGGGTTGAAAAAATTAACGACGAACCGCGTTGAAAAATAAAACGCCGAAATGACCGTCGAACCGCGATCGCTTCGGCATTTTTTTTAACAGTAAACATTATGGATAAGGGTGTATCATAAATGTTTCTCTATCTGCAATGAGCGTCGTGGCTAAGTTGGCAGCGTGGCGGATTAACGATGCTTACGGTCCGGGTTCAATCCCCGGTGAATCAACTTTTTTTTTCATTTTATATTCAGAAAATTTCGAATTTACTCTCACTTTAGATATTCTCGCCTGTTCAGGCAGTATTTATGATATTTAATTCGTATATGCTTAATAAAAAAACAAGACATTGCTTCCGGGGATCGAACACGCGTCCAGTGCAGCCGGATCGCGCGTAAAAGTTACCCCCTCTCTAGTCTCTTACGCGCCTATCACCCAATCCTGGTAGCGCGTGTCCATGAGCGAGCGACGCTCGGATATCTTCGGAAAGAGCCGAGCACGGTCGAAATTTCCCGACCACGCCTTCGGCAGTTACACCAACACATCGACGCTGAGCACGTTCATGTGCGGCCAAGCCGAAACGAAGGCTTCGAGGGAAAAAGCAATCTGAGCACGACTCGCGCGTGATGTCACCCGACAGCACGCGCGAGGCTTTTAGATGATTTGAATGCTTGTTTAGCTCTTGATTCTCTGCGTTATTAGTTATACAAAACAATGTATCGTGCACTCTCATCGCTTATTTTTTTAGTTTGTACGTTAATTTAAATATAATAATAAATCTAAATCACAACTTATTTATCTTATATGAAATTGTTTACGCTTTACTCACACCCGTCCTTATGCCAAATAAATTATAATTTATAAAAGTAAGCAGAAATATATTTATATTCGTATTATTATATTAATTCTCATACTTTCATCAAGCGATAAAGCATTATCCCCAAAAACAAGCCAATCATCCATCCGGCCGCGAATCGTAAGAACCAGAAAGTGCACATATTCTACAAGCGATGAGATGGTCCCGTTAGTAGCGTTCCTGGCTTTGGTCCGCAGGGGCCCGTAGTGCAAATTTTTCATAATTTCTCATATTTCAGTCATATTTGAGATTTTCGGAGAAAAAATGATTTAAAACAGATTCAAGTTCTGGTCTATTTCCCAAAAACACATTTTTTTACTGAAAATTCATGATTTCTCATTTTTTCCCCGGAAATTTCTCTTTTTCCTATGACCTGAGGGAACGGCTGCGGAGATATTCAGAGTAAAGCTAAAGGTGTCCTTTAAAAGAATCTTAGATTGTAAGATCATTCTTCTTCAAAGTACTGCATGTGATTTTGAAAAGCACGAAAATCTCGAAAAACCGGCATTTTCAAAATAACGTGCGGGGTACAATTTTTTTTTTTCAAAATACAAAATAAAAAAAGCAAAATGAAGCTTGCTTTGTCCTCTTCAAAACCCCGTTTGGTAAGTTGGCGTACATTTTTGCCCGCCGAGATATTCGATTTTTGGTCCAGATAGAAAATTTGCAGAGTGCCTAATACTTTTGGCCAAGGCTGTATTTATTTCAACTTACACGTAATATGTTTAAAATTTTGTTGTCCACTTTTTATTTTCTTCGATTGATATCAACTTCCTCACGATCTTCAGTGCCGCTAACATTCCGGGCGGATGAAACCCTGTCAACTAGCACACATTTTTTTCTCATTTCTTTCTTTCTCCAATACGGTGGCAGGTAATTAGCCTAAGGCATATGCATAATCTTGAAATTGAAAAAAATTGGTTTATTTTATTTTCTTATTGGTTTATTTTATTTTCTTATTGCAGAGTTATGACGATTTTCGTGGAGCAGGTCAGAACGTCTCGTTGCGGTACGGCTCTAGAGCGGCGCGGAGCTTCGTATAGTTTCTAAGGGCATTGATATGACTTTGGCCAACATGGCTAATTATCCCAAAACCTCAGACGAAAATAAATATTAAAAATTGATCTGTTATTTTAACTTCGAGGTTATGCATACCCCTTAAGGAGTTTTCTACATGTAGAAAATATTTCATATATAATTAGTGGTTATTCTAATGAACATAAAGTAATGATTTAAAATCATAGAAGCCTTCCATGGCTGTGAGCAATCATTGGATTCGTATTATTCACCTCTTCACCATCGACGTTGATTCGATCTTTCGAGTGGTTGCCCTTTCTTTGTCGTCGTTCTCCGCACGAAACTGCTATCTGGGTGTCGCTAAAATTACAAATAATAGCGAAGATTGAGGCGCCTGTCATTTTGTTGTGAACATTACTTTAAAGCATATGAATATATACAAATTACTACCTTGGTGATATGATATGCGTATCTGTTTTGCCTAAAATGTTGCGTCTCATGGATCGTCCGATTTCGCCGATACTGTGAATAAATCAATACAAGTGAACTATCAATACTGTGAACAATCAATACAGTCCGTTATAAGGAGTCTTCGCACTTTAGACGCTAAAAAAAGCTATTTTCATAAATTTTTTGATAGGTTTATATTATAGATTTTGATATAAAAGTTGTTATAGTCATTAACTAGACTTTCGAAATACATTTTTTTTAAACGTTTGTACTAATGCAACCCAAACCAACTTTAACCGCCTTTTTTCGAAACAACGTTTTTCGACGGCATGTTGATAACATGTTTGAAACTACTGAATCGATCCTTATGAAATTTTAACCACATATTTTTCAAACCTATGGCTATAGCGCATGTCAAGGAATTTAAAAGTTTTTGGTATTAACTGTTTTTCCTCAAAAAACGGTGAAAGGACTCTTTTTTTTTGGTCTTTCGAAAAATGTTCGCCATTTTGTCGTTTCTGCATATATCAAGTATTTTATGATATACGCTATTGCCTTAAACATACTGAATCTAAAACTGTTTGATTTTTTTGTTTCGGATGAACCATCTCCGAGATTTTATCAACAGCGCAGACCTACAATTTTTTTAGGACATTTCTTGAACTACCATTTTCGTCTATAAATAGTGACGGGCAGAGATAATCTTTTTAAATGAATTTCTAAAATGTATTTAATAAGCGTAACAACTTTTATATCAAAATCTATAATATAAACCTATAAAAGATAGGGTTTTTTAGCGTCTGAAGTGGAAAGACCCATTAATACTGGGGTAAACGTATACATAACATTTTACATTTACTTACAATTTGGATCTTTCTGGCCCTCCTCGCCGAATCTCGTGGACATCAATGAAGTTTCTGATGGAGCTGCGATGTCGGTTGATGAAATTTCGCAAATAATCGAAACGTTTTTTGTTTGGAGACGTCACAAAAACGAAACGCGAACTTTTCTTCAATTTTGTTGCCGAAATCCCTTTATCACCCGGATCCTGATCCTCGCATAAACCGATAACAAGTCGACCTAAAATTTCGTCGTTCCAAAGAAGGTTTTTGTGGTATTTATGTGGTTTTTCTGATCGGTAGTACGACAGAGCGCCCGAAGCCATTGCGATAACAGTGACAAATGTATCGGTACGACCTCCTTCTACTGTCATCGTCTCCAACATGAAATGAGCTCAATTCATGTTGGAGACGGTGACAGTAGAAGAACGTGAATTGAGCGGAGGCGAATTCGGGGCGGTAATATCGGGAATGTTCGATCGAGGCTACAAGAAAGATTCGGAGCACCGAATTAATCTTTGTTGAATAAACAATGCTCCTACCGTCGTTCTCGCACCATCGTCAGACTTCTCGACCCATTCAGACCGGAAGTAAGATAAAATCGGAGACGATTTCGGAGCAGTAATATCGGGAATTTCAAATCGAGGCCCCGAAAACTATTCCTAGCACCGATTTTATGTTTGTTAAATAAACAATGCTCCAATCGTCGTTCTCGCTGCATCGTCAGACTTCTCGACCCAGTCTGACCGGAAGTAAGATAAAATCGGAGACGAATTCGGGGCAGTAATATCGGAAATATTCGCTCAAGGCCCCAAGAACGAATCCGAGCACCGATTTTATCTTTGTTGAATAAACAATGCTCCTACCGTCGTTCTCGCAGCATCGTCAGACTTCTCGACCCATTCTGACTGGAAGTAAGATAAAATCGGAGATAAATTCGGGGCAGTAATATCGGGAACGTACGATCGAGGCCCCGAGAACCATTCCGAGCTACGATTTTATCTTTGTTAAATAAACAATTCTCCTACAGTCGTTTTCGCAGCATCGTCAGACTTCTCGAACCATTCTGACCGGAAGTAAGAAAAAATCGGAGACGAATTCGGGGCAGTAATATCGAGAACGCCCGATCGAGGCCCCGAGAACTATTCGGAGCACCGATTTTATCTTTGTTAAATAAACAATGCTCCAATCGTCGTTGTCGCTGCATCGTCAGACTTCTCGCCCCATTCTGACCGGAAATACGATAAAATCGGAGACGAATTCGGGGCAGTAATATCGGGAATGTTCGTTCGAGGCACCGAGAACCATTCCGAGCACCGATTTGATCTTTGTTAAATAAACAATGCTCCTACCGTCGTGCTCGCAGCATCGTCAGACTTCTCGACCCATTCTGACCGGAAGTAAGATAAAATCGGAGACGAATTCGGGGCAGTAATATCGGGAACGTACGATCGAGGCCCCGAGAACCATTCCGAGCTACGATTTTATCTTTGTTGAATAAACAATGCTCCTACCGTCGTTCTCGCACCATCGCCAGACTTCTTGACCCATTCTGACGGGAAGTAAGATAAAATCGGAGACGACTTCGGGGCAGTAACATCGGTAATGTTCGCTCGAGGCCCCGAGAACCATTCCGAGCACCGATTTTATCTTTGTTAAATAAACAATGTTCCTACCGTCGTTCTCGCAGCATCGTCAGACTTTTCGACCCATTCTGACCGGAAGTAAGATAAAAGCGGGGTAGAATTCGGGGCAGTAATATCGGGAACGAACGATCGAGGCCCCGAGAATTATTTCGAGCACCGATTTTATCTTTGTTGAAAAAACAATGCTCCTACCGTCGTTCTCGCACCATCGCCAGACTTCTCGACCCATTCTGACCGGAAGTAAGATAAAATCGGAGACGACTTCGGGGCAGTAACATCAGTAATGTTCGCTCGAGGCCCTGAGAACCATTCCGAGCACCGATTTTATCTTTGTTAAATAAACAATGCTCCTACCGTCGTTCTCGCAGCATCGTCAGACTTCTCGACCGATTCTGACCGGAAGTAAGATAAAATCGGAGACGAATTCGGGCCAGTAATATCGGGAAAGTTCGCTCGAGGCCGCGAGAACCATCCCGAGCACCGATTTTATCTTTGCTAAATAAACAACTCTCCTACCGTCGTGCTCGCAGCATCGTCAGACTTCTCGACCCACTCTGACCGGAAGTAAGGTAAAATCGGAGACGATTTCGGGGCAGTAATATCGGGAACGTACGATCGAGGCCCCGAGAACCATTCCGATCCACGATTTTATCTTTGGTCAATAAACAATGCCCCTACCGTCGTTCTCGCACCATCGTCAGAATGCTCGACCCATTCTGACCGGAAGTAAGATAAAATCGGAGACTATTTCGGGGCAGTAATATCGGGAACGTACGATCGAGGCCCCGAGAACCATTCCGAGCTACGATTTTATCTTTGTTGAATAAACAATGCTCCTACCGTCGTTCTCGCACCATCGCCAGACTTCTCGACCCATTCTGACGGGAAGTAAGATAAAATCGGAGACGACTTCGGGGCAGTAACATCGGTAATGTTCGCTCAAGGCCCCGAGAACCATTCCGAGCACCGATTTTATCTTTGTTAAATAAACAATGTTCCTACCGTCGTTCTCGCAGCATCGTCAGACTTTTCGACCCATTCTGACCGGAAGTAAGATAAAATCGGGGTGGAATTCGGGGCAGTAATATCGGGAACGAACGATCGAGGCCCCGAGAATCATTTCGAGCACCGATTTTATCTTTGTTGAAAAAACAATGCTCCTACCGTCGTTCTCGCACCATCGCCAGACTTCTCGACCCATTCTGACCGGAAGTAAGATAAAATCGGAGACGACTTCGGGGCAGTAACATCGGTAATGTTCGCTCGAGGCCCTGAGAACCATTCCGAGCACCGATTTTATCTTTGTTAAATAAACAATGCTCCTACCGTCGTTCTCGCAGCATCGTCAGACTTCTCGACCGATTCTGACCGGAAGTAAGATAAAATCGGAGACGAATTCGGGCCAGTAATATCGGGAAAGTTCGCTCGAGGCCGCGAGAACCATCCCGAGCACCGATTTTATCTTTGTTAAATAAACAACTCTCCTACCGTCGTGCTCGCAGCATCGTCAGACTTCTCGACCCACTCTGACCGGAAGTAAGGTAAAATCGGAGACGATTTCGGGGCAGTAATATCGGGAACGTACGATCGAGGCCCCGAGAACCATTCCGATCTACGATTTTATCTTTGGTCAATAAACAATGCCCCTACCGTCGTTCTCGCACCATCGTCAGAATGCTCGACCCATTCTGACCGGAAGTAAGATAAAATCGGAGACGAATTCGGGGCAGTAATATCGGGAACGTACGATCAAGGCCCCGAGAACCATTCCGAGCAGCGATTTTATCTTTGTTAAATAAACAATTCTCCTACCGTCGTGCTCGCAGCATCGTCAGAATTCTCGACCCATTCTGACCGGAAGTAAGATAAAATCGGAGACGATTTCGGGGCAGTAATATCGGGAATGTTCGCTCGAGGCCCCGAGAATCATTCCGAGCACCGATTTTATCTTTGTTAAATAAACAATGCTCCGATCGTCGTTCTCGCTGCATCGTCAGACTTCTCGACCCATTCTGACCGGAAGTAAGATAAAATCGGTGACGATTTCGGGGCAGTAATATCGGGAATGTTCGCTCGAGGCCCCTAGAACCATTCCGAGCACCGATTTTATCTTTGTTAAATAAACAATGCTCCTACCGCCATTCTCGCAGCATCGTCAGACTTTTGGACCCATTCTCACCGGAAGTAAGATAAAATCGGAGACGATTTCGGGGCAGTAATATCGGGAATGTTCGCTCGAGGCCCCTAGAACCATTCCGAGCACCGATTTTATCTTTGTTAAATAAACAATGTTCCTACCGTCGTTCTCGCAGCATCGTCAGACATTTCGACCCATTCTGACCGGAAATAAGATAAAAGCGGGGTAGAATTCGGGGCAGTAATATCGGGAACGAACGATCGAGGCCCCGAGAATCATTTCGAGCAGCGATTTTATCTTTGTTGAATAAACAATGCTCCTACCGTCGTTCTCGCACCATCGCCAGACTTCTCGACCCATTCTGACCGGAAGTAAGATAAAATCGGAGACGACTTCGGGGCAGTAATATCGGGAAAGTTCGCTCGAGGCCGCGAGAACCATCCCGAGCACCGATTTTATCTTTGTTAAATAAACAACTCTCCTACCGTCGTGCTCGCAGCATCGTCAGACTTCTCGACCCACTCTGACCGGAAGTAAGGTAAAATCGGAGACGATTTCGGGGCAGTAATATCGGGAAGGTACGATCGAGGCCCCGAGAACCATTCCGATCCACGATTTTATCTTTGGTCAATAAACAATGCCCCTACCGTCGTGCTCGCACCATCGCCAGAATGCTCGACCCATTCTGACCGGAAGTAAGATAAAATCGGAGACTATTTCGGGGCAGTAATATCGGGAATTTCCGATCGAGGCCCCGAAAACTATTCCGAGCACTGATTTTATCTTTGTTAAATAAACAATGCTCCAATCGTCGTTCTCTCTGCATCTTTAGACTTCTTGCCCCATTCTGACCGGAAGTAAGATAAAATCGGAGACGAATTCGGGCCAGTAATATCAGGAGAGGTCGCTCGAGGCCCCGAGAACCATCCCGAGCACCGATGTTATCTTTGTTAAATAAACAATTCTCCTACCGTCGTGCTCGCAGCATCGTCAGACTTCTCGACCCATTCTGACCGGAAGTAAGATAAAATCGGAGACGATTTCGGGGCAATAATATCGGGAACGTACGATCGAGTCCCCGAGAACCATTCCGATCTACGATTTTATCTTTGTTCAATAAACAATGCCCCTACCGTCGTTCTCGCACCATCGTCAGAATGCTCGACCCATTCTGACTGGAAGTAAGATAAAATCGGAGATAAATTCGGGGCAGTAATATCGGGAACGTACGATCGAGGCCCCGAGAACCATTCCGAGCTACGATTTTATCTTTGTTAAATAAACAATTCTCCTACAGTCGTTTTCGCAGCATCGTCAGACTTCTCGAACCATTCTGACCGGAAGTAAGAAAAAATCGGAGACGAATTCGGGGCAGTAATATCGAGAACGCCCGATCGAGGCCCCGAGAACTATTCGGAGCACCGATTTTATCTTTGTTAAATAAACAATGCTCCAATCGTCGTTGTCGCTGCATCGTCAGACTTCTCGCCCCATTCTGACCGGAAATACGATAAAATCGGAGACGAATTCGGTGCAGTAATATCGGGAATGTTCGCTCGAGGCACCGAGAACCATTCCGAGCACCGATTTGATCTTTGTTAAATAAACAATGCTCCTACCGTCGTGCTCGCAGCATCGTCAGACTTCTCGACCCATTCTGACCGGAAGTAAGATAAAATCGGAGACGAATTCGGGGCAGTAATATCGGGAACGTACGATCGAGGCCCCGAGAACCATTCCGAGCTACGATTTTATCTTTGTTGAATAAACAATGCTCCTACCGTCGTTCTCGCACCATCGCCAGACTTCTCGACCCATTCTGACGGGAAGTAAGATAAAATCGGAGACGACTTCGGGGCAGTAACATCGGTAATGTTCGCTCGAGGCCCCGAGAACCATTCCGAGCACCGATTTTATCTTTGTTAAATAAACAATGTTCCTACCGTCGTTCTCGCAGCATCGTCAGACTTTTCGACCCATTCTGACCGGAAGTAAGATAAAATCGGGGTGGAATTCGGGGCAGTAATATCGGGAACGAACGATCGAGGCCCCGAGAATCATTTCGAGCACCGATTTTATCTTTGTTGAAAAAACAATGCTCCTACCGTCGTTCTCGCACCATCGCCAGACTTCTCGACCCATTCTGACCGGAAGTAAGATAAAATCGGAGACGACTTCGGGGCAGTAACATCGGTAATATTCGCTCGAGGCCCTGAGAACCATTCCGAGCACCGATTTTATCTTTGTTAAATAAACAATGCTCCTACCGTCGTTCTCGCAGCATCGTCAGACTTCTCGACCGATTCTGACCGGAAGTAAGATAAAATCGGAGACGAATTCGGGCCAGTAATATCGGGAAAGTTCTCTCGAGGCCGCAAGAACCATCCCGAGCACCGATTTTATCTTTGTTAAATAAACAACTCTCCTACCGTCGTGCTCGCAGCATCGTCGGACTTCTCGACCTATTCTGACCGGAAGTAAGATAAAATCGGAGACGATTTCGGGGCAATAATATCGGGAACGTACGATCGAGTCCCCGAGAACCATTCCGATCTACGATTTTATCTTTGTTCAATAAACAATGCCCCTACCGTCGTTCTCGCACCATCGTCAGAATGCTCGACCCATTCTGACCGGAAGTAAGATAAAATCGGAGACGATTTCGGGGCAGTAATATCGGGAATTTCCGATCGAGGCCCCGAAAACTATTCCTCGCACCGATTTTATCTTTGTTAAATAAACAATGCTCCAATCGTCGTTCTCGCTGCATCTTTAGACTTCTTGCCCCATTCTGACCGGAAGTAAGATAAAATCGGAGACGAATTCGGGCCAGTAATATCGGGAAAGTTCGCTCGAGGCCCCGAGAACCATCCCGAGCACCGATTTTATCTTTGTTAAATAAACAATTCTCCTACCGTCGTGCCCGCAGCATCGTCAGACTTGTCGACCCATTCTGACCGGAAGTAAGATAAAATCGGAGACGATTTCGGGGCAGTAATATCGGGAATGTTCGCTCGAGGCCCCGAGAACCATTCCGAGCACCGATTTTATCTTTATTAAATAAACAATTCTCCTACCGTCGTTCTCGCAGCATCGTCAGACTTGTCGACCCATTCTGACCGGAAGTAAGATACAATCGGAGACGATTTCGGGGCAGTAATATCGGGAATGTTCGCTCGGGGCCCCGAGAACCATTCCGAGCACCGATTTTATCTTTGTTAAATAAACAATACTCCTACCGTCGTTCTCGCAGCATCGTCAGACTTTTCGACCCATTCTGACCGGAAGTAAGATAAAATCGGAGACGAATTCGGGGCAGTAATATCGGGAACGTACGATCGAGGCCCCGAGAACCATTCCGAGCAGCGATTTTATCTTTGTTAAATAAACAATTCTCCTACCGTCCCGTCAAAAAATTTCCAACGCTGACAATATGGCCGACCTATGGTGCAGTACTAGATAACCAACCGTTGTCACCCGATATTAGTCCCAGACTCGGGCCAATCTATTCACCAATGTTCAATATATACTTGGCCCAAGCGTTGGCATGCGACACAGAGACAATTCTCGGCCAATGCTCGTTTCAGAATGGTAAACGCCCGTCGGCGATGGACGTTTGCACCAATCTTAGGCCGACCTTACACGCCGGTACTTTACGCATGCTCAGATTGAGCATCGGCACGTGACAAATTAACAATCGTCGGCCAGTATCGGTTTTAGAAAGGCAAACGATCGTTGGTGTCGACGTGTGGTAATTGTTAGGAGCACATATATATAGTACTCAATGCGAGCATTGGCATGCGACGAGTAGCCCACTCTGTGCCAGTGTCGTTTTTCAATGATAAATGTGAATCATACTCGAAACTTTTCAGTGGCACATATATTGTTCATAGCGATAACGGCTGTCTAGAAAACAGTGTTCTGGGTAGTGTAAATGTGCT
This sequence comes from Ophion slaviceki, assembly GCA_944452715.1. NCBI lineage: Eukaryota > Metazoa > Arthropoda > Insecta > Hymenoptera > Ichneumonidae > Ophion > Ophion slaviceki. The sequence continues at coordinate 13,837,179 of OX101795.1, forward strand.
TCATTGAAAACATTGAAAGTGAATATTGATTGATATGTCGAAACCGTACGACAGGGTAAAAAAACTCCGAACATTAAATAAGTTAACGAAATACGAAAATGCAGAACAAGCGATGCTGGACAACTTAAAAAAGAAAAACGAAAAACCGGAAAAGTGCTCGGACGCTCTGAATGACAAAACAGTCGACGGAGTATCCGCTGACCAAATTGATGAGCTACTTGATAGAGAGTTGGATGAACAAGTTAACGAATCATTCGACGATCAAATCGCCGAAATATTTACTGATGTATGCGATGAGAAACTCGATGATCTATCAGAAGACGCCGAATGCGTGGAGTCTACCGAATCGCCTTTGACGATGAAAGAAAAGCTTGTTGCATTTGCACTTAAACATGCAAAAACGCTGCAACATACGGTTCTCACAGATCTTTTGAAACTCCTCCGTTCCGAAGGATACGTAAATTTGCCGAAAACTGCGCAGACTCTTTTGGGCACTCAAAAGTTCGGGAATGTGCGACCAATGCTGACAAAAAAAGAAACACTAGGGAGTTATGCCTATATTGGCATAGAAAATCAATTGAAAAAGAGAATCTCCCCAGATGTATTCACTGATACGAAAATCGAAGCATTCATAAATGTTGATGGTGTCCAGGTGTACCGCAGCTCCAACAAACAGTTCTGGCCCATCCTTATGAAGATTCATAGCAGGGATTTCAAATGCAACCCATTTGTAATTGCAATTTATTTGGGTAATTCAAAACCACACACAGTGTCTGAATTCTTGAAAGATTTTATTTCAGAAGCGAAAACACTAATTACAAATGGTGTAGTTATTTCTGGACAAAAATATCTATTTCGAATTAGTGCACTCATTTGTGATTCACCAGCTCGATCATACCTCAAGTGTGTTAAAAGTCATGGAGGTTTCAGTGCATGCGAACGTTGTACTACTGAGGGTATCACCATTAACGGAAAGCGAGTGTATCCAGAACTTGATTGTCCGAAGAGAACGAAGAGGTCATTCAACCTGAAAAAAGACAAAAATCATCATTCGCCTGGACAACACACACCACTTCTTGAATTGCCCAAATTTGATATAATCAAGTCCGTCCCACTCGATTCAATGCATCTTTTATTTTTGGAAGTAATGAAATGGCTTCTCGAGAAGTGGATCTCTCGCAGTAGCCCTTTTCGGATGAAAAAATCACAGGAGCGTCTCTTCAAGGAGTTGATGGCTTCGCTAGAGAAAATGATCCCAGTAGAATTTCAGCGGAAAGTCTACGATACAGAAGAAATAGCCAGATGGAAAGCGACTCAGTATCGGTTTATCCTCCTATACTGCGGCGCTGTGATTTTTTCGCATGTGCTGTCTCCGAACCAGTACGAGCATTTTTTGCTCCTATCGATGGCATGTCGAATCCTCTGTCATCCGAAACATGCTGTGACAGCCGCAGACTATGCTAATGATTTGTTGAGAAAGTTTTTCAAGCTTGCGCCTTCGCTATATGGATCTGATTCGCAGATTATGAATATTCATAATCTTATTCATATAGCGGATGACGTGAAGTATTTCCAATTGCCATTGACAGAAATTTCAACATTCTGGGCAGAAAATTACCTTGGAAAGTTGAAACATCTTGTGCGCACTCCAAAAAATCCATTGGCACAAGTCGTTAATAGACTGTCAGAACAAGATTCGCGCCCTGAAGAAAAAGTGCAAAAACGAAATGTTATTCAAAACATTGTGATGAAAAATAACAATATCACAGAAGTACACGTGAAGGGTATGATAATTTCATATATGCCGCCGAATAATGTTGTTCAATTAAAAAATGGAAATATCATGTTTGTGAGCAACATATCGACAACAAATCCAAAGAAAAATCAAAGAAATTCTCGTGCCGAAGAACTTTTTCTGACTGGATCGTTAGTGAAAAGTGTTAAAGATTTTTTTTCAGAACCTGACCTGTCAAATAAGTTCGGCTTTTTTCAAATTCTAGAAATTTCTAATGAAATAGTCACCTTACCTTTAGAATTAGTTGAATTGAAATATATTGAGACGGAAAAGACCGTCTCATAAACCAACCAAGAAACTATCGCCCCAAGGATATTCAGGAGCCAACTGAATTCGGGGAAAGGAAGGGGTAAAAGAGAAAAACAGACCAAGAGATCCGATATGTTGGTCGAACCAACGCTAATTAAATTAATGGCGGACAAGAACAGAGAAGGACTAACGGTCACCCAAATAAATTCAGCCGTTACACTAATCGAATTAAGGGGAAAGAGAAACCGGCAGAAACCGGACAAACCAACTAATTGAATTAAAGACGGAGAAGAAGGGGATTTGAAAAGCGGTAAAATCAGGGTATAAAAGGACAAGATTTTTGGAGAAAAGACACTCTTTGAGTCTCGTGGAAATCGACAAGTACGATTGGACCAAGTACATCCCTCGAGGATCGGAAACGTCCGGTACATGGAACGTTGAGAAACAAGAGAAACAAGGAGTCGCGCCTAAAAAACAGTTGAAAGAACACTCTTTGAGTCTCGTGGAAATCGACAAGTACGATTGGACCAAGTACATCCCTCGAGGATCGGAAACGTCTGGTACATGGAACGTTGAGAAACAAGAGAAACAAGGAGTCGCGCCTAAAAAAAAACAGTTGAAAGAGCACTTCTTTCATTCCCCGTGGATCGACAAGTACGATTGGACCAAGTACATCCCTTGAGGATCGGAAACGTCTGGTACATGGAACGTTGAGAAACAAGGGAAAAAATGAAGTCGCGCCTAAAAAAAGAAGCAGAATTGAGATAAATTTATTTTAAAAGAGAAAAGATCAGAAAATCAAAGAAAAATAAAAAGAGCAATAAGGAAGGTCAATAAATTAAAGATAGCAAACAATTAGCGCTAAATAGTTAGGAAAGGTATAGTAGGAGAAAATAGGAAGCGAGAAGGTATCAGAACGAGCGAGCGTACGAATAGATATAAGGAAAAATATTAAATTGGGAAAATACACGAAATATTATATGAGGAAATAAGGAAGAGTACGCTATAGTCATACGAGACACATACGCACACCCATACACACACACACACACAGACACACAACCACACACACACCGTGATCATCGAGTTATATGGATCAGGATCACAGAAAGGACAAGGAGGTATTCCTAAATTACGAGAGCGCCGAAACTTATACAAAAAAGGGTCAGTCGAGTGCTCGCGGCACATTGCTCGATTAGACTATCCTAGACCAGTCGGTGGCGACATCGCACGCCAAGATCAAGGACCGAGCGTTTAATTATCGACGCGCGATAATCGATCGGGAGAGAGCATCGATCACCGCGGCGCGAAGGGCCGAGCTATAGTAGGGAAATAGATCGCGGCGCGTGACGAGAGAGAGCGCGCGCGCACGGCCCGTAGATCGCGAGTCGCGAAACAGGGAATAATCAATATCGATCCATGATAACTGACCACGCCGAACCAAATGTACCATGCGAATAAAGAGTAATTGACCGACCGAGAAAAACATTGCGGAAAATACAAAGACAACACAATCAACACACTACACTTATACATAGCGTTATTATTATTATTTTTACATTATATAGAGCCATAAAAACTTGAATAAATCGCACTTTTTGTTAAAATACCCAAAACACCTGAGTTTCAATTAATTTCTTCCCTATTCGAGTCCCCGAACCTATAAATTTATCTGTAACGAATTAACACCCGTTACATTTTGGCGCCCAACGTGGGGCTCGAACACAAGAAAGAAAAACTCGTAAAAAGGTGTAAAATAAATAAATAAGTAAATAAATAAAAATAAATAGAAATAGATAAAATAATAAAATAAAACAAAATCGAATAATTTAGAACAAACCAAATCGAATAAGATAGAGCAAAATAGAATAGAATATGGCGCAACAAAACAATGATAACTCCCTTCATTGGGAATCAACTACTGCGGATGGATTGCTAGAGGAGGCCCGTCAAAGGGATCGTCAAAATATTGGGCGACTGTCAGCAATCGGACCCAGACCGATAGAGGCACCGAACGAAGAAACATTCAACATCAGCGAAGAATCAGGCGAGACAGAGGAGAATGGTGCGGAAGAGAGTGACACAATTAAAGCTCTCATCAAAGCAATGAATAGTATCCGCAATGAGCAACGAAGGGAACGCATAACGACCAAAGCCGAAATTCAGCAGCAGAACGATAATTGCATCGTAAGGTCGCGCCAGCTGCACGAGGAAGTCAACACAAAAATAACAAACGAAGTCCAGAAAATCGAGGAACGCACGGAACGCAAAATTGTGGTTGCTCAAAAATTAATAGAGCAAAGCCACAATCAACTACGAAAAGAAAATGACGACAAAATCGAGGATTTCGACACTCGAATGGAAGCCATTCGGCGAACAATATCGCAGCTCCTCCATTCTTCAAAGGATGTGGGACAAGTGGTCACGGAGCACTCTAAGCGTATCACGGAGTGCGAGAAAAACATTCGGGCACAAAACTCGAACACATTGTGTAACACCTCCTGCGGGGCGGGATTAAATGTCAGTCAAGCATACGCGGCAAAACAAAAACCCCCGACGTATAATGGCGACGGCAGAGAACGATCAATGCGTTTTTTGCAAGATTTTAAGGAATTTTGGAGAATCACCGGAAACACTGACCTACATTATTTGATCAGCCAATCTCTCAAAGACACCGCCAAAGATTGGTGGAGAATTGTCGAGGAGAGGGTTCAAACGATTAACGAATTCGAGGACAAATTTCGCGGGCGTTACTGGAGCCAAGAAATTCAGGATAAAGTACGCCGAAATCTCGAATTCGGGGCTTACGAATGGGACGGACACCGGATGACTCGAACCGAATATGCCACCCAGATATTCGGAAATGCCAAGGATTTGAGTGAAGGGCCTGCAGAAGAACAAATAATCAGAAAACTCGCTAATCATTTCGACGAATCAATCAGAATGACAGTACGCGTCAGCGGAATCAAGACGATCGATTCATTCCTCGAATTGTTAGAAAGCATGGATGGGGCAGGACCACTCAATGCAAAAAGATCTTTGCCCCATCGGCAAGAAACCATCGGTGCATCATGGCAACAAAATAACCCATGGAAAAACCAGAAGTTTGGAACGTTCGGGGGACCACGGCCAATGGGATTCAACCAGCCATGGCGGCCAGGGAATCCAGGGTATCAGGGACCACCAGCATCATTCCAATATCAACAACAAGGCAATCGAGGATTCGCGAACAACAACGCGATGCCAGCACCATTTCCCAGACAACAACCATGGCAGACGGGATGCGGGAATAACAGACCTCCGCTTAACCCCGCCGCTGCACCATGGACTCCGCATCCACAGGGCGGTCTGAGTGCCAGCAATATCCCAGCACAAAATGAAACACCGAGGACCAGCCAACAGAACCAGGGAAACGAGTAAACGTTGCGCCCGTACAGATACTACGGGATGAAATATCACGAGGCGCAACGGAAGAAGACGAGGATGCACAAATCGCCATGGAAGAAGCTCTGGAAAGGATGCGTCGAAACAAAAAGAAGAAGGAAAGAAGGAAGAAGAAACTGGAACCCGGAGATAATAAAAATCCTGAGCAACCAATACCGATGGGGATGATCAGAACAATTCATAATAACCACATCGAAAAAGGGAACTGGAAGAATGGAAACCGAGAGAAACAACAAACATCAAAAAATAATAAAATAGCAACAAACGACACATACGAGCACCCAAAGGAATTCCTCATGGAAGAACCCGGACAACGGGGAATAATACGAGAAATTCACCCACGATGCCCTACCCTGCCGATCGACCTTGAAGGAATTACCGCCGAAATATTGGTCGACAGCGGAAGCGAAGTATCTTGTATTTCAGAAGAATTCTACAACCAACATCAGGAAGATTTAAAACACTGCCCAGAAGTACCGGTAAGGAGCACAGAAGCCATCGGAGCATTTGGAGGAAAATCCGGCCGTATAAAGAAACAAATAATAGCCGAAGCAAAGCTCTACGACACAATAGGAATATTACAACTGTTAGTAATCCCAAAAATGAGCAGACCGGCCATATTAGGCGTCGACGGGATGCTGGAATTACAAGTGGGAGTCGACGCACACCAGGGAACCCTCTTAGTAAAAAACAAAATCGTCGCGGAATTTGTGGAAGGAAGATGGGTATGGCAAAAGGACAATAAAGAATTGGTAAAAATTTCGGAAATCGGAAGCGTCACAGATTATGAACTGACCGAAGACGAAGTCGATCAGAAATTAAAAAATTGTCTGAATATACCTGAGAATACGAAAAACGAATTCAAGGCATTAATCGGTCAATACAGGCACATCTTCAGTAAAAAACCAGGACGGATGCACGCATACATCCACAAATTGGTACTAAAGGATCCGGAGCCATACATCCATCGCTCATATCCCGTACCAATACAATATCGCGAAAAAGTACAAGAGGAAATCCAGCGAATGTTGGACCATGGCGTTATCGAACGGGTAAGGAGTCGCTTCATTAATCCACTGGTAACGGTTATAAAAAAAGATGGGTCGGTACGACTATGCCTGGACGCCAGACAACTCAACACGTTTCTTGTAGAGGATCACGATAATGCCCCACCAACCGAAGAAATATTTCAAAGATGCGGAGGGGTAAAAATCATGTCGAGTTTGGACATGACAAGTAGTTTCTGGCAAATACCACTGGAGGAGGAATCGAGACCTTATACCGCTTTCCAGCACGACGGGAAATGTTACCAATTCACGGTAACACCTTTCGGATTAAAGACGAGCACGGCAAGCCTTATCAGAGGTTTGGATATCGTACTTCAGGATCTTGGACACTCGGTAATAAATTTCGTAGATGACCTCCTGTGTATGTCAAAAGACGAGACGCACCATCTGACACATCTACACCAATTGTTCGAAAGAATTAGCAACAACACTATGACCTTGAACTTCAAGAAATCAAGATTCTTCCAGCATGAAATATTGTTCCTGGGACATATTCTAACAACCACGGGAATACGACCACAACCAGAAAAAATTCAAGCAATCAGGGACTACCTTCCACCAAGGAACATAAAACAATTGCGTGGATTTCTCGGACTAGTCAACTTCTACAGCAAGTTTACAGATAAACACGCGAGGGAAACGGTACCTCTTCTAGAACTGCTCAAAAAGGGTCAAAAATGGAAATGGGGAACGGAAGAAGAAAGGGCATTTACGCGAGTTAAGCAACTTTTTGTGGAGACAGTAATGCTCAAACATGCCGATCCGAAACAAAAATACACTCTGACAACCGATGCCTTAAGCAGGCCGTACGATTTCCAGGGGGACGAGCACAAAAATACACCCGGAAAAATCGTACTCACGGCAATCCTTGCTAGACAAACGTCGGGGGAAATTAAACAAAAGTTTAAGAAAATTGGACAAATACAACAGAGCCAAGAAAATCTCCAGGAGACGTGGAAAAACTGCCAAAAACAGCAAGAAAACAAGAGATACCGGATCAACGAAGGATGCTTACAAAAATATGATAGAACCGGCAAATGGAAAGTCATCTTGCCAGAAGAATTAGTTCACAATTTCATAAAAGAATGCCATGAGATTTATGGTCATCAGGGGGCACGAAAGATCTTCCACCTGATAAGTGAAGACTTTACGTGTAGCCATATGGCTAAAAAAGTACGGCAGACAATAGCTATGTGTGACGTGTGTCAAAGGGTAAAAGTTGCAGTCCAAACAAATTATGCCAACATGCAAAATATAATCCCGGAAGGACCAAACGACCTCGTCTCCATAGATTTTTACGGACCCCTGCCAAAATCTGTAGGGGGAGTGCAACACATCCTGGTGACCATTGACACATTTACCAAGTTCGTCAAATTATGCCCGTTAAAAAAGGCAAATACGGCAGCAACCATTAACAGAATATTCAAGGACTATATCCCAAAATATGGTAAGCCCAGAAGAATTCAATTCGACCATGGAACACAATTCACTTCCAAAATTTGGTTGGAACAATTAAAAAAGGAAGGAATTCAAGGGGTATTCTCATCGATACGACATCCCCAAGGAAATATGGTCGAGCGGGTAAATAGAGAACTCGGACGATTTTTCAGAACTTTCCTCACTGAAAAACACTCAGGATGGTATCGATGGGTACCCATAATACAAGATTGCATCAACGACACGCAGCATGAAACCACCGAGTTCACGCCGACCGAATTACAATTAAAAAAGAAGCCTTATCGTATTTGGAAAGAATGGGTCCTCGCGCTAAAAAAGGAACAAGAACCAACTCTCACCTACGACCAAAAAATCGAATTAGTCCGGGAAAGGATAAAGAAAAAAGGGGCAAAAAGGGCCGAAACGTTCAATAACACGCACAACACAGTCACGTTCAAAATTGGTGAGCGGGTACTGGTCCGAGCACTCAATGTATCGGACCCAGCAAAACAAAAAACCGCGAAATTTATGCCCCTATACGAAGGACCATACACAATAAAAAAATGTGTGGGAATTGCGACATACCTCTTAGAAGATACACAAAACAAAAAAGAACGAGGAAAATTCCACGCAAGTCTCTTAAAGCGGTATCTAGCGGAAGAAAAGAAAAATGAGACAGAAATAATTTCGAAGGGAGCGGAGAGTCTTACGAGAAATTAGTCACGGGGCGAGGAGTATATAAAGAGATGTCGCGTCAACGAATAATTAGTCAACGAAGAAAATGGAAGGAAATCAAAAAACTACTAAACAGGCCTCAAGCAATACACCTGAGAAGAGGAAACGGTGGTCGAAGTCGCAGAAAACGGACAAAAAGAGAAAACAGGCAGAAATTCCAGGGGAAAACGCAAGAGACCAATCAGCAACCGGAGACAAAAGAATTGAAATTAACGAAAATCGACCGGCAAAACAGAATCGATACAGCGCGCCCGACGTCGATGAATTCGAAATATTCTTGACTTCGGATGAGAATATTAAAGGATAGTACCCCGGAAAATCATCGGGATGGTAAAATGGAGGGGAGAATAAACCTCTCGAAGACCAACGCTATCGCTCGCCAGTCAACCGTCAAACACGACAAGATGTACCGGAATTTTCCCACGGAGACACTGCGAGACACTTACGAAGGCGTAACGGTGGCGGGCGTTACAACCCCAAATGAGATTTTTATTCATCTGAATAATGGGAGAGACAGCGCCATCATTAAATCGTTCCAACAAATGTCCATGGAGGAGCCTGGAATACATCCGGTATTAGAAGAGGAGGGATACCCCGGACGAGCTCTCTTATATCGGGAAGGAGGGCACTTTCATCGGGCGACCCTCGAATACGTCGAAAATGGTAGGTGGCAGCTGTGGCTGGGCGATTGGGGTATGTGGGTGACCGCAAACCAAGAGGAGTGCTTTACGGCCCCTCCGGCGGCACTCGCATGCGCCTATCAAGCGATTACCGCCACACACGGAGATCTCGTGCCCCGGGACGAACTGTGGACGGAGGAGGAACTCCACCTTGCCCGATCAGCAGCGGAAGAAGCCACCTGGACGCTGAAAATATGGGGAAAAGCCGCGAATCGCAACGTCGTGCTGGTCGACCTCTTCTTGGAAAACGAAGGCCCAAATCAAGGGAGGCGGCTAGCGGAAATGTTCGTTTATTTTAACGTGGCGGCACGGGACATCAACAGCGGCCCACCAATGATCGAGGCAAAGGGCAGCTGTTTTGGGGACAGCTTCATTATCCGGGAAACAGAGGAGCAGTGGATCCGACGCGACCGACAACCGTCACCCACCAACCAACCCGCCGAATCAAACATTGACCGAGAGGCAAACGACACCGAGGACAACGACGACGACGACGACGATCACGACGACGAAACCCTCGTCCTGGATCAGAACTATGACAGCGACGAGGACCGTTTTTGGCGAGAAATTGGCCTCCACCAGGAGGTGGAGGAAGAGGAATCCAGCGACGACGAAAATAGTATCGCATCGATATAATAAAAATTTAAAAAATCGAATATGCGTAGGAAAAATTCTTTTTTTTGCGAGCGATGGGCAGCGGCCCTAATAAACAAGCGAGCGGTTACATTAAGGGGGAAGGGGAAATGAAGAAGAAGACCAAAGGCCGACCTTCAAGAAATAGCCCGGTAGGAACGAAGCAATTCAAAACAAAGAGAAGTATAGACCTTGGTTTAAAATTTTTTTTGTGACTCTTCGTGAGTTGGATCGCTGACGAAGCGATCCAAAACACAAAGAGTCAAGGGGGACAATGAGACGGAAAAGACCGTCTCATAAACCAACCAAGAAACTATCGCCCCAAGGATATTCAGGAGCCAACCGAATTCGGGGAAAGGAAGGGGTAAAAGAGAAAAACAGACCAAGAGATCCGCCATGTTGGTCGAACCAACGCTAATTAAATTAATGGCGGACAAGAACAGAGAAGGACTAACGGTCACCCAAATAAGTTCAGCCGTTACACTAATCGAATTAAGGGGAAAGAGAAACCGGCAGAAACCGGACAAACCAACTAATTGAATTAAAGACGGAGAAGAAGGGGATTTGAAAAGCGGTAAAATCAGGGTATAAAAGGACAAGATTTTTGGAGAAAAGACACTCTTTGAGTCTCGTGGAAATCGACAAGTACGATTGGACCAAGTACATCCCTCGAGGATCGGAAACGTCCGGTACATGGAACGTTGAGAAACAAGAGAAACAAGGAGTCGCGCCTAAAAAACAGTTGAAAGAACACTCTTTGAGTCTCGTGGAAATCGACAAGTACGATTGGACCAAGTACATCCCTCGAGGATCGGAAACGTCCGGTACATGGAACGTTGAGAAACAAGAGAAACAAGGAGTCGCGCCTAAAAAACAGTTGAAAGAACACTCTTTGAGTCTCGTGGAAATCGACAAGTACGATTGGACCAAGTACATCCCTCGAGGATCGGAAACGTCTGGTACATGGAACGTTGAGAAACAAGAGAAACAAGGAGTCGCGCCTAAAAAAAAACAGTTGAAAGAGCACTTCTTTCATTCCCCGTGGATCGATAAGTACGATTGGACCAAGTACATCCCTTGAGGATCGGAAACGTCTGGTACATGGAACGTTGAGAAACAAGGGAAAAAACGGAGTCGCGCCTAAAAAAAGAAGCAGAATTGAGATAAATTTATTTTAAAAGAGAAAAGATCAGAAAATCAAAGAAAAATAAAAAGAGCAATAAGGAAGGTCAATAAATTAAAGATAGCAAACAATTAGCGCTAAATAGTTAGGAAAGGTATAGTAGGAGAAAATAGGAAGCGAGAAGGTATCAGAACGAGCGAGCGTACGAATAGATATAAGGAAAAATATTAAATTGGGAAAATACACGAAATATTATATTAGGAAATAAGGAAGAGTACGCTATAGTCATACGAGACACATACGCACACCCATACACACACACAGACACACAACCACACACACACCGTGATCATCGAGTTATATGGATCAGGATCACAGAAAGGACAAGGAGGTATTCCTAAATTACGAGAGCGCCGAAACTTATACAAAAAAGGGTGCTCGCGGCACATTGCTCGATTAGATTATCCTAGACCAGTCGGTGGCGACATCGCACGCCAAGATCAAGGACCGAGCGTTTAATTATCGACGCGCGATAATCGATCGGGAGAGAGCATCGATCACCGCGGCGCGAAGGGCCGAGCTATAGTAGGGAAATAGATCGCGGCGCGTGACGAGAGAGAGCGCGCGCGCACGGCCCGTAGATCGCGAGTCGCGAAACAGGGAATAATCAATATCGATCCATGATAACTGACCACGCCGAACCAAATGTACCATGCAAATAAAGAGTAATTGACCGACCGAGAAAAACATTGCGGAAAATACAAAGACAACACAAACGACACACTACACTTATACATAGCGTTATTATTATTATTATTATTATTTTTACATTATATAGAGCCATAAAAACTTGAATAAATCGCACTTTTTGTTAAAATACCCAAAACACCTGAGTTTCAATTAATTTCTTCCCTGTTCGAGTCCCCGAACCTATAAATTTATCTGTAACGAATTAACACCCGTTACAGTATACTCCTCAATGTGAAAAGTAAATGCTATGCCATAACCTTACTGCACGTGCATAGTGGAAACATTTAATCTTGTCGCGGCAAAATAAAAGAATAAGTCACCGTTTCAATTATATTGTTTTGAGTGTTGTTCTAAATTATTGCTTATCTTAATTGTAAATATTTAACTTTTAAATATAACTTTTGACGTTCACACTACGATTGGCATTTGACCGGCACTGCGTATTTACCAATGTGCGCCCAATCTCACGATTTCGATGTGCGAGTGTTACTCTAACCTAAAACGTAGTGCACGCGCGGCAAGCATTGACTAGCATACCGGCATCGTGTTCGTTCGTCGCTCGTCATTCTCTCTTTGGGCTGATTCTTCGGTACAATAAAGTAAGTTTTTACTATTTTATTATATCTTTGATATAAATTCTCGAAAGAAATATAATTACCGTTGATAATCGACGAAGAACGTACCGTATCATCGGAGATCGTAGAAAGTAACCTCAAATTTATTTTCAGCATGGAAACCCTTCGCGAATCGACGAGATTTTTGATCGTCGAATTCAACGAAACCATCAACGACGTTCCGGTCATCGAATTAGTGCCGAAATCGTGGCTTATTCTGGATGGGGGAAATCAAGAGTGCTGGTATCCTGCACACATTGCAAACAAAAAAATTCGAAAGTGGGTGGAGCAAGAAAAATCACCGGCATCGAATTGGCAAAAATATCCGTTCAAGAATATAATCAACGAAGCACGTAAGTATTCGTTGAGACCCACCTTTACTATATTATTTTCTTTCTATTGAATGCATACCTTGCTTTTTTCAAAATATCAAACGTCTAAGAATTTGCGTTGAAACTACTTTTCTCGCACTCACGCAACGAACATAGCGCCTTATTTGAAAAATGTTCTTGATGCTTTAATCTTTATTGAATCTTTAATTTTATCTTTAATTGAATCTTTAACTTTATCTTTAATTGAATCTTTAACTTTATCTTTAATTGAATCTTTAATTTTAATTGAAACAATACTAGGAGATCTTGATCAAGGGACACGGCGACTAAAGCGAGCTCTCAATTCGCTCGAAGCTGCTGCGAGTACCGATGCTGATAGCGAATCGGGTGGACCTCGAATACAGATGCTGTCCATCGCAGATTTGACAACATCGCTATCCGACAATAATATTTTTCCACGAATTGGAGATATTACGCTGGGAGCAAATATTTTTGGTATTTACACTTCCATTTGGATATTGTAAAAATGTGAAGTGTGATTTGTCCAATTACACTGACGTAAAATTTATTTTTCCAGATGGGAATTTATCAACCATGACCATTCTGGCAGAAAATGGCGATGATCGCGCACCCGCTCCGCAGTTGATTAATGATACAGGTATGATTTCTTTACTATTATTTGCCCGGTTAAATTTCCATTATATTTACTCATATTTGTCCTGTACAATTCCAATTCTATTAACAATTATTTTTCAAGTCAATTTCAATTCCATTTACAATTATTTGCTATGTAAAATTTCACTTCTATTTACAAGTATATTAATGTGAAATATCAATTCTATTTACAATTATATTTACATGAAATATCGATTTTATTTACAATTATTTGATATATAAAATTTTACTTGTATTTACAATGATTTTTGACGTAAACTATCAATTCTATTTACAATTATTTCCTCTTGTCTCCAATGTCATCACTGTATACAATATTTGTATTCTGTTTCACAGGTTCATGGAGGGATTACTTGGATACTAAACTACTTGACATGGAAAAAAGATTATCATTAAAAATGGATGCCCAAAAAAAGTCCATCTTATATGACTTTAACAAAAAAACAAGCGAGCTGAAAAATATGCTCGCGTTCATCCAAACATCGCAACCCCAAATCGATTATGAATCTGCAGATTCGACCAGAACGGAACTCAACACGATCTTGCCAGTGAAAACTCTTGACGAGTTCCTACAATTTGATCGCATCATAGCGGACTGTGACGGAAAGCGCAATGGCCTGGTACGTTTATATTTTCTGAAAATAATAATGTCTTATTAAATTCTCATAGTTGTTATTAATACTTTATTTCATATTCTAGAAAAGATTGATCACTTCATGGATTGGCGGTAGTGGCGATTTGAAAGCGGCGTTGAACCGTACAATGCCGGCTTTAATTTCCAAAAATGTGCAGATACTTTACAGCGGATGTGGACGGAAAACGAAAAATCAGCCGGGAAAACTGTCGTTCGCAGCAACGGCTACATTCACGTGCATTCGCGGTATGAATCATATTATTCTATGTGACGTAACATCAGAGTTGGGCGTAATTCTATTTATAAATACGAATACGAATTTATTCACATCGTGATTTTCATATCAATATAAATACAAATTTATTCATACTTCACTTATTGTAAATACGCATACAAATACAATTCTGTATTCACAAATATTCTGAACATACAAATAAATTCATAGAAAAAATTGTGAATATTCACAAAAAATGTGAATATTTACAAAAAATCCTGTGAATTAAAAAAAACTTCACAGAAAAATCTGTGAATGCAAATGTATTCACAAAAAATTGTACATAGAAAAAATTCACAAAATAAGTTGTGAATTTTTTCGTATTTAAGACAAATTAAAATCAAATTCACAATGATTAGATTAAAATTTACACCAAAAGTGAGTTCTTATGTATTTTGAGAGACAACATTGCGTCGAGGCAAAGAAATATTTGCAAAAAAAGTTGTGAGTTTCAAATACTACATTATAAATATGAAAAGATTCACAAAATGAGTTGTGAATTTCCTCAAGTTGAAGAAAATAAAAATCGAATTCACGACAATTATATTAAAATTTACACCACACGTGAGTTCTTACGTATTTTGAGAGAAAACATTGTGTTGAGGCAAAGAAATTTTTGCACAAAAAGTTTTGTGAAAAAATTTCTTCGCCTCGACGCAATGTTTTCTCTCAAGATACGTACGAACTCACTTTTGGTGTAAATTTTAATCTAATCATTGTGAATTTGATTTTAATTTGTCTTAAATACGAAAAAAATCGAAACTTATTTTGTGAATTTTTTTGTATTTACAAATTTTTGTGAATACATTTGCATTCACAGATTTTTATGTGCATTTTTTTTCAATTCACAGGATTTTTTGTAATTATTCACATTTTTTGTGAATATTTACAATTTTTTCTGTGAATTTATTTGTATGTTCAGAATATTTGTGAATACAATTGTATTTGTATTCGTATTTACAATAAGTGAAGTATAAATAAATTTGTATCTACATTTACATGAAAATCACGATGCGAATAGATTCGTATTCGTATTTATAAATAGAATTACGCCCAACTCTGCGTAACATGAGTTTGACGATGTTTTGCAATGCATGTGGATTTAGTTTTAACCCTTCGTTTACACACTGGTTCGAGTTCTTTTTTATTTTAAAAAATCAGGAGTACACTTTAAACATTCCTTAATATGTGTGCATCATAAAGATTCGGAATATATAAAATTTGATTCTTTAAACAAATTATATATATATATATATATATATATATATATATATATATATATATATATATATATATGTATATATACATATATGTATGTATGTATATATATATACATATATGTATGTGTATATATATAATATATACACACATATATATATATATATATAATATGTATAATTATATAATTAAGTACTATTTCTCGTACAGATGTTCTTCAGGATAAGTTCGGTAACGAAAAACCGAACCCTCATCAGTCCATCATCACCCATTTAAGTCGCTGGTTAGCTGGGGCTGGAGATCGCGAGGGTGGCCGTGCTTTCCGCATGTCCGGCGTCACTAGCAACATCGACGGAGAAAACAACAATGTCGACCCAACCGAACGTGATCCTATATGCTAGTATCGCGCAATACAAATCTATCTTTATTGTAATCTAACAAAAAACGTGATATTATTATTATAATTCTATGCTGTGAGCAATTGTGATACTCATCCTAAAAAAGTTAACATGACATATGTATAAATTGGTGTTACACATATAAATAAAAGCATTAATATATATATAAAAATTATTTTCCTGATTTTTGCAACACCATTGGGTTTCATTTCAGCGAGCGGTTGGGCCAGTATTAGCACCAGCACTGAACCAGTGCTGGTTGACAAATGGCCGAATATCATTGGAAAACGTGTAATAGTAACGTTGCCGACTATGCGCCAGTACTGGTTCAATTGTCATACCGAAAGTTGGCCAACCATCGGGCCGGTATCACGACCAACACTGACCCGATACTATTTCCCAGCCTCAGCCAACCGTGGGACCGTGGTTATCACTCCAACGTTGGTTCAGCGGTTGGCCGAGTTGTAACGCCAACGGTCGGACAACCGTCAGATAGGGTTGGTGCAGCACTGCACCACGCTTGGGCCATTCGGATGATTTTTCACGGGGTCGTGCTCGCAGCATCGTCAGACTTCTCGACCCATTCTGACCGGAAGTAAGATCAAATCGGAGACGATTTCGGGGCAGTAATATCGGGAATGTTCGCTCGAGGCCCCGAGAATCATTCCGAGCACCGATTTTATCTTTGTTAAATAAACAATGCTCCGATCGTCGTTCTCGCTGCATCGTCAGACTTCTCGACCCATTCTGACCGGAAGTAAGATAAAATCGGTGACGATTTCGGGGCAGTAATATCGGGAATGTTCGCTCGAGGCCCCGAGAAATATTCCGAGCACCGATTTTATCTTTGTTAAATAAACAATTCTCCTACCGTCGTTCTCGCACCATCGTCAGACTTGTCGACCCATTCTGACCGGAAGTAAGATAAAATCGGAGACGAATTCGGGGCAGTAATGTCGGGAATCTTCGCTCGAGGCCCCGAGAACCATTCCGAGCACCGATTTTATCTTTGTTAAATAAACAATGCTCCTACCGTCGTCCTCGCACCATCGTCAGAATGCTCTACCCATTCTGACCGGAAGTAAGATAAAATAGCATGATAAAATCGATTCATGCTAAGGGTTCGCGTATGCCGGCCTTCCAGTTTGAAAATCAATTTTTTCAGGATGGGCTCTGTCGTCGCTATTTTGTATGAAAATTACAATAATTTTTACATACTTTAATATGTCTTACATAAACCCTCTCATAAGAAATCCTATTCCTTGTTTCATACTGCCAAAATAAATTGTCAAGGTTAGGCCTAATTTTCTGCCGCTCGAGTGGTGTTACCCCTTAAGAGGAACCGCAAACAGAGTCGCAACGCTTTGGGATTTCCATAATCAACCCGTATCGGTACGTGAAAAATTGTATCTCAGGCGGTGCAGACGATCTTCTCATCTATTTTCAATCCTAAAAAAACGTCGTATCGATTTTCGTCTGCCGGAACCGACTGATTTCGCCTCCCCTAATGAGGAAATGGAAAGCTTCTCCTCATGTTTGCTAACCCAGCTCGAACACACTTTGAGATGATATTCGTACAGAAAACTGTATTTTTGGAGATCAATCCGACTATGATACTGAACGGAGTGGTCGAATGAGAAATGAAATCCCGAAAACATCCAATTCTCGAAAATGTAGCGTCAAGTTATTGAGAGTTTGTTAATAAAAACTTACGTATTGATTTTTTTTCAATACGCAAAAAAAATCGCTCGGTATATAGAAATTCGATAATCATTCACAATTCTTTGGTTTTGTTAATTTTTATTCCTTAAGGAAGCAAAAAGAACAGGCGCTCTCGATGGATAATCGCGGCAAAATTCGTAAAGGTCATTAATTGCGGCGCGCTTCACGCTTTGGCACGCAATACGCCGAGCGATAGCAGACGATAGGTGAAACGTCAAATCGTGTGTCACGATTCTCGGGCCGAAAAGGTTGAAAGGCAACGTAGCGAATGATTCGCTAAACGTCAGATCATGCGCGCTGGCATTTGTCAAACGCTGCTGTTTCGCAGAACCTTCTTGACGTCGGCTACGACTTCGTGGCCCTTCGTCTACTCTTCTGCCCTTTTCGATCGTCCAACATGGCGGATTCGAGCGTTAATTTCCAAGATCGAACGCCTATCTTCTAATGCTTCCCATTTGATGACGGAGGCGAAAAAAAGATAACGGCTCGGTAGAAACCTTCGGAGTAACCTGCCGAACCCGGCATTTCCCGCTGTTACACCTATTCTGGATCACCCTATACATATATATATATATATATATATATATATATATATATATATATATATATATATATATGCTAGACGAATTAAACAAAACAATCTCGTTTTTTTTCTTTGCAGGTGTTTGCAACACTTCGGATCAGAGGAAAAATTGCGGTCACATGAGGTCGATTGTGGAGCAATAAATGACTGTGCGATCCGACTACCAAACGACACCAATAAGTGGCTCCAGTTCAGCAACTTTAGCCGGAAAGAGCGACATCCCTTCATCGTGTATGCTGATTTGGAGTGTGTGCTAGCACAGACCGATGGGGAGAACCTAGCGAAAGATATGTATCAACACCATGAAGTGATTAGGATCGGATACTATGTATGTTGTTCGTATGACGATTCATTATCTTCATATCACTCGCGTCGCAGTGCTGATTGTGTATCGTGGTTTGTTGAAAACCTAAAAAATCTGGCACTGCGGATAAAAGAAACTTTGTGTAATACTGTAGCAATGGTGCATTTAACACTGAGTGAGTGGGCTAGTTTTCTAGCAGCGATTCAATGCCACATATGTGAGAAACCATTTGCGCAAGAAGATGTACGCGTTCGAGATCATTGCCATCTGACTGGGCGCTATAGAGGCCCCGCCCATTCCAACTGCAACCTAAATTACAAACAGTCATTTTTTTATTCCAGTAGTTTTCCACAATTTATCCGGTTGTGATGCACATTTTATAATCAAGGAAGTAGCCACAGCGTTCGAAGGAACAACCGATGTGCTTCCAATCACAAAGGAGAAACACATCTCCTTCACGAAGCATGTTAAAATTACAGACGATTCAAAACACAAGATCCAATTGCGCTTTATCGACTCATACAAATTCCTCAACACCAGTCTCGACAAATTAGCATCATTCTTGACCAAGGACAAACTAAACATTTTACGCACACAATTCCCAACTCTCTCGACCGACGATTTCAATTTGCTGACGCGAAAAGCGGTCTTCCCTTATTAATATATTGATGACGTGACGAAGCTAGACGACACTTGCCTACCACCACGTGACGCATTTTACAGTTCCCTGACAGATGCTACAGTATGTGAGAGCGAGTACGCACATGCTGAGAATGTTGGGGAGCCGTTCTCCATTCGAACGCTGCACGGACTGGTAAAACGACCAAAAACCTGGCCAAAAATATTTTGTTTTTTGTTCTTTATCAGATAGGTGGCCCATGACGAGAAATGATATTTTTCATTAAAAAATATAAATTTTGAAGATATTTGGTGAAGGAAAAAAATAAGAAATTTAATTATATGAAGAAAAAATGTATTATGGTAACAAAGAATAAAATACACGTTGAAATACAGTAAAATTATGACTTCTTAAATACTAGATTTACAAAAATAAACAAAAAAAAAGGTTTACAAATAAAATAAAAACCAAAATTTCAGGTACAAAAAAAACATTCACCATCACCTATTGTCTCATCTTCAGGTATGAAGAAAGCTGCTGCTTTTTTCTAGAAAGCCTGTTTATTTTTAGCCCCCTTTTTCTCACTTTGTCGGCTATTTATGTAAGAGTCTGATGTCAGAAGAAGCCGGTTCAGCACATCTTCATTGCAGGCTTTTCTAGAAAACTTCCTAGAGAAGCTTTCCCTATCTAGCCGGAAGTGCTTGTTGCGGACCTCCGCAGGCTCTTCTGACAATTGACCAATAGGCAGAAGCGCGTGAGATATTACACTTAGAGAATGTACCAATATTTTATGTACAGTAGGGCTCATTGGTTGCCAGCTGTACAAGTTAATGTAGTAATACGCTACATCCATAGTGTAGGCAGAAAATTTTTCTAAATCTATTTTAAATTCTGACGATACGACTTCTAAAATTATTCTACATTTTTTAATAAGATCTTCGTCAATACCCGTGATGGATGCTGCTTTTTATGGGTCGGAAAAGAATTTGCGAGAGGTATTCCTGTCATTCGTGTTTCCGTATCCAGCCTTGGGAATATCTACTAGTAAACCTATTTTTCCCGGAATTCTTTTTGTATCGTTGACTTTGCGGTTCCTCGTTAAGCCATTCCTCGTTTGTTTCCAGGAAACAGGTCTCCGTACTGTTGCACACTAACCACTTTCGTTTATATACCGCTTTAAATGACTTGATTGTTTTGAAAAGTTCGTCATTTTTCTCAGCGGCGGGGGGGGGGGGGGGGGGGTGGGTCACTTTGTCACTTCCACTAACTTCTTGACCAAATCTTGGAACTTTCCGTAAAGCAATCGCTGCGGGCTAGCTCTAACTAATTCATGAAGCTCTTTGCTAGTCATAGATATCACACAATGTAGAGAGTTTGATACCATAAAAATAATCGTTAGAAAATCGCGGTCAAAGAGACAGTTTTCAGAGTTAAAATTATCTTTTATGTGAATGTATGTGAATGTTTTTGCTACCTAGTATGATTGCACATATCCTCGAGTTTATTAAAATATTACTATGATGCAGTGGCAATGAGTTGCACATGTTTAAAAATACGAATTTTAACAAAAAAATTAGGAAAAATCCAATTGTTTTAGCCATGTTGATATACTATGAAGTAGGACATGAATAAGCTCTCTTAATAAATAAAACGGATCATAGAATGTAGCACATACCTTGATTGATAGAATCCATGGCATTTCTTGTATCTTGAATCACTTTGCAAATAAATTAAGGCACGGAGAAATAATGGTTTTTTAGAGTTGCCGCGAACAGAGACGAGTATTGTCAACAAGCGCTAGGTTCCGACTGCTCGTGTGGCGAACGGGGACTCGGAAGCAGGTAGAGATTTTGCCATGTGACACGTGGATTATCTACCTTTTATGGGATTAAGCTTGAAGTCTAGTAGACCATTTCGAGAAATTCGATTTATGGCCAGGTTTTTGGTTGTTTTACTAGTCTGTGCGCTGGGTGACTATAACGATTTGTATCTGAAGACAGATGTCTTGTTATTAGCCAATATTTTCGAAAACTTTCGAAATGCATGCGTTGAGAGCTATGGCCTAGATCCCGCGTATTACTACACATTGCCCGGATATACCTGGGATGCAATGTTAAAACACTCGAATGTCAAGTTTGAATTACTAGCTGAAATCGACATGGTTTTATTCGTTGAGCGGGGTATACGCGGTGGTCTGAGTCAATGCTCAAACCGATATGCACACGCTAATAACAAGTACATGGAGTCGTTTGATCCATCGAAAGCATCATCACACTTGATGTATTTTGATGTCAACAATTTGTATGGATGGGCAATGTGCCAGCCCTTGCCATATGCAGATTTTCGATGGGTCAACGACGCGTCCAATTTCGATCCATCATGCATCGCGCTAGACTCATCTATAGGCTACATCCTTGAAGTCGACTTGACCTACCGTTTTGTCCAATACATGAAAAACCGCAGGGTAAGCGGGAAGAAAAGCTGTTAGCAACCGTCCGCGATAAAAAAAAACGCTACATCATACACTACCGGAATTAACAACAGTGCTTACGCCATGGGCTTCGCCTCACGAAAATCCATAGAGTCCTACAGTTTACACAATCCCCATGACTGCGTTCGTATATTGAGTTGAATACCCAGTTTCGAACGCTTGCCAAAAACGATTTTGAAAAGAATTTGTTCAAATTAATGAATAATGCGGTCTTTGGCAAAACGATGGAAAATGTGCGCAATCAAGTAGATGTAAAGCTATTAACAAAATGGGAGGGCAGATATGGCGCAGAGGCAATGATTGCGAAGCCAAACTTCCACAGCCGAAGTGTTTTTTCGGAAAACCTCGTTGCCGTGGAATTGCGCAATCTCGAGGTGAAATTCATCAAGCCGATATATGTGGGGATGTGCATACTCGATATATCTAAAACGTGCTTGTATGGATTTCATCACGAGTATATGGTACCTCCGTATCGAGATAAATGTAAAGTCATGTATACCGATACGGATAGTCTCATATATGACATTGAGAGCGATGATATATATGCCGACGTGAAGCGCGACATTTCAAAATTTGACACGAGCGATAATTCAGCGGACAATAGGTATGGTATACCGCTCGTCAACAAGAAGGTACCCGGTCTCATGAAGGACGAATGTAATGAAGCAATTATGACGGAATTTACTGGACTTCGATCGAAAATGTACGCGACACGTGTCGAGGGTAAGAAGGACACGAAAAAAATTAAAGGTGTCAAGAGTAGCGTTGTGGCTAGGACAATCACGTTTGACGATTATGCACGATGCTTGAGGGAAGAAGTTGAAATGGAGCGTAGTCAAACGTGCATTCGATCAAAGTTGCATAAGGTCTACCATTCGCGAGACGAAAATTGCTCTGAGTCCTCATGACGATAAGCGGTATATCATACCTGGGACCTCTGATACCCTATCATGGGGGCATTATAGAATACAGTCGTAAAAAGTTTTGTAAATTTTTTTTTCTACACCCACGATGTGCAATTGTGTACATTTTTGTGAATATCGATGTATAAAACTAGTGAAAATTATGTATATATTTTGTTCACTCGATGTTAAAATTATGTTTGTTGTATATATTTAATTGTGCAAAAATGGATTTTATTATTTTCCGTAAATAAAGGAACGGATTTTTTATAATCCCATGTGTTTATTTACTCTATCCATCTCCTCATGTTCCACGAGAAAGGGCGACGGCGAGAAGGAGGGAAGCAAGCCTGCTGTGGAGTCGGTCAGAGGCCTTGGAGGGATGCGGTGACGACCAGCAGGTCAAGAGTCATAAAACATACATATTTTTCGACTTTCTTTATTATCGACTACAAATCGGACTTACTTATCCAACTATTGTGGCTATTGTCGAAACCTAACCACTTTACAAACATTCGATTACCGCGCTTCTTCAATAGCGCTTGAATGAGATAGATATCGGGGTGCTTGACACTGAGAAGCTCTTGTTCGTAAAAATCACCGGCGATCGGTTCATCCTTATGGTCCTTCAAGTGGCATGTGACGGTATGAGTTTTTTTCACACGATAGATTGTAAATATGTCCGTTGTCCAGTTTGGGGTGTAACCCTTTTCGAAAACAGTCTTAAATTTGCTGATTCTCACTTTTTCACCAACGGCGAATTTCGGCAATCTTTTCATTGGAGGCTTATTGAAAATCTGCTGCAGTTACTTCTCATTTTTCGCGTTGACATTTCTCGGCTTCATCTTAATGGTGCGGTGTACAGAATCACTGTACTCGGCTACTAGAGTATCAAGAATATCGATCCAGTTATAATTACTACGAAGACTAAATTGCATCCACATCTTGTTCTTCAATGTACGATTGAAACGCTCGCAAATGGATGCCTTCATGATGGCCTTAAAGTCGCAATTGAAGAATTCTTTTCCCCGATCGACGTGTAAGTTCTGCGGTATGCGTCCCTTAACGAGGATCGACTTCATTGCTGCTGCTGCATCTTTACCACTCTTACTCAGCATTGGCACGGTCCAGGCGAATTTTGAGAAGGTATCGATGACGGTGAGGAGAAATTTGTGTTTGGAGTTGTGACGCGCGTATGATGACATATCGACGAGATCAGCTTGCCAGGTCTTGTCCAGGCCACGGATGTCCACATGTCGACGCGGATAGTTTCGTCGAGCAGACTTATGTAGCTCCAGCACGACAGCGCCCCTTTTTTCGTTCATTTTCCAGTCTACTCAGTCGTGCGTCCAATTCAGCAATGACGTTTGAATTACGAATCACCAAATCTTGTAGAGTTTTGACATCGGCCTCGAGTGTCCTCGCAATGTCTCGTATCGTAGCTTCAAGTCCATTAACCAACAACTGACTACTCTCATTCATTTCTTTGCGTATGTTCTTAATGATAGTTCGAGATTTCTTTTGTAACGCACTTAGAGTGATGGCGTCATCTTCTCCTTCCCGATTTGCAATGTTACACAATCGTTTCTGCCCCAAGTCATAATGACCATCTGTGGTAATTCTAAAGCCAATTCCGGGTCGACCTGGAGGACCTTGCTTACTGTGGAGTACACTCCTACTTGAATGACGTCCAAACACATCGACACTCATGATGCAAATGCGTAAATTCTCCGATGTCGAGTTAATAAATAATTTCACCTTCGCGCAATTTCTCAATAATCGATATAATTTCATTCGCATGTGATGAATTTCCGGCTGCTTGGGATGCCAGAAGCAAGCGAAGACGATCCACTAGCTCGTTTGGATTGTCCCAATAAATATAGTCCAATTGGGTGTTTTTTCTAGCTAGCGTATACTTTGGCATGCCCTGCCCCACATGATGATCGACTATATTTGCGATTTATGTGTTAAATTTGTGGCTGGTGTTACGTCGTATAGCCTCACTAGGCTTGTACAATTTTTTGTGCGCATTCGTCGTGATTACAATCTTTTCGTAGTTTTTTAAACCATACGGTGTGAGAGTTTCGACATTTGGCACTTTTTTAAACAACAGCTCCGTTAATCCAACAGTTTTCGCATAACTCGCATCTCCCACACGAATATGTTGAGAGTCGAAAATTATCGGAGAATTGCCAATCATTAATTTGTTGTTAGCGAGATTTCGTACACTATATAATACATCCAAGCTTGCCTTTCTATTTGTTTGTAATAGCAAAAGATATTCGCTGATCAGCTCATCGACATTTTGCGAGTCATCATCCTCATATATCAATTTAAAAGAATCTTGTGTTTCACTCTTCAAGGAATCATGATTCCTCATTTTCATGGATCACACTATTTATCGCATCTCCTTCTTCAACATTATCATCCACTTTTTCATCCTCAATTTCCTCCTTCACCGCCACCACCTCACCGTTTTTATACGACACCAATTTTTCCAATGGCCCCACTATAGGCTTAAAGACATCCTGCATTCTCTGCTGATCGCTATCTTTCCCAAGTTTCATCATTCGATGCTTTCGTCTAATTGCATCGCTCGCCTTGGCAATTTCACGCCATACATCCTTTTCACGCAACAATTGTTCGCTTTTCATGTTGTCACTACCATGGCATGCGCAGTACTGTCTGTTCAACTACCAGCGACAAGTCATTTATCAATGGTGAGAAAATAATCAAAACCTTGTCTATATCGACCTCCGTTAATATCGCTATCCTTGTCAATCGTGATAAATGCATACTTGTCAGAATTCCAGCATTTCACGCACATATTTTTAAAGCACGTATAAGTCATATCCGTATTAACATGGTCATTGTAGACGTGTTTGAGATTCATATCATCCTGCTTGAAAGCACCACGAAATTTGCATTATCTTTCACGAGATGTTTGGGGATACGAGTGTACGTCTGACAAAGATAAAAACTGTCAACAATCTTGTGTCGTCCCATGGAAAAGAAGGCCCGAACATTATCCTGCTTTTCGCATGCTAGGTCATCAAAGATGAACATAGAGTTGGATCGTGCATCACTTGGTCCTATCACTTGTTCATGCGCCTCGAATGGATGATATCCAACTCCAGTTCCAGGTTCGAGTAGGTGTTCGAGCAATTTATACTTTGGCTGCTTAAGCGATTTCAAATACAAGTAAATGTTCTCAAATCTCAAACCATTCGGATGGATGATGAGAGTGAGCAAAGCGTTGGTGTTCCCACAATTCGATGGACCACAAAACAGTACACGTATACTATCCGGCAATAAATTCCAATGACGTTTTTGTTTCTTTGTCGCTCCACGGTCGTCGACAAACTCGTCGAAATTTATCACGAGAAGTCCGCCTCCGACAGTTTGCTTCCTGGACGTCATCTCACACACGACTAACGACCAAATTATATAAATAGGCTTCTTATAGGGATTATCCGTCAGTCGCGTATTGTCTCTAGACATGATTGTGCATGGGAAGAGTGGTAAAGGTTTGGTCAACCGCCTAATCAACAAACGCCCCGTTGAACTACATTTGCCTGGGTATCAGTATTGTGGACCAGGCACAAAGTTGGCCAAGCGCCTTGCTCGTGGTGATCCGGACATTAATCCATTAGATACGGCTTGTAAACAACACGATATTGCGTATTCGAAAAATCCGGATAATCTTGAGGCGAGACATTTGGCGGATAAAGTGTTGGCTGAGGCAACGTGTTAGCGCGAGAGACGCTAGTATCGGTGAACAAGCCAGTGCTTGGGGTGTGGCAGATATTATGAAGACAAAGAGAAAATTTGGCATGGGAATGAAGGGCCGCAAGGGTGGCGTTTGCTTGAAAAAGATAATTGGCGCTGCAAAGAAGACAATGATTCAAAGTAATGATCGGCATGAGATTATCAAATCAGCTCTAAAGGGTGCTCGTGCAGCGGTAAAGTTGCAAGGTGGTAAAGTGCGCACCCTTCGGGTTCTACCTGTACCCCATAAAATTGGTGGTTTATTGCCCTTCCTCGTGCCCTTTTTTGCGGGTCTTAGCGCTGCGGGTGTTTTGTCAGGTGGTGCGGCTAGTATAGTTAAAGCTGTAAATGCTGCTCAAGCAGCTAAACATGAATTGAATGAAAGTAAGCGTCATAACCGAACAATTGAAGCGATTTCATTAGGCCGGGGTCTACATCTGAAACCGTATAAGCAGGGATTGGGCCTCCATATCAAGCCAAAAAACTAGAAGTAACGCTTCCACACCGACCTCTCAGCGACCGCGGCCTACTCAACTACGCAAAAATCCTAAAGATTCCACATTTTCGTGGAGTTTACATGCGCGATACATTGCCAGCGGGTGGACCCCTCAAATGTGAAGCAGCAATTGTAAATTTGGATGAAAATGTCGGTCCTGGCACGCATTGGGTCGCTTACAAAAAGACCAGATCAAAAGTCATCTCGTTTGATAGTTTCGGCAATCTTCCACCACCATCCGAGCTCATGAGATATTTCCGTGTCGGTAGCGTTAATTATAATTATACTAGATATCAGGAATATCATACGATTGAATGTGGACATTTGTGTCTCAAGTTTCTTTGTCGGCAGCTGCAGCACAAAGACAAATATACACTGTGTATAGGAGGGAAATGACGGGGGGGAATTCAGTTGTCAATTTACCAGCATCATGGATGAAAGTTTAACATTGACCATATCTGGCTCATCGTCCATACTCGAGGCCCAATACTTTCCCCCCATCGAACTCTCGCCACACAAAAATTATACTCTCGGCCTCGTGGAATTGTTAACCTTCAATTCTATTCCCAATATCGACGTTGACCACGATAAACTTTACGTGGGAGATGAGGTGTTGACGATACCTACGGGCAGTTATGAAATAGAGGATATTGAGACGTTTGTACAAGCAGAGCTCTCGCGTAAAAACATCAGCATCAGTATTCAACCCAACAATAACACGCTACGCAGTGAGATCGAGTGTGATCATGATGTAAATTTTGAGCCAAAAGATTCTATTGGGCATCTACTAGGCTTCACCGCACGCAAATTGGAAGCTAATAAAAGACACGAATCCGATCGTCCAGTAGCCATTCTCAAAGTGAACGCCCTACGTGTTGAATGCAACATTACCGCTGGTGCCTATATTAACGGACAAAAAGTACACACAATTCACGATTTTTTTCCATCTGTGCCACCGGGCTATAAGATCATTGAAGTTCCCTCCCACGTAATTTATCTGCCAATCACGAGCCGAACAATTGACACGATACAGCTTCGCATAGTGGATCAAGACGGTGATTTGGTAAATTTCCGTGGTGAAGTAATCACCATACGCCTGCATTTAAAGTCGTGATGGACATTGTTTTCAACAGATCTTCCAATAACAATAAACGGCCATGGATAAAAACAATCAGTCATAGACCAGCGCCCAAAGTGCTAACACCTCAAAACGGGCTACTCTTGAAGAATTTGGGTCTCAAAGTGCGTGGCGAAAGCGTGTAAAAAATTATTTAGTCTGTGCTCTGTGCATCTGTTGTGTGAAATGGAAGAAGAAATTGTAAACATTCAGACACCCGTGGTCTTTGATGAATCCACCATACATTGTGAGATTCACGCTCATCAGCCACATGCATCTTCAACCTTCAATAACAGCGATGAAGTCCGTATTGCCATCCAACATCAAGACCTCTCCATCCTGCCGAGTAAGAGTTCCCTACACATATGTGGGAAATTATCAAAGCGTGACGGGGCGCCAACCACTGCTACAAGTCTCGTCAACAATGCCATTTGTCATTTGTTTGAGGAAGTGCGATATGAGTTGAATGCCATAGAAATCGATTGTAATAAGAAGTCGGTATTACAAGTGTAATTAAGGGATATTCATCTCTCTCACCGGCCAAAAGTTCTATGCTCGAGAACACTGGATGTCTCGATGTCGAAGAGACCAAGCAGATTGTAGATGTATCGGGAAACTTTGATGTCTGTATACCGCTCAGCATGCTCCTCGGATTTGCCGAAGATTATCGGAAAATTGTCGTAAATGCCAAGCACGAGTTGATTCTCACGAGATCAAAGACCGACGACAATGCCATTGTACAAACAGCGCCCGAAGACTACAAACTCGCATTGCATAAAATAGAATGGCTCGTGCCGTATGTGGCAGTCTCGGATCAGCGAAAAATTCAACTGTTGTAACGTCGCGAGAAAAAGCACTATCTATTTCTTTTTCCTCTCCTATTTTATTCAACTCCGGCGAAAACGCGGGCTTACCCGATGCCACATGGAAATCGTGGAAAACTACGAAAACCAATACACACGATAACGGCATTCTCATTTTTCGACGGGTCCTTATATTTTCTTTAGAATTAGGCGTACCACAGCCGAAACGAAATATATCGATAAGAAGCGAGCGTCGCGCATCATTTCCCACGCGAGAGCACAGTCGGTCTTGACCATATCTACACGCAACCGTCAAACGCAGTTGATGATAAAATCCTTAGCCATAAGAACGTACAACACACGAAGACACACGAAAATATCCAAATCCTTACTCCACAAAAATATACATTCTCCAAAAGAAAATCCTTCATGCCGAAAAGTTGACCCGGCAATAAAACTACGTTGGTATTTCCCATGCGCTCTCACACCTGGGTCAACAAAGCCTATCTTGAGGCAAGCGGGGCGACGCGACCAAGGCCCTTTTTCCTCCCTAAATTTTTCCAATGCTCCAGATAACGAGACGCGGACTAGTTTCCGAGAATCGAGATGGAGAGCACACACATCATGGTCTACACTCAATCATAGTCTCCAAAAATATTTCCCCTTCCAACTCGACCAATCATTTACACTCGTAAATGTCCTACATCCTTTCCACCAATCAAAAAATTAACGCATGACGAAAATGCACTTTTCGAGACACTTCTTCTCCCACCATCCCAGCATCCAAAATATCCTGCAAGCTAGGACAGAAAAATCTTGGAGACAGTGTTCCATCACCACTCGTTCAGGCCTAGTCTCCCAAGAGTGTTCCATCACCACTCGTTCAGATCTAGTCTGCCAACAGAGTGTTCCATCACCACTCGTTCAGATTTTGTCTCCCAACAGAGTGTCCCATCATCAATCGCTGAGAAAAAGTCTCCCTTCAAGCTCTATCGCGTACGAACAAAAATCAAGCAACAACGTTCACCGGAACAATTGCAAAAACTGTCTCCATAAAGCAAACGCGAACTTTAGCGTCCAAATTATATTTTATAATAACGCAAACTACAAGAATTTTATTAAGTATCTAAGTTGAATGTGTACATCGTATTGTTTTGCGTACATCGTAATTTAATTCCAACCTCGTCTCGCCATAAATACCCACGTGTTAAAAATTTTGTGTCGACGTGAGCCATCATTGTTACTAAGCGTGCGCAATCGAGGGGTCCGACCTACCTGCGGAGGCCCGAACCCTACGGCTATAAACAGATTAGCGTATCTACGACGCATCGGCAAATGTAAGCAAAATATTTGATGTATATTTTTGTATTATTAATTTAATAGAATTAACCAAATTGGTTAATTATAATAAACCGCGAATTCTCGATCATTTGCGTAAAGCAATTCATTTATCAATCGAGTCACTGCGTCATTCCCACATTTCCATGCACCTTTCCCTTTTACACCCTCATCCCGAGCTAGTGCGCTAGGCGTTGGCTAAAAAGAGGGAACCGCCATAGGTATATACCCACGTCCCCTCAGGACGTGACACTGTTAAAGTTTCTCGCCAAAGACGCACCAATCTCCATGAGTTTCCGAACATAGGAACTGTATGAATATCCATTGCTGCCTGCCACCTCCAAGCACGTGTAGTCTGTGAACACTTCGAATCAGCTGGAGAAGCC
Source organism: Ophion slaviceki (assembly GCA_944452715.1). Classification (NCBI taxonomy): domain Eukaryota; kingdom Metazoa; phylum Arthropoda; class Insecta; order Hymenoptera; family Ichneumonidae; genus Ophion; species Ophion slaviceki. The sequence continues at coordinate 13,867,766 of OX101795.1, forward strand.
ACGATATGTCATACTCGCGCTGCAGACGGGACGGAAAAATAAGAAACAACACTGCTACATGCTAGCACATGCTAGCCACTTTGATCATTGTAACCTGAGCGACGTCAAACTATACCTCAACTCGCAATGTTATCCATATGGAAAATTGAATTTGAACATTGATCAAAATCAATATGCTCTTCTCTACGAGATGTATGCGAATTTTCAACCGACCTATTACAGCAAAGAGGCTGAATCATTGCTGAGCAGGAATTTTTAGAAAAAACCCCCCTCGTTGTCATTGACTGCTCAAAACAAAACGATTCGCTCAAGTCCGGCCCTGTTGACGTGCGCCTTGAGTTTGAATTGAAAAACAATATTCCGCCACAAACTTCAGCGTACTGTATGATCCTCCATGATCGTATTGTCGAGTACTATCCAATCAGTGGTGGAGTTAAAAAATTGGTATAAAATCATGCCGATGACTCGCGTCCACTTCAGTCAACATGGAGCTTATCGTCGATGTGCAGGGCTTCAAGAGACCCGTCAACGTATTTGTCCTAAAGGAGATGTCGATCGTCGAACTCCATGAGAAGAACGCTGAACCGCTGACATTCTTCTTCGATGCACCATTCGCCTGGGACGCTTTACCGGCCAAGTACAAAATGACAAACAAGTGGCTGGAACGCAATTATCATGGAATACGATGGGATCACAGCGGCATACCATACGAGGCACCTAGAACGACAATTCGAGAAATCTTGGAAGGAGCTCCTACGATCTATGCCAAGGGATTCGAGAAGTGCTTATGGCTATCGAGATTCACGGATTCAGCAACAAAAGTCATCGATCTGGAGACTCTGGACTGTCCATCGCTGCAGAAGTTGCCGAAAATCGCAAACGTTAAATGTCCCCATCATTCCTTCAATACAAAATAGAATTGCGCCAAAGCGAATGTAAAGTCGTTGAAAAGCTGGCTCTCTGTGTACGAAGCGTGAGCGAGGGATTTTTTTTAAATGAATAAAAACATTTTGAACAATTGTCGTTCTCCATTTATTCCCTATATCTACGGCGAATACAGTTTGACGAATTTTTTTTTTTTTACATCATATTCGACGAAAAAGTTTTTTTTTTGTACATTTTTACATAGCACTAAGCGTTGAAAACTCTACGATGGTGACGATGCTGGCTGCTGTTGAACTCGTTGTTTCCACCGGGTCTTCACGAGCGTTCTTTTCCACCATACTCAGACTCGATGGAACTCGACGCTGTTGTATTTTCCACCAATGTACTTCATGTAGAGTTGACCATTGCGCGCCAGTTGCAGCATACTCTCGAATATTGTCGGATCTTGGTCGAAGGCCTTCACATGTCGCGCCGGTAAGAAGACGGAGAACTCATCCGCGATGTCTGCGATGTAGCGTTTCCCAAATTTGGTTTGTACGGCCCTTATGTCGGAGATTAGTCGTTCCGACTTAACGGGGAGTTCTGACAGCTTCTTCGTTGGGAGGAATTCTGCCATCCGGCCGACTTTATTGATACTCGAGAGATCCATTTTCCCCGCACTTTTAAAGTTCTTTTTAGATGTTGATGGTGCAGTGGAATCGTGCAGTCTGAGCGTGGTCCACGAAATTATAAGCTCCCTCGTAAGCCTCCCACTCAAAGTTTCACGCCCCCCCCCCTTCTAATCGTGAAAAACAGGTTTGAACACGTTCGAAGAACCGTGGGAATCCCCCCCCCCGACATTTTTTCATGCTCCCGAAAAACAGGTTCAAACACGTTCGAAGAACCTCGTACGTGGAGAATTTTCACAGCATTTTGTACGCTCCCGACGTTGAGGTGGAGGGCCATCGATGTGATCTTTCATCTGTGGCGTATTACAATGCTCCAAGCATGGAAGATATGATATCACTTCACTGTCATTCCGATGATGTTCTGGCAAACGATCCCATAATAAGCCAACATATTTACCCCAATATTTTAGGAGCAAGACCTTTGGAACCTGTTCGAGCTCGTTTTTGGTCAAGTCCAGGGGGTGCTTGGCCGGATGCACTGCGTACATACTCGCACATGCAAATATCTTGACGTTATATTTCGGAATCGAGACTTCGACTTTTCAAGAGCTGCGCTCAAGTGGTCCATCCGCGGTCCCTTTGATCCCTAAAGATTATAGCTTTTCCAAGGAACCTGTCAGGACCTGTCTCGAGTGTCGGCGAGCTTTGAGACGGGGCGGATGCAATTGACATTGTCTTTCGGAATGGAACCAGCTACATGTCATAAATAATGGGCTTTGAAAGGCGCCGCTCTTCATGTGGCGCCTAGCGTTTCCATATGACCGAAAATTTTCCGACCCATATATGGTTGTCACACACACATGCACGCACGCTTTTCCAAGAAACCTGTCAGGACCTGTCTGTCGGCGAGCTTTGAGACGGGGTGAACACACACACACACACAACACTTATAGACGGCGGTTTCCCCGCCAGTCGCTCCAAGGACCACATGCCCCCCCCACATAGGCCACTCTGTGACGTCACTCGCGCCCAGCCCCCCCCCTGAACACCACCCCTCCATGGACCCCCCCTGGACCCCCTCCCCCTGGACATCGCCCCCTGGACCCCCCCCTGGACCCCTCCCCCTGGAGCAAAATAGCATCAGCGAAGTTTTCTTTCAGTTTCTCAAAAGCCTGACCATGTTCCGCGTTCCACTTCCACGCTTCTTTAGCCTTGAGTAATTCCCTAAAGGGCTCTATGAAGTTAGCATGTTTTAGGCTTAACTGTCGGTAATACGTGCAAATTCCTATAAACTGCTGGAGCTGCTTGCGACTTTTCGATTCGGCAAAGTTTCGGATGATCGCCAACTTATCCGGATCGGGACGAATTCCCTCGACGGTCAGGACAAATCCTAGAAACTGAACCGACGAATGGCAGAACACCGACTTATCCAAGCGAAGAGTAAAGTTATTCTTTTCGAGCATCGTAAAGACCCGCTCGAGATGTTCCATGTGCTCCATCCATGAAGGCGATGTAATCAGCAAGTCGTCAATGTACAAAGTTAAGAAGGAATCAAATTCTCTACCAAAGATGTGACTGAGCGCTCTGATGAATCCACTCCCTGCAGTCTTAAGACCAAAGGGAATGGGGCAAAAATGGTAGAGCGTCGTCCCATACAAAAAAGCCGTATATGGGCGAGACGCCTTATGTAAAGAGATCTGCCAGTACCCATTGGCAAGATCCGATTTCGTCATTAGTCGAATACCATGATATTTTTGCATTATTTCATCTATTAATGGCGGAGATTCTTTATCGGTCTCAATTACGTCATTTAAAAAGCGTGCATCGAGGCAAATGCGCAATCTACCGTCCGACTTCCGCACGATTCTGAGGGGGTTACAGTAAGCGCTAGTGGATCTTTCAATGATTCCTTGGTGCAGTATCGCCTCCAGCTCCTGTTGAACAGCTTCTCGATACGCGAGCGGAACCGGATACGACTTTCGAACCACTACATTGGCTTTAGCTAATCTTATTCTATGCTCATAGTTCCCCGCCGGACCAGGCTTAAAGGAGAACAATCCTTGGTGTCGGGCTATCGCCGCACACAGCATCTCTCTCTGCAACGGTGACAGCTGTGAAACTTCAGCTACCATTTGGAGGACATCCGTATAAAAATTCTGATCTTCACCTTTTTCGTATAACAGACTGATATGTGCCGAGCCAGCCGGCCCTGACCATCCATTTCAACCTCATCCTCTACCTGAATCTCATCCTTCTCCTCTCCACACTCTAAATCCTCTAAACTGGATGTCATGGCCTTTCCTGATTCGGCACTGCCCAACTTCGTGATAGGATCCGGCACTCGAACACTCTGTCTTTTCAAATTCCACAACCGAGTGATTCGACACCACCTCCTGCTGATCTCGGGACTCTCTACCGAAAACTCCTTCAGTCACCTCTTTCCGAAAATTAGGTGATAAGATTTTGCTCGATTCGGCTAGCTGGAGACTTACACCGATTACCTGAATGACTGTAAGATCGTCAACGGTGGATGTTTGTATGCGTTCAGTATTTGGCATATCGAAGAAGACACTATCCCGGGAAATAATGACTCCATTGATCTTCAGACTCCCTACCTCATAATCAACGATGGCTCTGTTTTGGATGAGCCAATCGTTCCCTAGAATGGCTCCGGTCGACAAATAGGGCACCACGAGAAGTCG
>OX101795.1:13876960-13981960 GCA_944452715.1 Ophion slaviceki
TTAACTTTCCTTGAGATAGAAACAACCTGTGCTCGCCAAGACAGATTTGACTCAAAAATTACACCTAGGTTTCGCGCCTCTGTAACGTACGGGATGGAGACGTTTTGAACTTTTATTTGGGGCAGTGTCTCGATGTCAATGGTGTTTAGGTACCTGGCACTACCCAGTATAAGTATTTTGGTTTTTGCTAAATTAAGTTTAAGACCGTTTCTGGCTGAATATTGAGCAATTTTCTCAACATCGTATGTAATGCATGAGATTCCACGAAGCAATTCAGTTGGGGGGCAGCTAAGATAAATTTGTGTATCATCAGCGAACACTAAATGTTGTGAGTATTTTAGACCATGACTAATGTCGTTGATAAATAGCGTAAATAATAATGGGCCTAACACTGAACCCTGTGGAACGCCGGCCGCAATAGGCTGCCAACTAGAAGTTTCACCCTGGTTATCAAGAACTGCTTGTGATCTTCCGAACAGATAGGAAGCGAACCAGTCTAGCGCAGTGCTACCAAGTCCTATATGGCGTAGCTTAGCCAGTAGAAGAGCATGCGCCACCATGTCGAAGGCCTTACTGAAATCGAATAGAACAAGTATTGTGAGTTGTCGGTCATCAACACCTTTCTTAATATCATCGCATAGCCTTAGTAATACCGTCTGGGTGCTGAATCCCTTTCTGAAGCCTGATTGTCTATTATCAAGAATCCGATTTTGCTTTAAATAACTTGTGAGTTGATTATGAACAATTTTTTCAAAAAGTTTAGAAAGCTCGGATAAATTCGAAATTGGCCTTGTATCAGAAGGAGATAGCGGCGGATTTATTTTCAGATGTGGTCGTATATAGGCACGTTTCCACAGAGCCGGAAAATAACCAAGATGCAGGCAATGGTTGAAGAGTGTTGCAAGGGAAGATGAGATGCTGGAGGATGCAGAGACTATGGCAGAAGAAGGAATTCCATCTGGTCCGGTAGTGTGGGAAGGTGTGAGGTATGAAGAAATGAGCGACCTTACGGTAGTTTCTGTAATCTCAGAAAAATTAAAAATTGACAAACAAGGAGGTAGCATATTTAAAGTTTGAAAAAAACTGGGATAATCGATTTCCGAAAGCGCATTAGAAACAGCAACAAAATAACTATTGAGTTGATCAGCAGTGAAATAGTTAAGGGGAGAAGATACTACAGATTTTACTAAGCCAAGGGTAGCCAATTCTCTCCATAAGCGTTTTGGATCTGTTATGCTTGTCAAACACTTCAAGTGATATTCCGATTCAGCTGTGCGCATGTCTGCAGCCAACTCAGAGCGATATTGCCTGTAAAGTGCCATCCCAAGCAGATTTCCTGACCGCTTCGCTTTTTTGTATAATGAATTTCGGACATGGAAACGCCGTCTAAGGGCTGATGTGAACCACGGTACGTTGGGTTTGTTAGCCCAAAATTTTGTTCGTGGCGCATGCTGTTCTAGCGACTTTAATAGAACACCACATAGGGTTGCACATAGCAGGTCAATGTAGCCTGTTGATACGTCTCCACTTGGTAAAGCAGCACGATCATCTTGTAGGAGCTGAGACACCGTAGCCGAGAAGGCTTCTGGATTGAAGTGTTTAAAGTTGCGGCGCATAATGCTACGACCTGGAAACTTTTTTTTATCGAGCATGTAACTTAGTTCCAGCAGATCATGACCCGCAATGTACGGAGCGCCTGATTTAATAAATGTGCTAACCTTGTCGCTCGAATCAACCATAATGACATCTAGTAAAGAATCAGAGTTAGCTGTATGATGCGTATCGTCTGAGTTCACTATAAATAGTGAATTTGCAAGGGCGAAATCACGTAAGGCCTTAGACTCAATATTACTTTTCAAGAGGTCACAGTTGAAGTCACCTGCAATGATTATATTAGAGTAAGCAAATGAAAATCTGTTTAGTGTCTGAGTTATAACATCGAAAAGCCGCCCTTTGGGCCGGCGATAGACTGAGGCGAAAAGCACTGGTTGCCCAGTCGGGTAGCGGATATCTACTAACATAAATTCTGGAGCGTTATTAAATTGTGCCGGTGACGTCGCAAGTACTTTGGCTCTAAGTGAGTTGTGAATGTATAAGATCACTCCTCCACCTCGCTTATCGAGTCGATCATTTCGAATATGGAAATAGTTTTGCAGTCGAATTAAGTCATCAGAAATTAACGGGTGAAGCCATGATTCAGAAATACTTATTACATGATATTTCTTAGCTGATGCTAGTATTCTCAACAGATTTAGATGCGCAATCAGCGAATTTGCATTAAAACAAGCACAATGAAGCAGATTTGGTACTGAAGGCGATGCTACAATTTGAGTGTCTTCAATGCAACCCCTCCGTGGCATAGGGAGTCATACAATCTTATTCAGATCTTCATCCGAGTGGATCTCAAAAGCCTGGACTCCATCACTCTTCCGAACTCTGATAATACCTGAGCGTACCGATACATATTTGTAGCTCGCCGAAGCAACCCTAGCTTTAGTTTTTCTCAGAAGCTGATACATATTCGATAGTAAAAACTCGTTTACGTAGATGCGACCGGGCTGATCGAGACCGAATACCTCGCGTATAGATAAATCTTTTTTTGTTGCACGCTTTTTAGCAATAATATGGTCACGAACTTGAGTGGATTTGAGCGTAACTAATAGTGACTTCACTAATTGTGATGAGGTGTTTGCCGACCCGGGCACTCCTTCACCCACTGCAGTCGACCCTCTTCGCGGCAAAACCCGAATATCGAGAATATCACTTAGTAAATGACTACTATCCAGTGCAGCAAATACTTTCTGAGCCAACCCGTCGTGTGTATCTGAGAGAGCTGACGGAATTCCAGTGAGTAATAATTCTGACGAAATATGTGTATTGTTGCTGCTTGATACCGATCGGCGTTGCTCAAGTTCGTGAAGGATCCGACCGCTAGTGGCTTGCAATTGGGCAATAGTCTCGTCGTGTCTCTCTACCTTTGCTACAAGCTCAGGAAGACTATTTAGTTTCTTTGCAATATCGTCGATTATAACGGTCTGCCGTGCAATAATATCCGAGAGCTTAAGATTACTTTCATTTGTTTCCTTCATGGTTTGCATCATTTGTTCTAATAAATGGTTATCCATGTCGCCGACGCTTTTTACTGACTCCTCAGAGTTTTCTAGAAAATCCGCACGACGTGATAGTTGGCACGCAGTTTGACAATAAACAGTGTCACGACCTGCGGTTTCGGTTTGACCAGAAGCACACTGTGCAGCTGTAGAATCCTCTAACTTATTAGCGAGAAATTCCGGCAAATAATTCTTAAGATTTTTGACACAACAGGCATTTGCACTACGATATGCAAGATAGGCGGCACAACAGCCTGGGTGAAAAATATTCTCACAATCTGTACAAGTCAGGGCTTGCCCTGCAATTTTTCGCATACATTTGAAGCATATGCGAGGCATATGACACTACGATTTTAACAGGTAGTTGAAATGGCGCAGTGATAATATGAAGCACCTTGTGCCTAGCCGGCATAGATTTTCATCGGTGTATTGAAGATGCTCAATAATCTGCTTTACGTCACACCTGAGAGTTTTGGTAGACAGTCGAGCGTGATGAAAGTATGTGTGAGATACACAACAGACGATAAGGTGTAGACTGACCGCTTGATGTGTTGGGGATACCTTCGTTACTAGTATAGGTGCGAATAGTCAACAAATCGGTGAGTGTAGCTATGTGTACACGGCAATCGCAGATCCCAACAGTGTAGACAGCAATTTGCGCATGCGCCGTGAGGACGTCGTGATGTGGATGATCTCTTTTGGCACAGCTCACGAAATCAAAATCCGTAAAACGATGGTGGATGTCCAATAGCTTAATGCAGTGTTTCGAATATCAGTGCAGGCGTCGAGCAATAAAGTGCGCGCTCAATCTGCGAAGAAAAAACGCCCGAAGGCAGACTTCGGCAGCGAAAAAGTTCGAAGTAAACGGAGCTCGAAAAATATGCGTCTTGCGTACTCACCAGTCAAGAGAGAGAGAGGAGAGAGAGAGAGAGAGAGAGAGAGAGAGAGAGAGAGAGAGAGAGAGAGAGAGAGAGAGAGAGAGAGAGAGAGAGAGAGAGAGAGAGAGAGAGAGAGAGAGAGAGAGAGAGAGAGAGAGAGAGAGAGAGAGAGAGAGAGAGAGAGAGAGAGAGAGAGAGAGAGAGAGAGAGAGAGAGAGAGAGAGAGAGAGAGAGAGAGAGAGAGAGAGAGAGAGGGAGCGAGGGAGTGGGAGGGAGAGAGAGAGAGAGAGAGAGAGAGAGAGAGAGAGAGAGAGAGAGAGAGAGAGAGAGAGAGAGAGCGAGAGAGGAAGAGCTCGAGTGCATATGCTCGTCTTTTCCGCTGGGCGTTGCCAACCCGATCTCCTCGCCTAGAGGAACCCACAGGGGGTCCGCCGACCCGCGCGGCACTTCAGGGAGTATCCCCGAACTCTATCGCGTAGCGCGTTATTCACATCAGAGGATTTTGACCAAACCAGTCAGTACAATCTCTACCGCATATCTGAACGGTGTATTGAAAGAAAAAGTTTTTATGGAAACACCAAAATACACATGCAAGTCACTGCAACGGATCCTCGAAACTGAGCCCAAAAACAGCGACATCGGAAAAAGGGCCGCGCAGATGTTAAGCAAGCTCGAACAAGGCGACAAGGTTTGCCTCTTGAAAAAGTCCCTCTACGGTTTGCGCCAGGCCGGCCGATGCTGGAACGAGAGAATTGACAAAGATTTGTTGAACTTCGGCGCCAAAAGATCGCTCGCGGATCCCTGCGTCTACATTGATTGCCCTATACGTCGACGATATTCTCGAAGCATCGCGAGACGACAACGAGATAGACAAATTCGCAAGTCATTTGTCGAAGTTCTTTGACGTCATCGATCTTGAACCGGTTACCTACTGTCTTGGTATGGAATTCGCCCAAAGGAAAGGCGAGATAACAATACCTCAGACCGGATATTAGAGACATTCCCGACAGATTCGGCGTGTCTGAGTCAAAGGCAGCATCAACGCCATTAGATCCTTGAACAAAACTGGATAGAAATGACGGAAATTCAAGCCCCGAGGACGTTCGCCTCCCCTATAGAGAACTCGTCGGATCGCTTATGTATCCCGTGAAAAATTTGCCGGCGCTTAAGATGCGGCCGACGCTTGGTACGATATTCAGCACCAACCACTAACACCCAGTGTTGGTCCTTTATACGGGCCAATGATTTGGCCACGATTCTGCCAGTGCTCATTTGAAGCATGACAAACCAACGCACACCCAACCTTGGGCCAAATATCGATTACCAACTGTCAGCCAACTATTGGATCCCAGTGTTGGCCCCGAACATGGGCCAATCGATTGACCATAGGTTTGCCAGTCTCGAATTCAAGCTCGGCACACCATCGAAGAGCCAACGCTGGGCCAGTATTAATTAATGACCGTCGGCCAATTGTCGGGGCGAGCGCAGGCCCTGAGTCTGAGCCAATCGTTTGACCGCGGTTTTGCCAATGCTTATTTTTAGCATGGCATTTTTAGCATGGCTCATAATGACTGTTATCTGAAATTCACTTTATTAAAAATAAAATTGATTTATACTAAAGTTTTGTGGTGGATTAAAAAATGCCGAGTTATTGAGATAGTATTAAGAAACGTCTAGTGTTAAAACGACGACAAAAATTATAAGACTCTTTACAGCAGGTTAGGATCAGAGGCAACGAAATGAAAAGACAAGTAGATAGTGAAACAAATTTGGAAACATTCCACGAACAAGTGATTGTACATAACGATGTTAGTGAATCTAATAATTTTTTCGATCAGCAATCATTGAGCACAGAAACTTGTGAATCTATTCGATTGTTGGCTAAGCGTTGGATTGTTTTGACAGCCCTACACTGGGCCAACACTAGCCCGAATATTGCGCCAACAATATGAAGCCGACCTTAACCCTACTGTGGGCCGGTGATCACGCCAACTGTCAGTTTAGTGTTGCACCACGGTAGGAGTGATCTCTTCGGGTCAACGCTGGCATGTACGGTTGGCCAATAGTAGGCTTACCGGAAATCCTAACAGTTGGCCGGGTATTGGCCCAATATTGGGCTAAAGAGATCACGATCATTGGCTGACGGTTCGCGTGATCACCGGCCCATAGTAGGGCTAAGGTCGGCTTCATATTGTTGGCGCAATATTCGGGCTAGTGTTAGCCTAGTGTAGGGCTGTCAAAATAACCCAATGCTTAGCCAACAATCGATGAGATTCACAAGTTTCTGTGCTCGATGATTGCTCACCGAAAGAATTATTAGATTCACTAACATGCTGCATGCAATTTTCTACGTCCTGTGATAATAAAAACTCATAATTACTGTTATCTGAAATTCACTTTATTAAAGTTAAATTCATTTATACTAAAGTTTTGTGGTATATTAAAAAAATGCCGAGTTATTATGATAGTATTAAGAAACGTCGAGTGTTAAAACGACGACAACAATTAAAAGACTCTTTACAGCAGGTTAGGATCAGAGGCAACGAAACAAAAAGACAAGTAGATAGTGAAACAAATTTGGAAACATTCCACGAACAAGTGATTGTGCATAACGATGTTAGTGAATCTAAAAATTCTTTCGATGAGCAATCATCGAGCACAGAAACTTGTGAATCTGATCGATTGTTGGCTAAGCATTGGGTTGTTTTGACAGCCCTACACTGGGCCAACACTAGCCCGAATATTGCGCCAACAATATGAAGCCGACCTTAGCCCTACTATGGGCCGGTGATTACGCCAACCGACAACCAATGATCGTGATCTCTTTAGCCCAATGTTGGGCCAATACCCGGCCAACTGTTAGGATTACTGGTAAGCCTACCATTGGCCAACCGTACATCCCAGCGTTGGGCCGAAGAGATCACTCCTACCGTGGCGCAACACTGAACCGGTAGTGCTGCCGTTCATCGGCCAATGGTAGAATGTGATTGGCGTGACGCTGGCTCGAGGTTGGGTCGGTTGTGTCGTTTTTCACGGGCCCAATGTTGGGCCAATATCCGGCCAACTGTTAGGATTTCCGGTAAGCCTACTATTGGCCAACCGTACATGCCAGCGTTGGGCCGAAGAGATCACTCCTACCGTGGCGCAACACTAAGCCGGTAGTGCTGCCGTTCATCGGCCAATGGTAGAATGTGATTGGCGTGACGCTGGCTCGAGGTTGGGTTAGTTGTGTCGTTTTTCACGGGATCTAGCCATTTGCATTCGCCCTGATATCACATTTGCCGTGAGCTACTTGAGCCAATTCAACTGCTGCTACGATAAGAGCCATTGGGCTGCAGCTAAACGAGTCTTACGATATCTTCAAGCGACCAGGGACGTGGGCCTAACTCGAGTCAAAATTTTTAGCCTCCTCTAAACCCTCGCAGGACCCATTTCTTTTGTAATACATAAACCGCCAGCCTCTGTTGAACCGACGAAACCCCATTTGTCGAGTTCAGTGCCATGAAGATATCTCCTCTTGGTCCAGTAGTAGCCTCTGTTAAACCTCCCAAACCTTCTTTCGACCCCCAGTTTCAATAAAACGTGCAGAACAGAGGCATCCTTAACCTGCTTTCAATCTCAAACCGTTGCCACGACCCCACCTAACCTGCTTTCGGCCCAAATTCGATATCTACTCCATCATCACTCCATTGAGGCCTGATCGGTAACCCGTTCGATGACGAAAATAATACGTTTTCTCTGATTATCACCCGAAGAACGGTACAGGTTAAGGCACAACACCACTGTGACCCCCTGTTTTTTTGCCATTTTTCAAGAATTTTTTTTGAGGGAAAAAAAGAGATATTCGAAAAATTTTTTGTTTTGTTCGTTGTTTATTGAAGATACATAAAAAAAAAATTTCAAATTTTTCACGCCCCATGGTGACGCTGGGGAAGCTCCCGCGTCAGGTACTGTTGCCTCTCGCGGCACGCAGCAGAACTCTCTTCAAAGTCGATCTGAAAAAAAATACCGAGTGTTTTCGTTAATAATATGATATTTTGAAGAGAAGTACATAGGGATTTGAAAAAAATATTGATTTTTAAAAAATAGGCACGCTTTTGAAATTAAAGGACGATTTTCGAGCAAAATTTCTCGTCGAAAATAGGCTATAACTTTTATTATTATTGAGATATCGAAAAAATCCTATGTACTTCTTTAGATAATCTAGTTTTATTGATGCAGTCCAAATTTGAAGTCGATCGGATAAAAATTGCTCGAGTTCTGCTGCGTGCCGCACTCAAAAAAGTGGTTTTGAGAAAAACGCGTTCAAAGTTTTAGGTTTGTTAATTGATGCGATAAATTGGAAAAAAATGTTTACCTTTAATCAGCGATGCCGGCACCATATAGCTGGCCTTCAAGAAGCAAATCATTGTCCCTAGCATCTTTTCTCGAACTTGTAGAGGCTCTTCTTGCCTCTTTTGCAGCGTCTGTGAGCGAGCGCTCCGCCAGCTCGATCCGCGCTGCGTCGGTTTCAACGCAAAAATTGAAACAATTTGGGCCGATAGTTATCCCCAACGTGTCCAAAACTTTCATGAGGCTTCTCAGGCCATCATTGAATAATAATACCGCGATATCAGCTGCAATATCGACGATTTTTTTGCTCCCGGACTGACACTTGGGGGCTATTGCCCAAACTGATTTGTTGTAGCTTTCGTTGTTGTTTTGCCTGAAGCAGCCCAAACAACGCTGCAGCAAATCGTCTCTGCTCAAATTTATACAGGGTGTCCCATTTTAATCTTACACCTGAATTTTCTCTAAAAATATTGCTCGGACGAACTATTGTGTGGAACAAAACTTCTAGGGATTGAAGGGGGACGTTTGAAAAAAATTTATTTGAGGAGCCAAAATTCAAAATGGCGGCGTTACAAAGGCTGACATGTTTTTTTCAAACGGAAACATAACTTTTTTTATTGCCAAAAAATTTGTCAGCTTAAAACTAAAAACTTTTGTTGAAAAAATTTTTTGATAAAGTTTATAGTTTTCAAGTGAGAACATCATTTTCAATTATTTCAGATGTATCCAGGATTTGTGTCTGTGTGTGTGTGTGTGTGTGTGTGGGCGCGCGTGCGTGTGTGTGTGTGTGTGTGCATGTGCGTGCGTGTGGAACACTCACAAGGATTAGGCCTCTGCGGTTCGTAACTACCGTAGTATTTTTTTACTCCAAACCCTCCTTGTAAGTGTATTGTGATCCCTTTCTAGAGATGTTCAAATATCCCTCCATTCATGTATAAACATGCCCGAACTCTTCTCGCGATTACGTTTTTTAATATCAAGATCTGAAAGGTAAGCGAAATTGAAGAAAACATGATTGGTACTACTGACATAGTCTGACTTTGTCTGATTTTGGTTTTTTTTTATTTTTTTGTTTTCAAATTTGGACGATATTTCATGAGAAAATGTTGGAGGAAAATCGATGAAAAATAGTTTTTTTTTTTTTTCATTTTAATAGCGTTTGTGCCATTTTCAGGCTCAAAAACGTGTTTCTTTAAATCCTTGACGAACTTTGATCACGATGGGTAGAAAAACACACACACACACACACACACACACACAAATCCTGGATACATCTGAAATAATTGCAAATGATGTTCTCACTTGAAAACTATGAACTTTATCAAAAAAAATTTTCAACAAAAGTTTTTAGTTTTCAGCTGACAAATTTTTTGGCAATAAAAAAAGTTATGTTTCCGTTTGAAAAAAACATGTCAGCCTTTGTAACGCCGCCATTTTGAATTTTGGCTCCTCAAATAAATTTTTTTCAAACGTCCCCCTTCGATCCCTAGAAGTTTTGTTCCACACAATATTTCGTCCGAGCAATATTTTTCGAGAAAATTCAGGTGTAAGATTAAAATGGGACACCCTGTATATCCCGGTATACCTGCCGACCCTGAGGCGCGCAGCTGCGCGGGACCCCGAGCGTCACGGAGCGCTGCACCGCTCCACAAAATATTCAATATCTCCGAAAATAATTATTTTTTCGACCTGGGTCCAACGGCATCTTAATTTTAAATGTATTTTAGATTTTTCTACATGGTTTTCAAAAAATCGATTTTTTGAAGCCGTCACAGTGGTGTTGTCCCATCATATGCATTATCAGATGATGAATAAATACTACACAATTAATAAAAATACATCGTCGCCTTATCAAATTATTAGGGCAATATTAATATGCGAAAACAATCAAATTAGCTCAATATCGATTTATTATTATTTAGGCGGTTCATAAAAGAATGCTCGTATATACAGTCTTACTCCAATTCTATCGGATTAATGGGCGTCCCGAATTTACCTGTGAGAAAAAATCTCACAGGAAAATTTTAAAAAATGCCAGGCTATTCAGTATACGCTTACGCGACTTTTTACATCCTTGACATTTCTTCTTAAACCCTCTAGTTATTGAGTCACATTGCATTATCTAGAATTAGTCTGTTTTTGCAAAAAATGAAATAACATTGCGAAACAAATTGTACGATACTTTATAAAAAACGAAAATGGAGCTCCTGCTACCCCGTTCAAGTTTATCATGGATAAAGGTGACAATTTTTTTTGCATAAGTCATGCGCCCGATTCTCGATGGTCGAAAAAAGCCGAAAAACAGTCACGTACAAAAGTGCGTACCAGGTCGAAAAAAAATTATAAAAAAATATTTCAAAAAAGCAAAATAAAGCTGCATTTATTCCCTTCAAAACGCCGTTCGGTAAATTTGGTTATCTTTTTTTTACGAAGCTATGTCACTTTTAGTGCAGCAAGAAATATCGACTGGTGTATCCAAACTTTTAAGCGACGGTATATATTAAATAATACTATATATTTATATTATACTCGAAATATCAGGTTGATAAAAAAGTTTTGTCGCAATAATTTCAATATAATTTATTTATTTATATATGTTATACAAAACATTTCTAATCAACAATATATTCGCCATCGGTTTCTATGACACTCGACCATCTAGTTGGCAACTCATTTATTCCCTTTGCCCAAAACTGCGGCGGCTGGAACTCAAAGAAATTTGAAATATCCCTTCTGAGATCGTCGACGTTTTCGAAAGTTTTGTTTCTCAAATATGCCTTCAAATGTCTGAACAAATGGTAGTCAGATGGCGCGATGTCGAGAGAGTATGGTGGATGAGGAACGGTATTCCAGTGAAGCTCAGTGATTGTTTTGTGGGTTTCCTTTGCGACATGGGGTCTCGCGTTGTCGTGGAGAAGGTGCACAGTCGCGCGTCTTGGCCGTTTTTTTTCTTATAGCTTTTGCCAATTCCTGGAGATTTTCGATGTATCGTGTAGAGGAGATCGTCTTACCTACAGGGAGAAAATTGTGAAACAGCATTCCCTTTGCGTCCCAGAAACAGCACAACAAAACCTTTTGTGAGTGACGATCAGATTTCGGTTGGTGTGGCGGTTTTTCTCCGATAGGAAGCCAGTAGGCTAAACGCGTTCTGTTATCACACAAGACCCAGCTTTCATCTCCCGTCACAAGATCTTCTAAAAACTCCTTGCGATGGTGGCGAAGCAGGAGAGACTGGCAGATGGTCACGCGACAGTTCTTATTGTCGTCGGTGAGACAGTGTGGTATCCATTGAGCTAGAATCTTCCTGTATCCCAAGTTGTGTAAGTGATTGACTATTGACGGTTGGGTGCAGCCAAGTTCTCTTGCTAGCTCGTGCGTACTTGCTTCCGGTTTTTCTTTGATGCAGCGGAGTAATGCTTCATCATCGATGGTCGACGGTCGTCCGGAACGTTCCTTATCTTCAAGGCTTGTGTCTCCAGATTTAAAACGATTGAACCAACGCTGGACTGTTCGATGAGAAACTACGTTCTCGCTGAATGCATCCTGTATATTTTTAGCAGTTGTGCTTGCGTTCGTGCCGCGCCGCCACTCGTAAAAAATGATCGCTCGAAGTTGCTCCTGCGAGATCGAAGCCATTTCTGTCCACTAGAACGCGCGCTCGCCCTTTTGTACCCTGTCACGCGGATGAGTAGAAAACATTCTAGAATATTCTGGACATAGCTCGATGTCATATTACGTCAATACGTAAAAAGACATTTTATGTGGTTATGTGGTTGCGTTAATATATTCGAATATACACTACCAGTCAAAAGTATTCGGACATTTCAGATCATTGCAAAACTTAATATCACTTTGAATAATTGCAATCTTATAGTAGAATAATTATTATTTTACGAAGATACTATAAAGCTCTGTATAAATGATTAATTATATAGACCTTTATAGTATCTTTGTGAAATAATAAATGAAATAATAAATTATATTACTCTAACTTTATTTGGCAATTATCGAGCGCTGAAAAATTTTGTGATTACGTGGAGTGTCCGAAAACTTTTGGCTGGCAGTGTAGATCTAAATAACACATAAGGTTGATATCCATATGAAACGTTAGGGTGTTAATTAAAGTCTATTTCATGTTCTAAAAGATTGAAATTATCGGTTGGAAATTCAACCTCATTCGATTTTTTGTTAATTTTTTTCCTGTTGATTTTGTTCTTTTTGTTTTTTTGTTCATTCAATAATGAGTCGATAAATGGCGATGGCCGATTACCGTCGATATCAAATAAAATGTTTGATTTTTCTTTGTTTTCATTTTTAGTACTGTGACGGAAAATTCAAGATTTTCCTCTGCGTCACAAAGGGGCGTCGCGCCTCCGCCCGGCGATTTTTCCCGGGGCGCCAGCCGCGTTAGCGGCTCGCCGAGCGGTAAGTCGCGACGACCGATTTGCCCGACCGGCACAGCTTTTTAAGGTAGAGTGGCGGGGTCAGGGGCTGAACACTGGTGCAACAACAACAAAAAAAAAGACTAATCACTGACAGACACTTCTGGAGAGAGAATTATAATTTATTCCATTCGGATCGTTTCTCGGCAAATGACTCGATACAAGATTTATATCCCGCCGCTGGTCGGCCTATCTCTCTTCTCTCTCTCTCTTTTCTCACGACTCACAATATCACCGATAAAATACGACACGCAAGGGACCTGCCACGTTTCTCCCTGCACCGCGACCCAAAACGATGCACACGCGAATGACGGAGAGATTTCTCTAAATCAACGGTAAAACTTTTCTTTACGCCGGGGGCGGCCGCACTCCACAAACCGACTTGATTAGTCCCCAACAATTAACTCTACTCGTCGACCGTCTCGCTCGGCTTTCCGTGGTCAAGTCCCTTCCCGCGAGCGAGACGGTTGACTCGAGATCTCCGTCCGAGCCGTTCACCCCTCCTCTCCGTCATTCGCGTCGGCCGTTACCGCGCCAAAATTAAATATTAGAGACTTATTAAAATTGCCGGTGACGATGACGATGATGGGTACGATGGCGATACGATAACGATAAAGATGACGATGACGATGACGATGACGATGGCGATGGCGATGACGATGGCGGGTACGATGACCGTTGACGGATGCTGATGATGAAGGTCCAGCCTCAGCCCGTCGATCCTACCCATCGCATCGAGTGTCGAGCGATTCGAGCTCACGACGTTTGTGCGACGTGCCAAGGTCGGCGGACGCGCCGTTACCGACTGAGAGGGATTGAGGACCAGCCGGCTGCCGTAGGTTCGTTTACGATACGCCATACGTTCGGAGATGGTCCCGGCGTCTTAGATTGCCTGACGCTGCGAGTCGTCGAAGAAGGCTGGTACTGTGGTGACGGCGTTTGTCGAGTTCTGACCGAGATAAGCTTCGACCGTTTCCCTTATCGCCTTCCGTACCATTGACGGACTTTGTCAGCCTGGACGGTTGCACATTTGAATGTCTGCCGATCAGCTTTCCACCGCTCATCGTAGTGGAGAAGCGTTCCAGAACGTGGGCCGAGCTGAATCGCCTCGGACTCTCGAGCGAGGGCAAGATCGACGAGGTGCACCCCGAATTGGAAGATACGAGGCCGCTGCTATGAGGAGGATCTCGAGGTTTCCGAGGCGGCCGCCATTTCCCGCGCGCCATCGTACCATATCGCATGACCGAATAAAATTAAAAAAAATATAATCATACAATTAAAAGAAGGTAATTATACAACACAAAAAAAGAATGATGATCAAGGGACAAGAAGACAAATAAATAAGAACGATAACGGCGCGCTCGGGCTCCCGTACGAGGATCAAAACCGAGCGAGAGGGTCGCCATCAAAGTGGCTCTGGGGCTCCTCCATTCTGCCACGTGACAACGCCCCCACCCTACATTTTGGCCGTCCCGGCCAGCGGAACTCGGCCAACATACCCTCGGCGTGTTTAAGTAAGAAGGTTAAGTATGGATCGTAGCGGATCCATAATTTTCATTTAATCCGGTACTTCTCTACCGGATATCAAAAATCAAAACAATCTATTCGGCAATTCGCGGTCCGTGGACGGTCTCAGGTTCAGTGCATGAAGGGGGTTTTACCTGCGCCCCACGACACATAACATCCACCCCACCCCAAATAGACGATTAAATGAACAAATAAATTACCAACCGAAACAATAAACGAAAAGTCGACACGTAAACAATTCTAGAAACGAAATACGGGGAAAACCAACACGTAAACGATTCAAGAATGAACGGACGGAAATTGACAAATTGAGCGGTTCTGGGTATGGCCACTTGGGGGGTCATCCACGCCCAAGGACACCCAGAATAACCACTCAACCAACAAAATCGAAACCAATAAATAAATGCCCAACACAAAACCAAACAGATGGCTACCACAAAATAAATATCGCGAAACCAACACAAAAACAAATGAATGGCCAAACATAAATAACCAAGTCGCGAAAGTCACACACAATAAATAATCACATTGACGAGAACAGTACCCGATACGTAACGATCCACGAAACCAAAGACGGGGAAAACCAACACGTCATCAATTCGAGAATCGAACAAACGGAAGTCAAATAAATTAATAAATATCAAATCAACGAGCCACGAATAAATAATCAAACCGACAACCAAATAAATAACCCGAAGGCGTAAACCGAGGACCAAAACCGATACGTAACGATTCACGAAACGAAGTACGGGGACAACCAACGCGTAGACGATTCGTGAAACGAAAGAACGGGAATTGACTAGATTTAAAAAAAACACAACAAAATTACGGGATAATAAAGAAATAAATAATTAAACAATAATAAATAAATATCCACCGGCCCTCGAGGCTATCTCTAAGGAGGGACCTCGCCGACGCGAAACGGGTCTGTTTGGACCGGTTCGGCGTCCTGCGGTCCTCGAAATGGCTGCGGCATGGTGTCGGACAGCTTCGTCAACCTTTAGCCATGTGGGGCCATCGGGTGCCACATTTGGGAACCCCCGCCCTTGACAATGCGTCATATCAAAATGAATAATTGCATCAATAAATAAATATTTAAATAGATAAATTATTGAATAAATAAATAAGTCGTTCAAGTCGTCCAATTATAAAATAACTGAGTTGAGAGTCAATATATAAAACGTCGTCAAAAAAAAAAAATTAATAATAAATTGAAATAAAATAATCAGAGCATTCTGTCAATAACTAAAATGGTAACCCCCCATAAAAAAAAATAACAAAATAAAAAGGATGATAGGTAAATAGAAGAGGAAGAAAAAAAAAGAAAAAAAAACAAATTAAATAAGGGATTCAATGATTAAAATAAAATAGGTAGTCGAAATCAATAAATCAAATTATCCAATGGTAAAATGAACAAAGCTAATGGCAGATGACCATTGATCGTCCATAATAAAATTAACCATCAGACAAATTAATCAATTAAAATCGGTGTTGAATAAATGAATAAATAAAAGGTAAAAGGATTAAACTGTAGAAGGGGAAAAACAAAGAAACGAACAGCTAAAATTGATCAAATAAAACAATCAAGTTGTAAAAGGACTTGAAAGAAAAAATAAGTAAATAAAATGAAATAAAATCAAAAAGGGACGGTAAACCAAAAAAATGAATACTTGAAATCAATCGATAAAATACTCTGATCACAAAAAGTAGAGATTAACAAAAAATGAAATTGAATGCCAGACGTCAATAAAATTAAATGTTAAAAACAACAATAAATAAATCATAACAGTAAAGTAGAATAAACGATAAAATAAAATAAAGTAAAATAAATAGATATAGTCAGTGAGTAAAATGATCAAATCGTAAATTGAGTAAAATAAATAAAAATGCCAAAAATCCGAAATCAATTAATTAAAATGAATAGATAAAAAAAAGAAATTGTAAAATTCCATAAATACTGAGTAAATTAAAACAGAACTAAATTCAATAAATAGTTGAAATAAATAAGAAAACAAAAATAAACAATCAATAAACCAGTCAATAAATCTGTCACGTAACGTCAATAAATAAGCAAATCGACAAAGAAAAAAAAATAAAGAAAATATGGAATAAACAAATAAATAAACAATTCAAATAAATACTCAACAATCACGGCTTCCACTTCCTTCCGACGAGACACCCGTTATATGCGGAAGCGTTCCATTACTTCAAACGATAATTTTCTCGAGCTCCGTTTATAATATATCGAAATCTTATTTCGACGAATATCTCGGGAAATCTCACCGGTCTCTAATTCGTCCAAGGCCGCGATCGACTCAGCTGTCCGAACAATAGCCGCTCGGACTACAATAGCTGTGACTCGAGCGAGGACGTCCGAAGGAGGAAAAAAAATTAGCGCTCGAGGGCAAGCAGTCCGTAACGCTCGAGAGCCCAAAATTTCCGAATTACCTTGGCACAATTTAAATTGACTTACCAGACATTTATACCAAGAACAAAACAATTTAAAAAGATTTACGCCATTACCCTTAAACACGGAACACAAAATACGAGACACAAAAAAACAGATAAACGCGATGAGAGGAGAAGAGCAACACACTAATTTTAATTTTAAACGTGAATAATCTTTTTAAATTTGAAATGCCCAGCCCCACGTTGGGCGCCAAATTTGTGACGGAAAATTCAAGATTTTCCTCTGCGTCACAAAGGGGCGTCGCGCCTCCGCCCGGCGATTTTTCCCGGGGCGCCAGCCGCGTTAGCGGCTCGCCGAGCGGTAAGTCGCGACGACCGATTTGCCCGACCGGCACAGCTTTTTAAGGTAGAGTGGCGGGGTCAGGGGCTGAACACTGGTGCAACAACAACAAAAAAAAAGACTAATCACTGACAGACACTTCTGGAGAGAGAATTATAATTTATTCCATTCGGATCGTTTCTCGGCAAATGACTCGATACAAGATTTATATCCCGCCGCTGGTCGGCCTATCTCTCTTCTCTCTCTCTCTTTTCTCACGACTCACAATATCACCGATAAAATACGACACGCAAGGGACCTGCCACGTTTCTCCCTGCACCGCGACCCAAAACGATGCACACGCGAATGACGGAGAGATTTCTCTAAATCAACGGTAAAACTTTTCTTTACGCCGGGGGCGGCCGCACTCCACAAACCGACTTGATTAGTCCCCAACAATTAACTCTACTCGTCGACCGTCTCGCTCGGCTTTCCGTGGTCAAGTCCCTTCCCGCGAGCGAGACGGTTGACTCGAGATCTCCGTCCGAGCCGTTCACCCCTCCTCTCCGTCATTCGCGTCGGCCGTTACCGCGCCAAAATTAAATATTAGAGACTTATTAAAATTGCCGGTGACGCACAGTAGAAGAAAAGCCCAAAAACCTGGCCAAAACCTCAAATGACCTTTGACGGGAATGAAAATTGGCTTACAGGGGTTTTCAAGGTCGCTGATTACGAATCTGAAAGCCAAATTATCGTAAAAAAAATGGCCGATCCAATATGGCTGACATGAATGTTAAAAAGTTGCCAGATGTCGACAAAAATTGGTATTTACGGGTTTTCAAGGTCGCTGATTACGAATCCGCAAGCCAAATTATCGTACAAAAAATGGCCGATCCAATATGGCCGACATGAACGTTAAAAAGTTACCAGATGTTGACAAAAATTGGTATATACGGGTTTTCAAGGTCGCTGATTACCAATCCGATATCTATTGTTTATAACTTGCAACAAAGAGCTTACAGCAAATTGTTATAAACAAAATGGCCGAGTATCCTGCTAAATAGATAAATTAATATATTTAAAAAAATCATCATAATAAAATAAACGTGAACAGTGTATTCTACGCAATTATTATTTTTATTTCCAAAATACATACGGAACGTTTCAAAAATAGAAAATTTTATTCTTAATCAAAATCGTAATCGGAGTCGGAGTCGGAGTCAGAATCATTATCCGAGTTTGTATCTATTACAACTCCCGGCACGGCTTCAATCTCGGCGCAAAATTCGTCTGCTGCAGCAGTCACTTTAGGAGCGATCAACATCGCTACAGCTTCCGGCGACAAACTCTTCAGCTTCTTCTGTGGTAGTCTTCTGACACTTGAAATGTACGGATCAGAAGTAACTAAGAGCCGATGAAAAACATCTTCCATAGTTTTAACCCTGGAACTTTTTCGCGCAAAATCTTCTCGATATCGTTTGATGTCTTTGTTTCGAGCTTCCTGAGCATCTTCGGATAATTGGCCGATTGGTAATAGAGCATGAGTTATTATCACTGGACCATGAATTAATAGTTTGTGCACCGAAGTAGGCATGGAGTACCAAGGGTATAATGCAACGGTCTTTCTTGCCGTTTCAATAGCATACTGTTCAAATCTTTCACAGTTTATCTCGTGGCCACACGATATAACTTGTAGGATTACGTACAAGCGTTTAATAACTTCTTCGTTGACCCCCGTTATCGCAGCGGAAACCGTCGAATTTTCAAAGAATCGCCGAGCTGTGTTGCCATCATTGCTGCTGCCGTATCCAGGCTTTGGGCGATCGATATTTAGACCCAATTGCTTCTTGAATCCTTCTTGAATGGCCCTCTTGCGTTCCTGGGTAATTTTTTTTTCTTCGGCACTTCGAGCTTGCCATTTTTTAATGCCGAGTTTGTAAGACACGTGTAAGCAATACTCGAAGCACCGTATCCACGCATGCAGCGTCGACAATCCGAACTTCAAATTTGTTTCATTGATTTCCCTTTGCAATACAGTGTCGATGGCATTAAAATCTTTGCTGGTTGCTCCACACAAATAGCACCGTTGAGCAGATTTCGTCAATGATACAGCGTTGCAAACTTTACCATCTATCATGGTGAACAACAACTTGTACATTACGGAGATTTCTTTTCCATCTATTACACTTTCGAATGGACGAAGTGACTTTATTTGTTCTTCAACAATTTGGACTTCATTAAGTGTTGACTCTGTGTCTTCGCGTAGAAACAGTAGTCTAAGCGGTCTACAAAATCGTGGAGACGAGGGTCTGGGGTTCTTCCAAACAACTATTTCTTCCTTCGATTGTTGATCATAACACACGAGTTGTAATGGCACGACTGAAGTAAAGAATACATGCGCATCAGATTTGCTGTCATCACTGAACGTCTGCTTATATTCACTTTGCCCAGAACTTCCATCGCAACCCCACTTGCAAATCAAGTCCATTTTACGAACATTATCTGGAGTCAATCTTTGAATGAGTACATTTTGGACGAGTAAAATACGTTCAACTGTATGATCTAATAGTGCTTGTAGTTGGACTTCTGCACTACTCTCTGTAATCCTGATTGCATCACGTGGTGGATAACAACGCTTTTTTGCTTTCATCACTTTTTCGTAAGACGGATATAGCTTACAGTTATTTTCCTTCCCTAATCTTCTCATTCCCTGGTAAGTACTCTTGGAGAATTTATATTCAATCATAGCGGAAAGTGCAGCCTCTTCGGATAAAGTAATTTCATCCGTTGCTGAGTAAGCTTCACGATACTTGGAAGCTCTTAAAGGACTCGTCATTGTTACGTCCTTAATAACTTTTGCGGCGTCGGATTGTCCTGAAGAGCGAAGGCTCATCTGAGTAGCGTATGCTAACTCGACCGAGTTGAACGATGTACGAATATCTTGGGTCTTCCTTCGTTTAGATCTTTCACTGGACATTGTAAACTCAAGGGACGGGCGGCCGCCCGTATTACCCGGGCTTGTTACTACAGTGTCTGTAGGTGCGGCAAAACATACCTGCTTGCTAAGCCATTCACCGTTATTCTTGAAAAATACACAGGATTTTCTGTGAGCTTGTTGCCACCTCGTTCTCATTTGATTGAAGAGTATCGAAAAAGTCTGTTTCGAGTCCTCGGGCACTACAACTGTACGTCCGGTGTCCTTGGAAATTTTTTCTACCATAAATTCGATCAAGGAAGCGAATTTATCGGATAAATGCTCGCTGATTATCAGAAATACTTCTTTCCTTGTCAGCACCAATTCTTTGTAACCGGATCCTGTAATAAAGACATAAAATTGTAGAAAATTGGTGTTAAAGGAAAAGATAAAATTTTCAATTAATACAAAAACTTGAACAATGTACATTATTTTACCAAATAAATAACCGCAATAATTGAAATAATTTAAAAAAAATTAGACAGAAAATATTGACATGGATTTGGTTAAAAGAAAGCTTTGCTTACTATATAATATATATATATTCAAATATTTTATTTGAATGTTATAACATTTCATTCATATTTAAGAAATTTTTATGTGGTTGATTTTAATATGTATATATATATATGCATACGTATATATCATAATTAAATCACAGAAAATTTATATATATATATATACACATACATATATATTAAAATAATTTATTTCAAGCGTATAACAGCCGTCTTGTCCGTTATGATGCTACTTCACCCATTCTCAGGTAGAGGCGCAGAGGCTGCTCAATAGTGCCGCGTGCACGCTCGGCTACCGCACGATGCGAAAAAAATCATAACGGACAAGACGCACGTTTTCCGCAGGTAACTCTTGTAAATTTCGAAAGCTTATATTTATCGAAAGCATTAAACTAAAGGCCGAGACTAGGAGCTTTGCAAAATGTGACAAAATATATAACTTTTCGGACCGTTGAAAATATAAGTTTTCAAAATTATTCAATTTTATTTATGCCGAAGGCTATACTACATTTCAATAATTTATACATAAACTTTAGATTCAACCGATGTAAAAACATGTTCTACATACCTCCAGAAGTCGTATCCATGTTGCAGAATTGAAATTAAACCCGTCACTTTAAAGTTATGGGTTTTTGAAGTCAGCGTTATTTTCGTCTGTTCAGCGCGTGACACGTACACTCTTCACGAACACTAACTGCCAACTGACGCTGCGGCGCAGGTATACACTTAAAGGGCTTTCCCTTCCACAATAGAATGCAGTTACTAGTCCTCTACCTGAATGACTACTCAACTGACCCTATTTCGAAAATTTATTTTTTGGGGTTTTGGCCAGGTTTTTGGGCTTTTCTCCTACTGTGCGTCGCGAAGGGGCTACATGGCGAGGTTGCAGGCCCTGTGGAGCCAAGTGCACCCAGAGCTTGCATACCTCTCGCAACAACATCCGCGAGACCAGGCCGCCCGCTTGCGACGACAAGGCTACGATCTCTTGTTACTACCACCAGAGCTGTCCGGCAGGCGCTCTTCCGCGCGTTCAGTGCGGAGCTCTGCCGGACGGCCTCAAGATCGGTCCCCCCGGCAGTCGGAACCCCCCCGTTGGCGCGTCGATTTGACAGAGGACTGGGAAACAAGGAGGGAGAGAATCACTGCGAAATTTTCTCTTCAGCCTGGTTGCCTAGAAGTGGCAAATGAGTCCCTTGCGGCAGCAATCCCTGAGACTGCTGATCTCCTCAGTTTGAACTGAGCTGTGTATCACGCGGCTGTTGAGGCGAAACCTCGGACACGCAACGATAAGGTGGCGTTCGTGGTTAAGACTCGGCGGCGCGTTGCACAGCTCCAGAATAAGATCAATGAAGCGTGGAAGCTGGCATCCCGTGTTCAATGTGTGTTAGACTTCATTACGGCGGGGAGGGCGTTTACCCCTAAAATCCGAGAAATATGCTCGGAACTGAAATGCCGTCACCACACATTGAACAAAGCTATCCTTCTTATTGTGAAGGAACGCTACGTGGAGAAGGTGCGGAACCTGGGGGTTGCGAAGCAATCCCTAGAGAGGCGGCTGGGTCGGGCGTTAGACAACGCCCTCTTCCGTTCTGACCCAGGCCGCTGGTTTCAACCACTTACGCCTGCCCCCGACACAGCGCCAACAGCTGTTCAGGTGGAGCGGTTTTGGGGAGAACTGTATAGTAGGGAGGGTCATTTTGATGAAAGTACTCCAGCTCTGGGGCGGTTCGACGTGTTTTGCCGGCAACAGCCGAGTCAGCGTGGCGACTGTCTTCCAGTCACGCGGGGTGATGTGGAGAAGGCGGTGAGTAGCATGAGGAACCACGCCGCTCCCGGACCAGATGGGATTAACATTTTCTGGTGGAAGAAATTCACGTGCACCCATACCCATCTGACCCGCATCTTCTCGTCGTTCATCGATGGGACGGTGCCCATCCCTGCGTGGCTGACAGAGGGAAGGACGGTGCTACTCCCCAAAAAAGGGGATTTGTCTCATCCGGAGAACTACCGCCCGATAACGTGTCTGAATGCGCTCTGTAAGATCTTCCCAAAGATTCTTTATGAGCGTGTTCTGCGCGAGATCGAGCCTGCATGGCGGGAGATATACGAACAAAGGGGATCCAAGAAGGGGATTGGGAGGTTGTAAGGAGAACCTGTTGATGGACCGTTGCATTACGCAAGACGCGGTCCAGCACAAGCGTAACCTCTCGGTCGCTTGGATAGACTACCGTAAGGCGTTCGACACTGTCAGTCACAAACTGATTATACACCTACTCGAGCGCCTTTCGGTGAGTCCTTACATAGTGAGATGCATTAAGCAGCTCATGCCGCTCTGGAAGACACGCTTCACAGTTAAGACTAGTGAAAGCAACGTGTCGACCGGAGTGGTGGGGTATAGGAGGGGGATTATCCAGGGAGATTCTCTCAGCCCCCTCCTGTTTTGCATCTCGTTATTACCCTTATCAATCGCCTTGCGGGCTGCACGCGGGTACGAAGCGGGGCCCCCCGGGGAGCGTGGGCGAGGGATCACCCATTTATTTTATATGGATGACCTCAAGCTATACGCTCCCGGGGAGGCGGGGCTTAAGCTCCTCTTGAACATCGTAGCGACGTACACGCGGGCGGCGGGAATGGACTTCGGATTGGACAAATGCGCTGTTCTTCATCTCAGGAGAGGGAGAGCAGAGGGTGTCGCGACTGATGTTCGGCTGGTGGACGGGAGCGTCTTCAAACACCTGGACGCCGGGGGGTCTTATCGGTACCTTGGCATCGATCAACGCTTTCTTCAAGACGCTCAGGGTGTCAAGGGGGCCCTCCGTAGCGAGTATAGGCCGCGTCTCAGACGGATCTGGAAATCAGATCTGTCTGGGAAAAATAAGATCACTGCCACCAATATGCTCGCTGTCCCGGTCCTGCTCTACTCCTTTGGCGTCGTCAAATGGCGTACAGACGAGCTTAAACAGCTGGACATCGGCACACGCAAAATAATGAACACCCAACGGAGTCTGCACCCTCGATCTTCCACCTCGCGCCTTTATATGCTGCATCAGAGCGGCGGGCGTGGGCTCTTGGGATTGGAGTGTCTTCGTGACCGCATGATCCTCGGAATAGCAAGCGATGTGATAACAAGCTCGGACCCGCTCCTGGAGATTGTGCACCAGCATGAGCTTCATGGGGCGGGTGCTTTTCTTTATAAAGCGGCAGATCGTGCGGCAGAGACCCTCGGCTTGGAGTTCCGCCGGCGCCGGCGTGGCGCCTTGCCAATAGATTCCGTCGCTCGGTTGCCCAAGTCCCAAGAAAGAACTTCGTACATACAGGCTAGGATAGGGAGTTTGGACTCCTTTACTCTAGTCTCCTTGGTAACCAATCTAGCAGCAAGCATCGTGTAAAGCCAATATAGCAAAGGAGCCATCACAACGTCCAGCGCTATAGCCAACTTTGAACCCAGCGGCAAGATCCAACGAGCAATCTAGCAGCAAAACAAGCGTCGTGTACATCGGGCTTAAGTTGTTGGGGGTGGGGGGTCCTGTGGAACTCACACACCCTTCCGCGGCATCTACACGACTGGTGGAATTGCGTCAATGCTTTCAAGCTTAAGATTCATAGATCCCTTGAATACTCTAAATCGTGATGCAAGAATGCATCATGCAAGATGCAAGACTCAGCCTGTAGTTAAAAATCCTTTCCTATTTTGAAACGCTTCTTTCAGGAAAGGGTCTCATGACATGTGTATCAAGTGCAAAAGCACTATTGCCCAAAAATACGAATGGTACTAATCATCTGTACCTGGTAGCACATAGGATTCAGGCAGTCCCAACTCTCCATTCCCTAATTTTCCATAAAATCTCGTATTTTTTAGTATTCCACCATCAGACATGCTTCCATTAGAGCCAGTATGAACATACATACACTCATAATTTGCATTAACAACCGCAAATAAGACACTGAATATTCTCTTGTAGTTAAAAAATAATGATCCAGTTTCAGGTGGTTTTTCAATTCGAATGGGCTTGCCGTCCATACATCCTCCACAGTTGTTGAAATGCCATTGTTCTTGAAATAACGTCGCTGTTGTTCTCCATTCATCTTCCGTTGAAGGCATCTGTAACATATTACAAAAATTTAAATTGTCTCAGGAATCACTACAAGGTTACCAGGTTGGGATAAAAAGAGGAGAAAGTTCGTTGGAAACACATAAACATAAGCTTCTAGAAATAGCACAAGAGTTCCTTCAACAAAGTACAAATAAAACGAACTCGTTTGTAGTGTATGTGGGACATTAATTGGAAAGTATATCGACACGCCAACGGCAGATAGCTGAAAAACTAATTTCGGAAGTAATTTTCATGGGCAAAACGGACAACCTCAATTTTTATTCGAGGGTAGAAACTCGTACTAGAGAACACTCTCCTTTTCTCAGTCAGTGCTTACCACGGCTTCCATCACCGCATGGAAGCCGTGGTGAGCAATATATATCATCAGATACCTGTACCT
Source organism: Ophion slaviceki (assembly GCA_944452715.1). NCBI lineage: Eukaryota > Metazoa > Arthropoda > Insecta > Hymenoptera > Ichneumonidae > Ophion > Ophion slaviceki. Next base: position 13,901,964 of record OX101795.1, read on the forward strand.
GAGCATCGTCGACACTTTCTACATAATTAAAGATTACACTAGTTAACGTTTGATTGAATTTATGGTAATATGCAAACTGATCAAGGGGTTTAGCCAAGTGAATTCGTTTCAAGTTAACACTCGTAGTATTTTGGGTTCAACTCTTCAATAGGCGTCTTTTTTCCTCTTGTGAGCGGTAAACGCAAATTACATTGAGCAGGGATGAGTGTCATGAACATGTAAAAACTCGACTTCCAATGAAATTTAGGTCCAATAAATTAATATTCTTGTATTTTATTAATACAATTGGAAATAATTATTAACGTCAATTGTAGGCAATGGCTTTTAAGATAGTTATAATTGTATAGAAACATTTTGGATCTTTCCTTATTCAGATCACTTCCATCCTTGTTCAAAACAATCGGTTGGTCCATAGGAATGAGGAAGTGTAAAGGAGGAAGAAGAAAACAATGCGTACTTCGTTTGGAATAAGATGATTTTTAATGTTTCGTCAGTCTCGAGATTTTTCTTTTTTTTTCGCGCAATCTTTTGGCTTATTTACATTCTGTTGAATATGTTGCCTCATTCTTAAACGTATATAATACAAGATTGCGTGAGACAAAATTTCAGAAGCGTGCTCTGTACATGTAAATGAAAAGTTGTAAGAAGACAAAACTTCACCTAGTGTGCAGTCGAAAACGTTTCGGTGAGAGGTATATTTGACGAAGCAGGCTTCTACGTGCCGGATGAGGTTGAAAAACCTCAAATTAGCATGAATTAGTCCGCTACGTGATTTCATATCGACTTATTCCGATACTGGAGAGGTGCAATGCGAATGTGATGTCACACAAGTCGTGCATGAGCCGTATACTTTTAATATTTGTTTGCACAAATAGCCCGGAAAGCAATGTAAGGCTATTAGATATTATCGTATTCTTAGCATAAACCTTCCCCAAGTGAGTAGCGGTTCAGTATTCTACGATGACAAGGTACTACAAGAGAAAGCAGTGCATGCAATTGAAGCAATTCAATTTAAAAATGTTAAAAGCAACACTTGTTCGTATACTATGGACACCTACCAATTGTTAAGATATGAAGCAGTTGAAACAAAAAGTTAAGTGGAAAATGAAAAACCTGTCACATAATATATAATACAATCGAGAGTCTCAGGCAGAGCATTATCATGATCGCAAGCATCTATGGTTTCGTCCACCTCCAAATCGTGCTGTCGCAAAACGTCGTTTAATTTATTTTTAACATTTCAACGATAAATAGCAAATTGTTCTTCAGACTTTGGTCCATAAATATCCTTCAACTCCTGAAGTGAGACCAGAATCTGCGGCGTTGTAAAGAGGTTGGACAGCTTGGATGATCATTGCATCCAGCAGCTCAGCGAATAGTGCCGAAGAATTTCTGCAACATAAAAATAAACAAAACATATATCGAAAAGGCAAATCATCAAATATGGTGGGTCACAATAACGCAAAAAAACTTTTTGACATTGCATCACTTTTGTTAAGAAATTATTTTCTTTTTCAGTTATTCTTTACTTTTGAGGATCGCACCAGTGAGGTATTTGCCTACATGATCACACATTTTAGGACTCCTCAATAAAGGTAAAAAAACCACGTAAAACAGGAGATTGTATTTTCCGCTTTCTTCTTTCAGATATTCGATTTGTGCGGTTACGTTAATCAGAAAAATATCCCTCCCCCCTCCGCCCTTTAAAGATAAATCGAATACGGTATGTAATAGTCATGTCAAGACTACATTAAATATGAACAGAAACAGTCCAGCAATATCCAGTCGAAAAATGTACTGAATCCTGACACTTATATTGATTATAAATACCTTCAAGTTGTCTTGATTGACTTTTCCCGTAAGCAGATAATTAAAATCGAACTTTTCACTGAGTTAACAACACAATCCGATGGTTGATTGGAGGGATAATCTCAGTGCCTCCGACGTTTGTGAGGTCAAGTATTCGTCAGACGTTATGTCACCTTTTTTGGCAGATGCCCAGTCATTTAGCCATGTGATCGAATCTAGTAGTACCTGCAGACAGTAAATGGAGGAAATAGATTGCACCGCTTACAAAGAAATTAATGCATCAGTACAGCTATTCAATATGCATCAATGATTCACCTTGAAGTCCTTCGTTTCTGGAGTCAGCCCGTCGTTCGGAGACTTCCGATTCAACGCATCAAACATCCTGTTGATTTGAGCGCAGAACTGAATCGTTTCGTCGCATCCAGCGAGAGACTCAACTTTCTACGATGAATAGAAGGCCAGACCTTGGGCGACCGAGTTACTGAAAATCTATAAATGCACAAATAAAGGCTGATTAAATTTTCCATGGAATGTAAACGAATCATGTAAAGAACATGACAAGGGAAAGAAAATACCTGTGTCGCGAGTCGGACGCGCATTTTTGAGATACCGTCCAATACAACATGTTATTTTTGGACAAACCGTAGCATGTACGGGGTGTTTACTGTCGAGGTCGAATAAGATGTTAAAATAATTCCACAATATGTAATTGTCCGACGATTTCATCTGTACAAATGTTAATTTTACATATATATTGAAAGGTTTTCTGTGTACTATCTCGTTCGTTTTAAGTATTGATGCGGAAAAAGCTACATCTGTGTATTATTATAATAGGGCTACAACTTATTTTTATAAATAATTATTTAATTAATTTTTTCAAGTAGCTCGTTTACGAATTTTGCACGAAATATGTAGGATTCGTCAATTTTTGGTACGTCACATTGCACCATTTGAACACACAGATGTACTGTATGGCAAACCTAACCCGCAATTTTTTTCTTGTTGAAGAGCCGGTTCCGAATGTTTTTGATGACGTTGGGTGTATCAGAAAAACGAATACTCTCCGGTCATCATCGAGAGGATGCGTAAAGTACGTTTTCCACAAAATGGACTACATTTTTGCGTTCGTGGCCATGAGCAATAACGCCGTGAATCTTCGCCCCGCTTCTTTCCAGGTAAGCAATAGCTTTGATCACCAGCTTTGCAAGCTCCTCTGCCTTCACTGGATTTTTCGACGCGAAAACAGCGATTGGCTGCGTGTAAGAGTCGGCAATCGCTTGAAACAAGAACAAGACCGTACGTTGCTTGGTCCTCGATGTCTGCAGATTGCGGTCCGTCTCCGCCAAAATCCGTCAGTCCGACGTAACTCAAATTTCTTGAGCACACTGCCACAGATTTCCGCAAATTTATCTCGTCCAATAAAAGTACGCCATGTCGCTGCTGTTCAGTCTTTGTGTCGAAGTGCTTCTTCAACAATTGCCCAAACTGCTCGTCAAAGCCGCATTTCACATTTATGAGCGAGAAGTAGCTGCGGATGGTCCTTGTACAGGGTGTATAAAAATTATGTGTTACCACTCCGCCAGGTGATTCTCCGAGTCACGCTCGGCGAAGATCACCCTCCAACATGGACCCACAAAATTGACCTTGACTCCAAAACTCAAGGTCAATTTTTTTTATTGGCTTGAAAAATTCTACTAAATGAGAGGAATAAAAGTCAGAAAGGAACCGTGGGTCGCAAATGAGCTCGTCACTCAGAAAATAAAAAAAATATTAAAAATTCGGAGATATGAGTTTCCCGGTTCGTGGATAGGAGAAACATAACAATAGCGAGTTAAGCACCAAAATAAAGCCCTCCATCACTCAGCCAGGGGATTCGAATGGTTTGGTCGTGTCTCTGTCAAATCGTGTCTGACTGTCTTGGTTGTTTAACTGTCTGGTCGCGTCTCTTGGTATTATCGTCTGTTACTGTCTGGCCGTGTCTAGCTGCCTTATCGTTTGATCGTCTTGTCGTGTTATCTTGGTCGTATTGTGTGTGACCATGGATCGTTACCGACGTCACCATCGTGGTCGTTTACGAGATGGACAAGACCAACGCCTTATGGTTTGCGCTATTGATCAGGCTTTTGGAAATTATGTTCGAGCTCGCGAAATGTATGGAAAGTGGCTGCTCCAGCGTGCCCATGGGGGACGGCTAAGGCCTGGTGCCATTCCAGATCGGCGTGAATTTCAACGTCGTGATGAGCGCTTTAATGACCAGGAAAGGTTTGCCATCCAGGGCGCTGGACATCGGAGAGCAGGACGTCCTCGAGTCCATTGGAGGATCGAGGAGCGTGTTATTGCTTTTGCACGGGCCTTTCCCGTCATGGGCTTACGCCGAATAGCCGCTCGCGTTGGTGCAGCGCATATGGCAGTTGGTCGCATAATTTGCGAGGAGGGCCTGCGACCGGATCGTGTGCAATATGTCCAAGCACTGCACCCTGGGGACAAGCAAGTTCGTTGACATTTTTGCCGCTGGATGCTTCGGAAATTGCAAAGAGACCCTCGATTTCTTGAGCACGTCCTGTTCACTGACGAGGCGAGCTGCTCGAGCACCGGCACTGTGAATAGGCAAAATATTCGCATCTGGGCAGACAGGAACCCTCACGCGATGATGCAACGAGTCCACCAGGGTCGATTCAGCGTCAATGTTTGGGTAGGTATCGTTGGTGACAACATCATTGGTCCGTTCTATCTTCCGTCGCGGTTGAATAGTCGAAATTATCTGGTTTTTCTGCAGCGCGATTTAATCCATCGCTTACGAGAAATTGTTTCGCGGCAGAATCGTCAAGGCCTTTTCTTTATGCACGATGGGGCCTACCACATTTTGGTCGGCCAGTTCGAGCTCTTCTTCACGAAGCCTTTGGAACGCGATGGATAGGCCATCGGCCTGCGCCAAATTTATGGTCACCACGTTCTCTAGACCTTAATCCTTTGAATTTTTTCTTGCGGGGTGCGCTAAAAGCCATCGTTTATAGATCTGGCAGAGCGATCAGAACGCCAGATAGATGATGGAATGGCCCAGTTGAGACGAAACCGACAACTCTTGGCCAAAGTTCGGACCAATTTAGAGGAAAGGCTGCGAGCATGTCTGCGTGATGGAGGTCGGCATGTGAAAGCTGAAGAACAAGCCCGTATGCTACTAGCTATCGGTATAAACGGATCGATTCTTTACCTTCAACGCCACCGCCAACGCCGTGGCCAGCGACAACGGCAGCGACATCGGCAGCGAGGGTTTCAAGTCGGTAAATACCCTGGGAGTGACAAACGACGGAGACCTGATCGCTACCCGATCTCACATGCACACATGCACGCACGCACACACACACACACACACACACACACACACACACACACACACACACACACGATGCATACATGTATGTGCACATTCTGCATCAGGAGTACTCATCAGAGGTTCCTCAAAGCTTTCACCTGTGCAAAAAATTAAAAACTAGACTATCGTGTGCCTTTGGTAATATCCCTCAAAGATAGTCATTTTTCACTGATTCATGATAGCGAGGATTGTCCGTCAAGTAACTTCAGTTTTTCGGCATTTTCATAATGTATAATTTTCACTTTTTGAGACAACTCAAGAAAGTGAAGTTATTGAAATATCAAAGACGTTATATTAGGTTTTTTTTCTTTCACGTTTTGCCCCAGATCAACTTGAAAAGATTCAACGTATTGTCGCGAAGGTTTTTTTGGGTTTGTGTTCTTTCGGGTTGGGGGTTTGGGTTGTTTCGGGTTTGCGTTCTTTCGAGTTGTGGGTTTGGGATTTGGTCGTTTTTAAATTGACTGGGTTTTTATTTTCGCGTGTGTACCTTCTGTACGCAACATCGATTATGTACTGCGTATTTACATATAATATGCAAAAAGAACGCACCACTTCATCGATATCTATATTTTACTGACTTACATTGGTCTTCCAGGAAATTCGAGTCGTCGAGAACGCCGTCCATTGGTTCATCTGTAACAGTAGGCGCTGATGTAGTCAAATTGTCAAAAATGGTTGGGGCCGCAGATTCGACGATCCTTGGATGTGTGCCTTCAGTTAATGCCTAGACCTAGCTAACTTCAAAGAGCGGAAACATTACCGTTCTGTTAAGTTAACGTCATCGGTAGATTTTCGAACGAATTTCAGACTGATGTTTCACGAGTCATTTCTAACCCGTGAGGCGATACAGCCTCGTGAAAAAATGACAGCGCATATGCGTCGCAACTGTACCGTGAATGCAGGTATACAAAATCTCGAAAGGATGAAAGATATTAATGCGAAATTGGAAAAAGGATATACGGAACTTATTTCAGAAGAAATATAAAACATTAATTCGATGAGTAATAACATCCGAAGCAACAATAATAAAGTAAAGAATACTGGAAAATAAATAAATAAAAAGCCGACACGGAACATTCTGTTTTTGTATACGATATTTGTGGAGTCAGTGCCGAAGAAATAGAAATACAAACTAAAAAATAATTTACTGTAACACTCGGTGCATCTGAACATGGATTACCGATAAATTATAGACATCTGGTTTCGTATTTATATATTATTTGTCAGCCACCAACATAAAAGAGTTTCCACGATAAAATACATTTTGTATTGGCTTTTAATATATTTAATTTTCACTCTCTATTGCCGTCAAGAATATTCTCTGCAAATGATTTCCCAACGCATGCGATTTTGAACGAACGTAACAAGTATTTGTTGAAAAATATATATTGTGACGTTTAACTGTTTCAAATTCTAAAAAAAACTACTCCTATTGGAAATCTTTTGGATATCACGACGAATGCTAAGTAACAGAAGATTTTTTCAAATCATGTTTCGGCTCGCATTACCGAAGTGATGGAGCAAAGAATTAGATTCGTGTCTAGTAATTAATTAAAAACGATAGACGTTTGAGTTTTACGCTTTACGTAAAAAGCCTCAAAGTTTGCAGGAAAAAAGTGTCGTATATCGTGTCAATCTCTGTTTTAATGAAAGTTTTTGACAGGTGGGAATTCATCCAAGTGCGAGTGCAAGTAGTTCTTGTGTGAAATAAATCCAACAACCCGAAAACACTGCCTAACGCATTCGATTAATTTCTTTTCGTAGGCTAGTGCAACGGTAGCGGTTGAAAAACGCTCCTTTGAGTATTGAAGAGTGTATGTTTTTTCCAAATTATGGAAGGGGAACGAATCCAACCACTGGCAACATGATTTCAATAAACGAACGTGAAACATTATTTGAACAAATCGTTTAGCACGTTGGATTCGTCTCGATACTGAAAAAAAACAACTTCGAATTTTTCAAAGTTAAAAAAATCAAACCGACTTGTACATCGCGAAACGACTCCGAGTCCGCATGCAAGTGTTTCTGTTGTGGAAAAATCCCTACAAACTAAGAACGCCGCGCCGAACATCGGATTCGTTCACGTTCATAGTCCACAGCAGCAGTAGTAGTCCTCAATGGCTATTTTCGTGCTGAGGGTAATACATTTTTTTAAATCACCCACTGGGAACGAATCCGAACGATCTCGAGGTTATTTCGATAATGAAACACGTTCATAGACCACAGCAGCAGTAGTACTCCTCAATGGCTATTTTCAGGCCGAAGGTGATAGATCTTGAAAAAATCACCCACTGGGAACGAATCCGAACAATCTCGAGGTTCTTTCGATAATGAAACACAAAACACAATTTCAATGGACCGTTTTTCATATTGGATTCGTGTCGATCCGAAAAAAATACCGTTGTAACAGGAGTATTTATGAACGTCGAATCTCATGTGAATTTCTATTCGAGTCGACGACTTTTACATCGGGAAACGAATCCGAGTCCGCATGCAAGTGCTTCTGTTGTGGAATAATCCCTACAAACTGAGAACGCCGCGCCCAACATCGGATTCGTTCACGTTTATGGTCCACAGCAGCAGTAGTGGCCCTCAATAGCTATTTTCGTGCCGGAGGTGATAGATTTTAAAAAATCACCCAGTGGGAACGAATCCGAACAATCCCGAGGTTATTGCGATAGTGAAACATAAAATAGAATTTGAATGGACCGTTTTTCATTTTGGATTCGTCTCGAACTGATGAGAACAACGGTTGAAAAAGACGTTTTTATCAACGGTGAATCTCATGTTAACTTCTCTTCGAGTCAACGACTTTTACATCGGGAAATGAATCCGAGTCCGTATGCAAGTGATTCTGCTGTGGAATAATCCCTACAAACTAAGAACGCCGCGCCGACCATCGGATTCGTTCACGTTCATAGTCCACAGCAGCAGTAGTAGTCCTCAATGGCTATTTTCGTGCCGAGGGTGAAGCATTTTAATACATCACCCACTGGGAACGAATCCGAACAATCTCAAGGTTATTTCGATAATGAAACACAAAACAGAATTTGAATGGACCGTTTTTCATATTGGATTCGTCTCGATCCGATAAAAAAAGGCTGAAACAGGCGTATTTATTAACATCGAATCTCATGTGAATTTCTCTTCGAGTCGACGACTTTTACATCGGGAAACGAATCCGAGTCGCCTGCAAGTGTTTCTATTATGGAATAATCCCTACAAACTGAGAACGCCGCGCCCACCATCGGATTCGTTGACGTTCATAGTCCATAGCAGCAGTAGTAGTCCTCAATGGCTATTATCGTGTGGAGGGTGATAGATTTAAAAAAATGACCCACTGGAAGCGAATCCGAATAATCTCAAGGTTATTTCGATAATGAAACACAAAACAGAATTTGAATGGACCGTTTTTCATATTGGATTCGTCTCGATCCGAAAAAAAGGTTGAATCAAGCGTATTTATCAACGTCGAATCTCATATGAATTTCTCTTCGAGTCAATAACTTTTACATCAGAAATGAATCCGAGTCCGCATGCAAGTGATTCTGTTATGGAATAATCCCTAGACAATGAGACCGTCGCGCCGAACATCGGATTCGTTCACGTTCATAGTCTACAGCAACAGTAGTGGTCCTCAATGGCTATTTTCATGCCGAGGGAGATACATTTGTGAGAAGCACCCGCTGGAATGAATCCGAACAATCTCAAGGTTATTTCGATAATGAAACACGAAACAGAATTTGAATGGACCGAATTTCATGTTGGTTTCGTCTCGATCCACTAAAAAACGGTTGAAACGGGCGTATTCATCGACGTCGAATCTCATCTAAATATCTCTTCGAATCGACGTCTTTTACATCTGGGAACGAATCCGAGTCCGCATGTAAGCGCTTCTGTTATGGAATATTCCCTGCAGACTGAGAACGCCGCGCTGAGCATTGGATTCGTTCCCAGTGATTGAGTTTTCGAAATGTACCACCTTTGACACGAAAAAAGCCATTGAGGACTATTATGCTGCTGTGGACTATGAACGTGAACGAATCCGATGGTCGGCGCGGCGTTCTCAGTTTGTAGGGATTATTCCACAACAGTAGCACTTGCATGCGGTCTCGGATTCGTTTCCCGATGCAAAAGTCGTCGACTCGAAGAGAAATTCACATGAGATTAGACATTGATAAATATGCCTGTTTCAACCGTTTTTTTAATCGGTACGAGACGAATCCAAAATGAAAAGCGGTCCGTTCAAATTCTGTTTTGTGTTTCCTTATCGGATTAACCTCGAGATCCTTCGGATTCGTTCCCAGTGGGTGATTTTTTAAAATGTATCACCCACAGCACGAAAATAGCCATTGAGGACTACTACTGCTGCTGTGGACTATGAACGTGAACAAATTCGATGGTCGGCGCGGCGTTTTCAGGTTGTAGGGATTATTCCACAACAGTAACACTTGCATGCGGACTCGGATTCATTTCCCGATGCAAAAGTCGTCGACTCGAAGAGAAATTCACATGAGATTCGACGTTGATACATACGCCTGTTTTAACCGTTGTTCTCATCGGTTCGAGACGAATCCAAAATTAAAAACGGTCTATTTAAATTCTGTTTTTAGTTTCATCATCGAAATAACCTCCAGATTGTTCGGATTCGTTCTCAGTGAGTGATTTTTAAAAATGTATAAGGAGTACAACTTTGCAGTGACAGTTTTTTTCAAAAGTTTAAGGCTTTATTATAAAAAAAGTGGCTACATATTTTTTAATCAAAGTACTGCCCGTCGCTAGCTACGACCTCGGCCCATCTTTCAGGTAGCATTCGAATCCCGCGTCGATAAAAGTCTTGGTCCTTGAAGGCAAACCAGGAATCGACCCAATTTTTGACTTCTTCGTGAGTACCGAAGTGCTGGTCAGCCAAATCGTGTGCCATTGACCGGAACAAGTGATAGTCGGAAGGGGCAATGTCTGGAGAGTACGGCGGGTGGGATAAAACCTCCCATTTCAGCGTTTCCAAGTACTTTTTCACGACATTTGCAACATGGGGTCGGGCATTGTCATGCTGCAGTATCACCTTGTCATGTCTTTCGTTGAATTGTGGCCGTTTCTCTTTGAGTGCCTTACTCAAGCGCATCAACTGACGTCGGTAGAGTTCCCCTGTGATGGTTTCGGATAGTTTGAGCAGCTCATAGTACACAACGCCCAGCTGGTCCCACCAGATACACAGCATCACTTTGGATCCGTGAATATTCGGTTTGGGCGTCGATGACGGAATATGACCAGGCAGTCCCCATGATTTTCGGCGTTTAGGATTATCGTGGTGAACCCACTTTTCATCTCCAGTCACAATCCGGTGCAAAAATCCCTTCCTTTGTTGTCTTTAGAGCAGTTGTTCAGAGGTGAAAAATCGGCGCTCGATGTCTCTCGGCTTCAACTCATGCGGGACCCAGTTTCCTTGCTTTTGGATCATACCCATATCCCGGAGACGTTTTGAAAATGCTTGCTGGGTTACTCCTAACGTCTCGGCGAGTTCCTCTTGAGTTTGGCACGAATCCTGGTCCAGCAAGGTCTCCAATTCTGCGTCTTCAAAGACTTTCTGCCTTCCGCCACCATGCTTGTTCTCGACCTCAAAATCTCCACTTTTGAAGCGTTGAAACCACCGCCGACACGTTTTCTCACTAATAGAATCCTCCCCGTAAGCATCTACAAGCAAACGGTGGGCCTCAGCCGCAGATTTCTTGATGTTGAAGAAGTAAATCATAACCTCCCGCAAATGCTGAGAATTCGGTTCGTAGGTTGCCATGTTTGAGTGCCTATAACTTTATAATGCATACACGCATCCGTTAGCTTTTTTAAATTGTTTACATTGGCAGAGCCTCTAGTTTAAAATGCTACTTTTTTTATTGAGCTAGGGCCACTACTTCGGCCGCAGTGGCTCTCTAAGTAAAACGGTCACTGCAAAGTTGTACTCCTAATATCACCCTCGGCCCGAAACTAGCCATTGAGAACTACTGCTGCTGCTGTGGACTATGAACATGAACGAATCCGATGGTCGGCGCGGCGTTCTCAGTTTGTAGGGATTATTCCACAACAGTAACACTTGTATGCGGACTCGGATTCGTTTCCTGATGTAAAAGTCGTCGACTGGTAGAGAAATTCACATGAGATTCGACGTTGATAGATACGCCTGTTTCAACCGTTTTTTTCGGATCGAGACGAATGCAATATGAAAAACGGTCCATTCAAATTCTGTTTTGCGTTTCATTATCGAAATAACCTTGAGATCATTCGGATTCGTTCCCAGTGGGTGATTTTTTTAAATGTATCACCTTCGGCACGAAAATAGCCATTGAGGACTACTACTGCTGCTGTGGACTATGAACTTGAACGAATCCGATGTTCGACGCGGCGTTCTCAGTTTGTCGAGATTATTCCACAACAGAAACTTGCATGCGGACTCGGATTCGTTTCCCGATGTAAAAGTCGTCGACTCGAAATGAAATTCACGTGAGATTCGACGTTGATAAATACGCCTGTTTCAACCGTTTTTTTTTATCGGATCGAGATGAATCCAATATGAAAAACAGTCCATTCAAATTCTGTTTTGTGTTTCATTATCGAAATAACCTTGAGATTGTTCGGATTCCTTCTCAGTGGGTGATTTTTTTAAATGTACACCCTCGGCACGAAAATAGCCATTGAGGACTACTACTGCTGCTGTGGACTATGAACGTGAACGAATCTGATGGTCGGCGCGGCGTTCTCAGTTTGTAGGGATTACTCCACAACAAAAACACTTGCATGCGGACTCGGATTCGTTTCCCGTGGTAAGAGTCGGTTCGATTTTTTTATCTTTGAAAAATTCGAAGATGTTTGTTTTCAGTATCGAGACGAATCCAACGTGCGAAACGATTTGTTCAAGTAATGTTTCACGTTCGTTTATTGAAATCATGTTGCCAGTCGTTGGACTCGTTTTCTTTCCATAATTCAGAAAAAAACATGCACTCTTCGAAACTCAAAGGAGCGTTTTTCAACCGCTACCGTTGCCCTACGAAAAGAAATCAATCGAATGCCTTAGGCAGCGTTTTCGGGTTGTAGGATTTATTCCACACAAGAACTACTCGCACTCGCACTTGGATTAATTCCCACCTGTCAAAAACTTTCATCAAAACAGAGATTGACACGAGATACGGCACTTTGTTCCTGCAAACTTTGAGGCTTTTTACGTAAAACGTAAAACTCAAACGTCTATCGTTATTGTAAGGTACTAAGAGGTGTGGGTTGACGTTGAAGAATACGCAAAAGCACTTCATCTTTACTAGAATGCGTTTATTGACAAAAGAAACTAGGTGAGACCTTTTACGAGGCGTTTTGGCGGCACGTGAAAGTAGTAGGATATAAGATGGCAACGCACGAGCTAAGGGCGCGTGCGCGCAGGGCGGTCGGCAGAGCGTGGCGCGACGGTGTCGCCGCGAGTCTCGGTTTATCCATGAATCGTAATAGCGCGAGATTCGAAAATCTCCAATACTTCCCCTCGATTCATGGATACTTCAACCAGATGGTCCGGTATCCGACATGCCAAGGGGTTCCATGCATTTTCTGTATTTCGGTTTGGGGACTCTTTTAGTCAGAAAGTCGGCACCCATCTCCTCGGTCGGGGTATACTTGACCTCCAGTTTTCCGTTTTCGAGAGCCTCGCGAACGTAATGGTGGCGAATATCGATGTGTGCGCTACGATTGTGGAAAACAGGGTTTTCCGCCAGTTTCCGGGCTCCGTTGTTGTCACACAAGATCACGACTCGGGCCGTTTGATTGAAATCGAATTCGCTTAGCAGATTCTTAAGATACGTGGCTTCTTTTGCGGCATCCGAAAGTGCCATGTATTCGGCTTCGGTGGATTGGAGATCCACCGAGAATGAACGCGTACCCGGTGTATGACTTCCTATCGTTCGGACAGTTGGCCCAATCTGCGTCGACGAACCCTTCCAGAGGAATTCCGGTTTTCCTGAATCTTACCCGAGTCGAAAGTTTAAGCTGCGTTCAACCCACAAAATGAAGGGTTCCGTCCCCGAGCAGAAATCGGCGAGAGCGGATTATTGGGTATCTAAAGGAGGATCCGATGTTTGAAAACACCATGCGTTAGGGCCTCTGATGAACCTCCGGCATGGCAGAAAGTAGACTTTTTGACTCAAAGGAGGTCAGTGAGGCCCAAAACTGAACGTACGGAACCTCAGGTGGGCCTACTTCGAGCCCTCCCGCAGAACCTACGCACCCCCTCTTTCGGCTGTAGACTGCTAAACAAAAAAAATAATTTATATAGGATCTATTTAAATAAAATAGGTTTTTTCCTTGTCTCGCAGCCTACTATGAGCATATTTGTTTCAAAGATATTTATATATGTTAATAAAGTTGAGATTCAAATGCATCTTTATTTGCATACAATGTGCACTGTAAAGCTAAGTGTACTATATGCATAAAATATTACATAAATCGAAAATAAAATAAATTCCTTAATTGAGAGTTTTACGACAACGATTTTTCATCGTAATTCGTCATTCCCTGGCCTTTAGAAATTATTTTGTTTGAAGAAAATATTTACCCTATATGCGAATCGAACCTAGTACCTTCCTACTCATAGCTACGCACGCTGCCCCTATGCTACCGAGTGCTTATAACATTTTGGTCCCTGATATAGCATAAGCGACCAAATGAATACCGATAACTATTTCTTGTATCACATAAGCTATATCAATTAGTTAATATCATTGTGATAATTCGAGACTTTTATCGAATAACATGCTATAGATTTTTCAAACAAACTCATATATATAATTCCTCTTTTCCTACTCCCACGCCCCTTTGATATGAGTGTTGCAATAAAGATGGACCAGTAGTTCAATCAAATAGAAAAATGGTTAACTCTACGAAAATCCTATTTAAGGTGAGTAAAAAAAATAACTAGATCCATTCAGTGAACTTGACTAAAGTGTTTTTTTGAACAGATGAAAATTTTGAACTGATGAAACCGAATCACAGATTTATTATGATCAAATAAAATATTTAGTTATTGGACGATATTAAATAGATTGATTTGAATAAATAAACATATTTGAAACCAATAATTTCAATAATGGAATGCAATAGGAAAAATTTGGTTCTATGAAAAATCTAGTAAATTCAAATAAAAAAGAATCAAATAGATGCGTTTAGTTAATATCATAATATTTAGTGGAAAGAAATAAAAATGTGCTTCATACATGCACGTGGAAATATGTTTTTTACTTTCGACGTACTGTCACGTGGCAGAATGGAGGAGCCCCAGAGCCACTTTGATGGCGACCCTCTCGCTCGGTTTTGATCCTCGTACGGGAGCCCGAGCGCGCCATTATCGTTCTTATTTATTTGTCTTCTTGTCCCTTGATCATCATTCTTTTTTTGTGTTGTATAATTACCTTCTTTTAATTGTATGATTATATTTTTTTTTATTTTATTCGTTCATGCGATATGGTACGATGGCGCGCGGGAAATGGCGGCCGCCTCGGAAACCTCGAGATCCTCCTCATAGCAGCGGCCTCGTATCTTCCAATTCGGGGTGCACCTCGTCGATCTTGCCCTCGCTCGAGAGTCCGAGGCGATTCAGCTCGGCCCACGTTCTGGAACGCTTCTCCACTACGATGAGCGGTGGAAAGCTGATCGGCAGACATTCAAATGTGCAACCGTCCAGGCTGACAAAGTCCGTCAATGGTACGGAAGGCGATAAGGGAAACGGTCGAAGCTTATCTCGGTCAGAACTCGACAAACGCCGTCACCACAGTACCAGCCTTCTTCGACGACTCGCAGCGCCAGGCAATCTAAGACGCCGGGACCATCTCCGAACGTATGGCGTATCGTAAACGAACCTACGGCAGCCGGCTGGTCCTCAATCCCTCTCAGTCGGTAACGGCGCGTCCGCCGACCTTGGCACGTCGCACAAACGTCGTGAGCTCGAATCGCTCGACACTCGATGCGATGGGTAGGATCGACGGGCTGAGGCTGGACCTTCATCATCAGCATCCGTCAACGGTCATCGTACCCGCCATCGTCATCGCCATCGCCATCGTCATCGTCATCGTCATCGTCATCTTTATCGTTATCGTATCGCCATCGTACCCATCATCGTCATCGTCACACAGTAGGAGAAAAGCCCAAAAACCTGGCCAAAACCCCAAAAAATAAATTTTCGAAATAGGGTCAGTTGAGTAGTCATTCAGGTAGAGGACTAGTAACTGCATTCTATTGTGGAAGGGAAAGCCCTTTAAGTGTATACCTGCGCCGCAGCGTCAGTTGGCAGTTAGTGTTCGTGAAGAGTGTACGTGTCACGCGCTGAACAGACGAAAATAACGCTGACTTCAAAAACCCATAACTTTAAAGTGACGGGTTTAATTTCAATTCTGCAACATGGATACGACTTCTGGAGGTATGTAGAACATGTTTTTACATCGGTTGAATCTAAAGTTTATGTATAAATTATTGAAATGTAGTATAGCCTTCGGCATAAATAAAATTGAATAATTTTGAAAACTTATATTTTCAACGGTCCGAAAAGTTATATATTTTGTCACATTTTGCAAAGCTCCTAGTCTCGGCCTTTAGTTTAATGCTTTCGATAAATATAAGCTTTCGAAATTTACAAGAGTTACCTGCGGAAAACGTGCGTCTTGTCCGTTATGATTTTTTTCGCATCGTGCGGTAGCCGAGCGTGCACGCGGCACTATTGAGCAGCCTCTGCGCCTCTACCTGAGAATGGGTGAAGTAGCATCATAACGGACAAGACGGCTGTTATACGCTTGAAATAAATTATTTTAATATATATGTATGTGTATATATATATATATAAATTTTCTGTGATTTAATTATGATATATACGTATGCATATATATATATACATATTAAAATCAACCACATAAAAATTTCTTAAATATGAATGAAATGTTATAACATTCAAATAAAATATTTGAATATATATATATTATATAGTAAGCAAAGCTTTCTTTTAACCAAATCCATGTCAATATTTTCTGTCTAATTTTTTTAAAATTATTTCAATTATTGCGGTTATTTATTTGGTAAAATAATGTACATTGTTCAAGTTTTTGTATTAATTGAAAATTTTATCTTTTCCTTTAACACCAATTTTCTACAATTTTATGTCTTTATTACAGGATCCGGTTACAAAGAATTGGTGCTGACAAGGAAAGAAGTATTTCTGATAATCAGCGAGCATTTATCCGATAAATTCGCTTCCTTGATCGAATTTATGGTAGAAAAAATTTCCAAGGACACCGGACGTACAGTTGTAGTGCCCGAGGACTCGAAACAGACTTTTTCGATACTCTTCAATCAAATGAGAACGAGGTGGCAACAAGCTCACAGAAAATCCTGTGTATTTTTCAAGAATAACGGTGAATGGCTTAGCAAGCAGGTATGTTTTGCCGCACCTACAGACACTGTAGTAACAAGCCCGGGTAATACGGGCGGCCGCCCGTCCCTTGAGTTTACAATGTCCAGTGAAAGATCTAAACGAAGGAAGACCCAAGATATTCGTACATCGTTCAACTCGGTCGAGTTAGCATACGCTACTCAGATGAGCCTTCGCTCTTCAGGACAATCCGACGCCGCAAAAGTTATTAAGGACGTAACAATGACGAGTCCTTTAAGAGCTTCCAAGTATCGTGAAGCTTACTCAGCAACGGATGAAATTACTTTATCCGAAGAGGCTGCACTTTCCGCTATGATTGAATATAAATTCTCCAAGAGTACTTACCAGGGAATGAGAAGATTAGGGAAGGAAAATAACTGTAAGCTATATCCGTCTTACGAAAAAGTGATGAAAGCAAAAAAGCGTTGTTATCCACCACGTGATGCAATCAGGATTACAGAGAGTAGTGCAGAAGTCCAACTACAGGCACTATTAGATCATACAGTTGAACGTATTTTACTCGTCCAAAATGTACTCATTCAAAGATTGACTCCAGATAATGTTCGTAAAATGGACTTGATTTGCAAGTGGGGTTGCGATGGAAGTTCTGGGCAAAGTGAATATAAGCAGACGTTCAGTGATGACAGCAAATCTGATGCGCATGTATTCTTTACTTCAGTCGTGCCATTACAACTCGTGTGTTATGATCAACAATCGAAGGAAGAAATAGTTGTTTGGAAGAACCCCAGACCCTCGTCTCCACGATTTTGTAGACCGCTTAGACTACTGTTTCTACGCGAAGACACAGAGTCAACACTTAATGAAGTCCAAATTGTTGAAGAACAAATAAAGTCACTTCGTCCATTCGAAAGTGTAATAGATGGAAAAGAAATCTCCGTAATGTACAAGTTGTTGTTCACCATGATAGATGGTAAAGTTTGCAACGCTGTATCATTGACGAAATCTGCTCAACGGTGCTATTTGTGTGGAGCAACCAGCAAAGATTTTAATGCCATCGACACTGTATTGCAAAGGGAAATCAATGAAACAAATTTGAAGTTCGGATTGTCGACGCTGCATGCGTGGATACGGTGCTTCGAGTATTGCTTACACGTGTCTTACAAACTCGGCATTAAAAAATGGCAAGCTCGAAGTGCCGAAGAAAAAAAAATTACCCAGGAACGCAAGAGGGCCATTCAAGAAGGATTCAAGAAGCAATTGGGTCTAAATATCGATCGCCCAAAGCCTGGATACGGCAGCAGCAATGATGGCAACACAGCTCGGCGATTCTTTGAAAATTCGACGGTTTCCGCTGCGATAAGGGGGGTCAACGAAGAAGTTATTAAACGCTTGTACGTAATCCTACAAGTTATATCGTGTGGCCACGAGATAAACTGTGAAAGATTTGAACAGTATGCTATTGAAACGGCAAGAAAGACCGTTGCATTATACCCTTGGTACTCCATGCCTACTTCGGTGCACAAACTATTAATTCATGGTCCAGTGATAATAACTCATGCTCTATTACCAATCGGCCAATTATCCGAAGATGCTCGTACCCGTATATACCAATTTTTGTCAACATCTGGTAACTTTTTAACGTTCATGTCGGCCATATTGGATCGGCCATTTTTTTACGATAATTTGGCTTGCGGATTCGTAATCAGCGACCTTGAAAACCCGTAAATACCAATTTTTGTCGACATCTGGCAACTTTTTAACATTCATGTCAGCCATATTGGATCGGCCATTTTGTTTACGATAATTTGGCTTTCAGATTCGTAATCAGCGACCTTGAAAACCCCTGTAAGCCAATTTTCATTCCCGTCAAAGGTCATTTGAGGTTTTGGCCAGGTTTTTGGGCTTTTCTTCTACTGTGCGACGGCAGGCTATCCCTCCAGCAGCGGATGAGGTCCTCCTTGAGTTGCTCCGTCCACTCTAGGCGCCGATTTCGAGCCGTGGTCGTTGCCGTGGATCCTATACGGGTGCCCCTCCCAACTGATCCTTGGTCCCCATCCGAGAGGGACCGGTTGTGGGGGGCCTGACTAGGTGGTGTTCGAACCTAGTGTTCGGCGTGCCAGGTGGTTGGCCTGGCACGTCGGTGGCTATTGCGAGGGAGTTGTGCTCCCCCGGGCGATGGGCACGCCAGCTTCCCTACTCCTTAGGCTTCCCTACGCCTTAGAGCTTCCCTACGCCTTATATTATTATTATTATTATTATTTATTAAAATTTATTCATTTATTTGTACATTTACTTATTTATTTAAAAAATTATTTATTTATTAAAATTAATAAATATTATTATTAATTTTGGCGCAGGGAAGCTGGCTTGCCCGTCGCCCGGGGGAGCACAACTCCCCCGCAATAGCCACCGACGTGCCAGGCCAACCACCTAGCACGCCGAAAACTAGGTTTGAACACCACCTAGTCAGGCCCCCCACAACCGGTCCCTCTCGGATGGGGACCAAGGATCAGTTGGGAGGGGCACCCGGATAGGATACACGGCAACGACTACGGCTCGAAATCGGCACCTAGAGTGGACGGAGAAACTCAAGGAGGACCTTATCCGCTGCTGGAAGGATAGCCTGCCGTCGCGAAGGGGCTACATGGCGAGATTGCAGGCCCTGTGGAGCCAAGTGCACCCAGAGCTTGCATACCTCTCGCAACAACATCTGCGAGACCAGGCCGCCCGTTTGCGACGACAAAGCTACGATCTCTTGTTACTACCACCAGAGCTGTCCGGCAGGCGCTCGTCCGCGCGTTCAGTGCGGAGCTCTGCCGGACGGCCTCAAGATCGGTCCCCCCGGCAGTCGGACCCCCCCCCCCCATTGGCGAGTCGATTTGACGGAGGACTGGGAAACAAGGAGGGCGAGAATCGCTGGGAAATTTTCTCTTCAGCCTGGTTGCCTAGAAGCGGCAAATGAGTCCCTTGCGGCAGCAATCCCTGAGACTACTGATCTCCTCAGCTTGAACTGGGCTGTGTATCACGCGGCTGTTGAGGCGAAACCTCGGACACGCAATGATAAGGCGGCGTTCGTGGTTAAGACTCGGCGGCGCGTTGCACAGCTCCAGAATAAGATCAATGAAGCGCGGAGGCAGGCATCCCGTGTTCAATGTGTGTTAGACTTCATTACGGCGGGGAGGGCGTTTACCCCTAAAATCCGAAAAATCAGCTCGGAACTGAAATGCCGTCACCACACATTGAACAAAGCTATCCTTCTTATTATGAAGGAACGCTACGTGGAGAAGGTGCGGAACCTGGGGGTTGCAAAGCAATCCCCTAGAGAGGCGGCTGGGTCGGGCGTTAGACAACGCCCTCTTCCGTTCTGACCCAGGCCGCTGGTTCCAACCACCTACGCCTGCCCCCGACACAGCGCCGACAGCTGTTCAGGTGGAGCGGTTTTGGGGAGAACTGTATAACAAGGAGGGTCATTTTGATGAAAGCGCTCCAGCTCTGGGGCGGTTCGACACGTTTTGCCGGCAACAGCCGAGTCAGCGTGGCGACTGTCTTCCAGTCACGCGGGGTGATGTGGAGAAGGCGGTGAGTAGCATGAGGAACCACGCCGCTCCCGGACCAGATGGGATTAACATCTTCTGGTGGAAGAAATTCACGTGCACCCATACCCACCTGGCCCGCATCTTCTCGTCGTTCATCGATGGGACGGTGCCCATCCCTGCGTGGCTGACAGAGGGAAGGACGGTGCTACTCCCCAAAAAAGGGGATTTGTCTCGTCCGGAGAACTACCGCCCGATAACGTGTCTGAATGCGCTCTGTAAGATCTTCACAAAGATTCTTTATGAGCGTGTTCTGCGCGAGATCGAGCCTGCATGGCGGGAGATACACGAACAAAGGGGATCAAAGAGGGGGCTGGGAGGTTGTAAGGAGAACCTGCTGGTGGACCGCTGCATCACGCAAGACGCGGTCGAGCACAAGCGTAACCTCTCAGTCGCTTGGATAGACTACCGTAAGGCGTTCGACACTGTCAGTCACAAACTGATTATACACCAACTCGAACGCCTTTCGGTGAGTCCTTACATAGTGAGATGCATTAAACAGCTCATGCCGCTCTGGAAGACACGCTTCACAGTTAAGACTAGTGAAGGCAACGTGCCGACCGGAGTGGCGGGGTATAGGAGGGGGATTATCTAGGGAGATTCTCTCAGCCCCCTCCTGTTTTGCATCTCACTATTACCCTTATCAATCGCCTTGCGGGCTGCACGCGGGTACGAAGCGCCCCCCCCCCCCCGGGGAGCACGGGCGGGGGATCACCCATTTATTTTATATGGATGACCTCAAGCTATACGCTCCCGGGGTGGGGGGGCTTAAGCTCCTCTTGAACATCGTAGCGACGTACACGCGGGCGGCGGGAATGGACTTCGGATTGGACAAGTGCGCTGTTCTTCATCTCAGGAGAGGGAGAGCAGAGGGTGTCGCGGCTGATGTTCGGCTGGTGGACGGGAGCGTCTTCAAACACCTGGACGCCGGGGGGTCTTATCGGTACCTTGGCATCGATCAGCGCTCTCTACAAGACGTCAGGGGCGTCAAGGGGGCCCTCCGCAGCGAGTATAGGCGGCGTTTCAGACGGATCTGGAAATCAGATCTGTCTGGGAAAAATAAGATCACTGCCACCAATATGCTCGCTGTCCCGGTCCTGCTCTACTCCTTTGACGTCGTCAAATGGCGTAGAGACGAGCTTAAACAGCTGGACTTCGGCACGCGCAAAATAATGAACATCCAGCGGAATCTGCACCCTCGATCTTCCACCCCGCGTCTTTATATGCTGCGTCAGAGCGGCGGGCGTGGGCTCTTGGGATTGGAGTGTCTTCATGACCGCATGGTCCTCGGAATAGCAAGCGATGTGATAACAAGCTCGGACCCGCTCCTGGAGATTGTGCACCAGCATGAGCTTCATGGGGCGGGTGCTTTTCTTTATAAGGCGGCAGATCGTGCGGCAGAGACCCTCGGCTTGGAGTTCCGCCGGCGCCGACGTGGCGCCTTGCCAATAGACTCCGTCGCTCGGTTGCCCAAGTCCCGACGTCGGCGGGTAATCAGGGCTGCCGAGCAGACTGTCCTGACTCGGCAGCACGTGGACAGACCCATGTACGGTGTGTTTTTTCACCACATCGAGGAGCAGGGGCTGTCCACCCAGCTGACCTTTTCCTTCTTGCGGTTAGCTGGACTGATGTCCGAGACCGAAGGGTTTAATCTGCGCCTGCCAAGACGGAGTCATCAACACCCTGGTCTATCGCAGCCGCGTTTTGGGTCAGCCTCTGCCGACCACTTTATGTCGTGCATGCAAACAATCGCCGGAGACACTAATGTATCTACTGTCGGCCTGCCCAGTATATGCAGTCTCCGGCTATATCCATCGCCATAACGCAGCCCTGAGAGTGTTGTACTACCATCTACGGCACTCTTATGGGATAGACCGGGAGCCCGTGCCGTCTTATTTACCAGGAGATATTGAGTCCGTTGTCGTGGGCGAGAGGTGCAAGATTTATTGGAACTTCTCATTCGCGACCATCGGGCCGCTTCAAGCGACTAAGCCTGATGTTGTCCTCTTCGATTTCGACGACAAGACGATATACGTCATTGAGTTCTCGGCTCCAGCCGAAGTGAACGTGTCGCGAAAGGAAGAGGAGAAACGGCTCAAGTATCAGCCTCTCCTGGCCGAGCTACGTCGTTTGCACCAAGGATTCAGGGTAACTCTCGTTGTCCTCATCATCGGCGCGCTAGGGGGGATGAAAGAGTCTTTTGTATCGGGCCTCGCTGGCATACCGGTTTGCAAACCCGGCGTCCGGTTGCTAGCGGGTCGGATGCAGACGGCGGTCATACTTGGATCCCTCCGTTTACTCAGGCAACACGATTGTGGACTGCGGTAGCTGCTAACCCTCTGGCTTGAGGGCGCGGCTAACACAGACCGATTTATTGGACTTTTCGCGCGTTTTTTTTTTTTTCGACTGCGCGGCAGTTGAGGTGGTCGAACGTTGCGAGTCGAAAATAACATGGAAGAATATATTTTTTAATTTACTGGTATCAATAGTTGAAATTTGTTTTATAATTCCTACCTAGAGTGTTTACTTTTTCCCTTTATCTCATTGACTCGCGAGGAGTTATCTCCATTATTATACACATAGTTCGATAGCTGCTGTGCTGGTGTACACGACAGATATATTTGTGTTTGACAGGCGCAAACAATTTTGCCGCCATAACACGGTCAGTTTCACCTTATGCAGTTTTGTATTACTATATATTATGGGCTCTGGGGAACACTAGCGACGCCTGCGGCGGAACTGAGCATTACACCTCTACGACCGATTGAAAGAACTGTTTGAGGCGGGAGTGTCAACTCCTTCTCTCTAGTCTCCTTGTTGGTTACCATGCGTGCAAAGCACGGTCTTATAGACAGGTCTGGGCACTCCAAGCCCCTTCCTATATAAAGCAGCGTGACCGTCTTGAAGCCCGTGTTTCTCAATTTGTGCACCAAAGACCGGAGCCTTGCAATCTCCGAGACCGGTCTGCAACAAAGCGAGGAATATAGGGCAGCCGTCTTTTTCTCCGTGCGCTTGTGTGCTAGGCTTGCAGATGTGTATAATGTTTTGATGGGTTATTTATTTTAATTCAGATCGTAATTTAGACTCATATTAACAAAAAGGTTACTACAAGTGCATCAATAGTAAATTGAATTCAACCCGTAAAATCGAATCGCAAGCCGAAGAACCAAGTGGAAGAGCGAAAGTTATAAACGAGTTCAATCCCTATTTATTATCGTACAAGCCTGCCATATATAGGAATGAAAAATTATTCGTTTTTACTTTTAACGCTCTGGATTTGTACCCGCAGGTTCTGATTTTTTCAAAATATTTTATTTTACTCTATTAGCCAGCTATATCAATGTTTCTACTGTGTGGCGAAATGAGTTATCATAACTATATGAAATAACATTTTCAAGGATTAAAAAGAATACTAAAAATAGGAATGTAGGGTGCGGTCGGGATTAATTAAATATTACATTGTAGTGTAAGTATGTATGTAACGGTTTATTGCGTCCCCTTAGGGTTACATCCGGACCTCCGTCTCGTCTTCCTCCTTTTTACACTTCCGCCGCTTACATTTCTATTCCCTACTATTTACACTCTATCTTAACATATCCTTAATCCTATTCCGCCAGCCCCTCGCTCGCGCCGCCGCTCTTCTCTTTTTTTTTCCGCCTTAATTCTACTTAAACCTACTCCGCTCGCTCTTCTCCTCGCTGCCCTACTTCCGATTCCCCCTTTCACTCCATTCCTCTCTCATACCGATTCTACCTCTCCTCCTCTCTCATAACTCTTCTCTTCCCTCTCCCCCTCCTCCTTCATCCAGAATTTCTTTTACCCTTTCTCCTATCCCCCTTTCCTCCCCTTCTCCTCCTCCGCACCTGTCTATTACATGTTCCCATGATTCACCCTCCTCCCCACACATCCTACATTTTCTCTCTTCCTCCGTCTCCCAATATCGCCCCTCTCTCATTTCGTTCCCTAACCTAAACCTCGCTACCCTCCTGTACCTTTCCTCTCCCCACCCTCTCTTTAAATACCCTGGTACCCCTGTTGCTACTACCTCTTTGTACCGTCCATTAAACCTCGATTCCCTTATCCTTTCCCACCTCTCCCTTTCCTGTTCTTCTCTGTCCTCCGCCTCTATTCTCCCGTACCCCTCCCCTTCCTGTTCTTGTTCCGCCTCTCCCCTCCGTCTCCCTTTTTTCCTGCATTCTTCCCTCCCCCTCTCCCACGCTGACCTTCCTGGTTCCCCCCTCCTCTCCCTCTCCCTTATTTCCTCCCAGCATTTCCTCGCCCACTCACTTCCTCCCCCCTTCTCTAACTTTTCCTCATATCTCCAAGCTCTTCTTGCTGCCCTCGTTCTTATTTTTTCCCTTTTCATTTCCTCTCTCACCATATATCCTGGTGTCCTCCAGTCTAACCCCAGCACCCATCTTATATATCTTTCCTGCACTGCCTCCATTGCCTCCCTTTCCTCCCACCCCCATATCTCCGCCCCATACCCCAGCACCGTCCACACCAGTGTGTCAAATAGCCACATCCTCCTTCCCACATCCTTCCCGAAATCCCTCTTCCCTATTCCCCACACTTGTCTCATTACAGTCCCCGCCTTCTTTATTCTCTCTTTCACCTGTGCCCCTTGCCCCCCATTCCTCTTAAACACATATCCCAGGTACTTGAATTCCTTCACTCCTCTATCTCTTCCTCGCCCCATTTCCACGTCTTCTTTTTAAACCTCCCCCCTCCTTTCCTAAACCTCATCACCTTCGTCTTTCCCACGTTTACTTCCAGCTTCTTCCTTTCAAAGTACCTCTCCAGCCTCCTGATCATGTTCTCCATGTCTTCCTCCCTCTCCGCCATCACCACCACATCGTCCGCGTATGCCAGCGAGAATATTTTTTCTCTCCCTATTTTAATTCCTCCCCATTCCCCTTTTCTTAACTCCTCTTCCAGGTCTGCCGTGATTATGTTAAACACCGCCGGGCTTAAAGGGCATCCCTGTCTTACCCCCTTCTCCATCCAAAACACCTCTCCCGTCTCCCCCCCCTGCCTTCACCCTACTCCTCGTCTCCCCATATATTTCTTTTACTCTCTCCCTTAACCCTTTCCTTATACCTCTCTTCTCCATTGCCTTCGTTAATTCTCCTCGATCTACCGAGTCAAATGCTGCTCTCAAATCAATGAAAGCTGCTATGAGCTTTCCTCTCCTCTTCGCCGCCTGCTTCCCTATCAAATAGTTCAATATATATATATTGTCTATCGTTCCCATTCCTGCTCTGAATCCCGTTTGGTTCTGCGGCACCGCTCCGACTCTCTCCGTCTCCTCTTCCAGCCTTTTTGCTAACACCGTCGCGTACACCTTGTACAGCGACGGCATCAGCGTCACCCCCCTGTATTCTTCCACTCTCTCGCCCTTCCCTTTTTTTATAGTTGGAACTATAATTCCCTCCTTCCATCCCTCTGGCCAACCCTCCCCATCCCACACCCTCCTGCAGATCTCCCAAGCCCAGTCAATCGCCTTCTCTCCGCCCCACTTCCACGCTTCGTTCGGCATTTCGTCTCCCCCCATCGCCTTTCCCTCTTTTATTTTCTGAATCGCCACCCTTATTTCCTCTTTCCTTAAACCCTCCTCCATATCTCCTCTTCGTTCTCTTCTTGCTCCCCCTTCCCCTCTTCTATCTGTTCCACCTAGCAGCCCCCTGAAGTAATCCTTCCACTCTACCGCCTTTATTCCCTCCTCCACTCTTTTCCTCCTCTTTCTTCCCCTGTTCACTATCTTCCACACTTCCTCTTCCGTCTTCGCTTCCGCTACCTCCCTAATTCGCCTATCTCGTTCTTCCTCCTTTTTCCTCTCACACATCTTATTGTACTCCCTTTTCTTCCCCTTGTACCGTTCCGTCGTGCTTCTTCCTTTCCTCCATTTCCTTAGTTCCTCCCTCATCTCCCTCTTCTTCTTTCTACTTTCCTCGTCCCACCATCCTTCCCTTGTCATTCTTCTCGCCCTACTATCACCCTCCTCGCTCACCTTCATCGCCTCCTTCATTTTCCCCTCTATCTCCTTGACCAACCCTTGCATGTCCCCTCCCTCTAATTCCACTTCCTCAAGTCTTTTTCTGTACCCCTCCTTCATCCTTTCCGTCCATTTGCCACTTCCTACCGTTCTTTCCCCTTTGCTCTGACTCTTTCTTTCCCTTTTCCCTTTTTTAATCGTCACCACTATCGGGTGGTGATCCGACTCCACATTGTCCCCTATCCACATCCTCTCCACTGCTTCCCTTGTTTTCCTGTCCCCTAATGCGTAGTCGATGACCGTCTCCCCCCTTCCCCCTGTATATGTGAATTCTCCCTCTTCATCCCCTTCTATGTTCCCGTTCAGAATCTCCCACCCCGTTTCCTCTAACACCTTTATCAGCTTTCTTCCTTCCGCGTTTACCTTTCCGTCTTTCGACCTCCTTCCCTCCTCCCTCTCCTCCGTCTCCTCCCGTCCTCCTCCCCCTTCCGCTCCCGTCCGCGCGTTAAAATCCCCTCCAATTATTACCCTCCTTCCCTCCTGCCGCTCCATCCATTCTTTTAGCCTCTCCGTTTTCCTTTCCATATCTCCGTTTATGTACACCCCGATTATTGCCCATCTATTCTCCCCCTCTTCCAACTCCACCGTCATCATCCCCTCTTCCTCCCCCCTGCCACCTTTCCTTTGCGCTTTCATCTCCCCCCTCACCCCTATCACCATCCCTCCCATTGCTCTCCCCTTTCTATTTCTTTTCACCGCCCACTGTGCCATCCATGTATACCCCCTCGGCAGTCTTTCCCTTATTCTGTCCCATCCTTTTTCTTCCACCCACGTCTCCACCATCACTACCACTTCCCAATCCTCCAAACCCTTCCAGAAATCCTTATCCTTATTCGTAAGACCCGCCACATTCCAAAACGCTATTTTCCACCTCCCCCCTTCTTCTTCCTTTCCTTTCTTTTTCTCGCCCTGTTTCTCCGTCCTCTCTAATCGTTTTTTGATCCCCTCCTGGTCCCTTCCCCCTCTCTTTCCACTTGCCTCCTCTCCTCTGCTCTTGCTGCCCCCCTTTCCTTTCCCCTCCAGTCTCTCAATACTTCCTTTTCCTCATCCCAATGCCACACTTGGCCCTTGATTATCACCTTCCCATACCCCACCCTCACCCTTTTCCCCCTTCTTTCCTCTTCCTCTCCTATTCTTTTCAAATTCCACTGCATTCTCCTTTCCTTCCACGTTAAGTCGTCCTCAATTCTTTCTTTCCTCCCCCTCAGCTCCTTTTTCCTCCTCATCACTTCTTTTTTCTCCTCTATTTCCTCCATTCTTACCTCTATCATTATGTCTTTCCCTCCGTTTTGCCCTTTTTTGATCTCCCTTGCCCCCTCCACTCTTCCCGTCGCTCCTATTCTCTCCAAAACCTTTTCTACCGTTTGTTTTATCGTTCCCTCCCTTGTAGCTCCCCTTATTATGAAGTTCCTCCTTCTTTCCTCCCTTTCCTTCCGCTCCATCTTCCTCTCCATTTCCTCTAACCTTCTCTCCACCAGTCCCTCCCCTCTCTCTCCTCTCGCTTCGTTTCCCTCTCCCTCACTCCCCTTCCTTCTCTCTTCCGCGCACTCCATTTCACGCAGTCTTTCTCCGATCCTTACAATCTCCCTCCCTTGTTCCCCTATTTTTTCCATTTTTCCTTCTACTTCCCTTATTCTTTTTTCCATTCCCTCCTTTTCCTTTCTCCATCTTTCCTCTGCCAGCTTCATCTCTCCTCTCACCCTCCCTAATTCGTTTTCCACTTTTTTCCCTTGCCCTTTTACCTCCTCCAGTCCCCTCTGTATCTCTCTCCTCATTGCCTCTATTAACTCCTCTAATCTTCCCCCCTCGTGTCTCCCTCCCTCCGGCGACCTCTGCACCTTCCTGCTCTTCTGGAAGGCCTCTTTTCCCTCCTGCCCTTTATCCTCCATCTGCTCTCTCTTCCTCTTCCATAACTCGCTAATTTCCCCTACGCTCTCACTTCTTTCCAACCGTAGCCGTTCCGCGTTCGTCTTTCTCCCCCTCCTTCTCGCCACTTCCTCCTCCTCTCTCTCCATCTTCCCTGGCCCTTGCGCCTCAACGGGTCCGCGTGCCTCGCCGAGTCTGCGTGCCGCGCTGCTCCCCTCCCTCCCCTTTCCTTCGTCGCACATCTCTTCCTTCGCCTTTTACCTGCCGCGTCTCACACCGCCTCTGTTTTACCCACCCGTTCTCCTTATCCCTTTCTCCTTCTACTTCTTATCACTCCCGTCCTCTGTCGCTGCTGCTCTTCCTTCGCCTCGCGCTTACACCTTCCCCCCTCGTTTTCCTTACCTCGTTCCCCCTCGCCGGTCTACCGTTCCTAACCTCACACTCACCTGTTTTCCGCTCGTTACCTCTTTACTTTCCCCTTATCGCTGTGTTTTTTCGTCCCTCCCACGCTCCCTTCCTTCCCCTTCCCTGTTCCTCGCTCTTCCACTATTTTCCGCTACCTTCCTCACTGTTTTTTTTTCCTTTCCTTTCCTCCCCGTCGCGCACACGTTCACTCGCACTCACACCGGAAACGGAAGTCCCATTGTAGTGTCAAAACTCTTATTTATTAGCTTTTGTGAAATTTCGCTTGTTTTCTCTTCTCGCTACTTTTTTTTTAAGCGATTTGGTTTGCTGCGCAGAAAATTGCCGCATACGAAGACGCAAATAATAATGGATCGCATACGATAAAAAGCTATCTGCATGCTCCTTGCACGGGAATGAAAATTTATATGACATTAACATATCGTCGATAGTTCGATTGTATACATTTGGTAAATTACAATTTTCTATAAAGCGCGACTCTAAAGCAATGATGAGATTGAAGAATGTTTTGTTCGGATGGATGAGCACCCCGCGAGTTTTTAAATTCACAAGCTGTGCACTCGCTTCTTTCGAATATGAATCTGCATTCTTGATGGCATTTCTACAGACGTCACATTTAGTATATCTGAGAAGTTGCTTGCAAAGATATCCTGAAATTTCAACAAAACAAAAACACGAGATGGTAAGAAGTATGTTTGTATTGTTACCTAATGATACCAGCTTCCCCATTTCATCTTACGCAAATAATAATGTAGACGCTAGTAGTAGCAGTCAACATACAAAGGAAATCCTTCTATTAATTATTCCTATAATTTTTGTAATAAGAAACGGTCATGGGATTAGAATTAACGTGGTGTTAAACATGCTTTCGGTTGATCTTTCCCACAATTATATCTGTTTCACATCACCTTCAGGGATACTGAAAATGGAGTCAATCACATTCAGATACATAGAGTCCCGTATGGAAAAAAATTTTATGTGAAAATATATAACTTATTCTGCAGTAAAATATATAATTTATAGTTTATATATTTTAAATCTATTTTCATCATATATATATATATATATATATATATATATATATATATATATATTTGACATATTTGGAAAATACACAAACATATATATATATTAGGGTGACCCGAAATAAAACTTTTTTCCTCTCCCACCGGCTCAAACTCAAGTTTGCGACCCCAACAACACCATGCATCGTTTCAGACCGGTAAAAAAATCCTACGAGGTCGCAACATCGAGTTATCGATTTCCCATTTAAATAACACGTAGCACACTTGACTTGTCAGTAAAAAGTTGAATATCTTATTCGAAAATAATGATAATCGAATTTAATAAGCGGCGTTTTGAAGGGGACAAATCCAGCTTTATTTTGGATTTTTTTAAAAAATTCTGCGATTTTTTTCCGCAGAGATATTTAGTTTTTTGTAAAAACATACTGGTTTCGAAAAATGCAGCGCAACTCGAAAACGATGGGGTTTAAAATAATATGCCCGAGAAGTAAAAAGTTGTATATGGTTATTTGTAACTCACTCAAATTTTTTTAGATTTTTTTTTCGAAATTAAAAAAAATCGAAATTTTTTTCAACAAAAAATTTTTTTTTGAAATTTTTAAATTATTTTTTTATATTTTTAGTCGAAATTCGCTGATTTGTCTCATAAATGTATTGATGTAACTCGGAAACTATGAGATTTGAAAGGAAAAGTTAAGAGAAGAAAAAGACTTCTTTTAAAATTTCGAACGTATTAAAATGTTTTAAGAATTTTCATACACAATTGCGCCACATTTTTCGAAACCAGTATTTTTTTACGAAAAACTAAATATCTCTGCGGAAAAAATCGCATAATTTTTTTAAATGATCCAAAATGAAGCTGGATTCGTCCCCTTCAAAACGCCGCTTATTAAATTGGATTATCATTATTTTCGAATAAGATATTCAACTTTTTACCGAGAAGTCAAGTGTGTTACGTGTTATTTAAATGGGAAATCGATAACTCGATGTTCCGACCTCGTAGGATTTTTTTACCGGTCTGAAACGATACATGGTGTTGTTTGGGGTCGCTAACTTGAGTTTGAGCCGGTGGGAGAGGATAAAAAAAGTTTTTTCGGGTCACCCTAATATATCACACAACAAAATTTGAACATTGCTCTTTCCCATGGAAAAAAATATGTGAAATATATTCGAAAATATATTTTGAAGATATGAAATTCCGGCGAAAAATTGTGTCAATGAAATATATATATATATATATATATATATATATATATTTCATTGACACAATTTTTCGCCGGAATTTCATATCTTCAAAATATATTTTCGAATATATTTCACATATTTTTTTCCATGGGAAAGAGCAATGTTCAAATTTTGTCCTATTTTTAAGATGATATTAATAATACCAAAAAAAATAACCTGTCATATAGTAGATTACACACTCAACAACTGGAGCGTGCGTATAATCATGCTCGAATATTTCATGTGCTTCCCAGTTTTCATGCTCGATAAGAGAATTTAACTTTTCACGGATCTCTTCAGCCTGATTTTTACGTTCAGGATTATATATATATTTTTCAAATCCACAATCGTTATCAAAACTGGGGGCGGCTTGTCTTCGGTGACCGTGCAGTTCCCTGCAACAGGGGACTTC
Source organism: Ophion slaviceki (assembly GCA_944452715.1). Lineage (NCBI taxonomy): Eukaryota > Metazoa > Arthropoda > Insecta > Hymenoptera > Ichneumonidae > Ophion > Ophion slaviceki. The sequence goes on from OX101795.1 coordinate 13,933,154, forward strand.
AAAATACTGAACGTCGACAAAAGCTTGTACAGCTGCAAAAACGTTGGCGTTGCTGGATGCTCGTTGGAACCAGCAGCTATTCGAATCGTTCCGAAGAATTGCTAAAATATAATCGGGTAATGTCGTATGGGGCTTTATCAAGTCCGAACCGCCCAATAAATAAACCGGCGTACAAACCATCAGGATTTATACCTCCTCGAACTTGTTTGTTGCACCGAAAGAATTATTCTAGTTTAACAAACCGCACAAGGCAAAATTCATCAAGTTTTCGAACACTGCGATTAACCCTTCTGTGGTATTTTGATCATATACGATTGCAGAAACTTTTTTTTACATATTGAACCATGTAATGGTCGAGAACCCATCAATTATATAAAAGACATTTGTATTCTTAAGGGAATGTGAAATACCGCGGTCTGTAAGGAGAACTGTATACAATGCCATTTGGAGATGGTTGACATTTCGGGAAAAAGCAAATTCACGCGACATCCGTCCATTAGTCAGGCTTGCGTGGCCTGATTTTTCTTTTTCGCGAATTGCTAACAGCCTCTGAGAACGCTTGTTCCGAAAAAAACAACTATCACTCTCGCACCCATATGTGTTTCACATCACCTTAATTCAAATTAATTGACAACCATTAATTTTGAAGCACCACAGGAGGGTTGACTAAGGACGATGTACCTCCAGGGAATCTTGATTGATTTTTCCCGTTAATAGATATTTAAATCCGAATCTATCATGAAGATAGTGACACATACTCATCGTTGCTTGCAAAGTCACGCGGAGACCTTCAGCGGTGTTCCTGGTAAGAAACTGATCTTGTCGGATTAAACCGTTTTGATAGTTGGATTCCCAATCATCCAGCCAACGAAGAGAAGTTTCAAGAATCTGCCGAAGATTTTCAGACCAATAAAAAGTGTGCTATGCTTAAAGGAATATAAATTGGGAAAGAAATCCGAGTACATACTTCATTGGGCATCTTTCTGTTTAACGCGTCGAACATGTCGTTCAATGTCTGACAGAATGCAACTGTCGATTCACATTCTAACAGTTCAGGTACCCCACGTTGACGCCAGAACAGCAACCCTTTAGCTACCGAGTTGCTGAATATCTGCGAATAATGTTCATTCATTTGTCAATACATCAGTCCTTGGGTACTCACAAAGTGTAAAATATAACTTTGAAGGTGGTACATTAAGGTAAAGGTACTAATAGCTGGACACCCTATGTCAAACTATACGTATGTGCTAAGATATAGGTATAGTTTGAAATGGAGTGTTCAGCTATTGGTTCAAATCCAGCTAATGGTACGTATACTTTAGAAATAATTTATAGATACAATAAACAGACTCAAGCAAATAAAATCAACATCCTCACGCTAAGTACTGAAACAGACATATTTTACAGCACGGGTTTCAAAGCTGCCGCAGTCTTGTATACTGCAATACGATGAAAAAAAATATTATACGGTCTACCTGAGTTGCTAAGCGCACTCTCATTTTCGTCGACATATTCAGTTCCAGGTGACTTTCCGTAATTTTGGGGCAGACTCGGAGATTTGCTGGCAACTGTTTGTCCAGCTCGTACAATACCCTAAAGTCTTTCCACTTGACAGGTGGCTTCGTTGGATCAATCTAATAAAAACATTTGTATAGATCACATCAATCATTACTGTAGATCCCACATCTACGTAAATGAAATACCCTTGCATTTAATAACTCATTTGACAGAACAGGAGGGCTGAAAAGCCCGTAATCAAATTCAATATTAAAGTAAGTAAGTTACTGAATCTGCTCACTATAAGAGAAGCAAGAGAATAAAAAAGCAATTGCTTTCGAAATATTCAACAGGATTTGGTGAAAAAATGCTGGGAACGAATATTTACTTTCGATTTCAAAATCAATATTTGCGTGAAATGAAAGTTTCATAATAAAGTGATTAATGATAATTGTACCCGCACCTACTAAGTATTCGAAAAACGAAATACCCTTCCCAGATGATTTTCATTAATCGTATTTACCAGCAATTGTTTCTTCCCGTACAGTATATTCCGCAGCACTTTGATCAAATGAGGCCCATCCGAAATGACACAAACTTTTCGAGATTCTTCACACGGATGTATGAACGACGTTTGGCACTGGTCCTTAACGCCACTGATACCGAGGTCAGACCACATTTTTCTATTAGTGGTTGCTCCATCAGAAACAACCGCGTGAACCATAGCTCCAGTTTTCTCTAGCAATATTATTGCCTTAACGACGATTTTGGCCAATTCGGTACCCGTAACCGGTCCTTTCGAGGCAAAAACGGCTATAGGCTGAGTATACTTGTCGGCAATAGCTTTATACATGAGTACGAGACCATGCGTCGCTTTATCGTTAACGTCATTGGCAGCAGCTTTCATGTCACCGAAATCCGTCAAGCCTTTGTACGTCAGAGTTGACGAGCATACCGATATTGACGCGCGAAGGGAAATCTCATCCAGAAGGAGAATGCCATGCTTTTCCATTGGAGATTTTTCTTGCAGATGCTTTCGAAATACCTGAAAAAAATTTTCATCGAAACCACATTTCGTATTTATGACCGAAAAGTAACGACGAATCGTCCGTGGCGCTGACAGAGGCAGTATTTCATTCTTCAAAAGGAATCGATAGTGTGCAGGTGAACGAATGTGCATAAGCAAACATAACATCATCCAATCTTCGGTGTATCGATTTCCGTGGGGACTCTTTTTACCGGCTGCAGAAATTATTTCTTTTATGGACAATTGTTGTGCGTTCGGCAGATTTAGCTCATTACATTTGTCGATGATTGATTGCTCGTTCGAATAGCGAACACGTTCTTGCATTTCAGATGCCGCACTTTTCCATTTCTTTGCGCGCTCTCTCGCTCTTCGAACCACCTCATTTCGAGACCGAAGTATTTTACGCAGAGCGATTATCTGGATCTTTTCTTTGTCGCTTTTGTAAAGCAGATCGGTTCTTCTTCGGCGCGAATGGTTGATTAATCGCCGCTTTCGCTGAGTTATCGATCTTTGTATAAGGAGTACAACTTTGCAGTGACCGTTTTTTTTCAAAAGTTTAAGGCTTTATTATAAAAAAGTGGCTACATATTTTTTAATCAAAGTACTGCCCGTCGCTAGCTAAGACCTCGGCCCATCTTTCAGGTAGCATTCGAATCCCGCGTCGATAAAAGTCTTGGTCCTTGGAGGCAATCCAGGAATCGACCCAATTTTTGACTTCTTCGTAAGTACCAAAGTGCTGGTCAGCCAAATCGTGTGCCATTGACCGGAACAAGTGATAGTTGGAAGGGGCAATGTCTGGAGAGTACGGCGGGTGGGATAAAACCTCCCATTTCAGCGTTTCCAAGTACTTTTTCACGACATTTGCAACATGGGGTCGGGCATTGTCATGCTGCAGTATCACCTTGTCATGTCTTTCGTTGAATTGTGGCCGTTTCTCTTTGAGTGCCTTACTCAAGCGCATCAACTGACGTCGGTAGAGTTCCCCTGTGATGGTTTCGGATGGTTTGAGCAGCTCATAGTACACAACGCCCAGCTGGTCCCACCTACACATACACAGCATCACTTTGGATCCGTGAATATTCAGTTTGGGCGTCGATGACGGAATATGACCAGGCAGTCCCCATGATTTTCGGCGTTTAGGATTATCGTAGTGAACCCACTTTTCATCTCCAGTCACAATCCGGTGCAAAAATCCCTTCCTTTATTGTCTTTGGAGGAGTTGTTCACAGGTGAAAAATCGGCGCTCGATGTCTCTCGGCTTCAACTCATGCGGGACCCAGTTTCCTTGCTTTTGGATCATACCCATATCCCGTAGACGTTTTGAAACTGCTTGCTGGGTTACTCCTAACGTCTCGGCGAGTTCCTCTTGAATTTGGCACGAATCCTGGTCCAGCAAGGTCTCCAATTCTGCGTCTTCAAAAACTTTCTGCCTTCCGCCACCATGCTTGTTCTCGACCTCAAAATCTCCACTTTTGAAGCGTTGAAACCACCGCCGACACGTTTTCTCACAAATGGAATCCTCCCCGTAAGCATCTACAAGCAAACGGTGGGCCTCAGCCGCAGATTTCTTGATGTTGAAGAAGTAAATCATAACCTCCCGCAAATGCTGAGAATTCGGTTCGTAGGTTGCCATGTTTGAGTGCCTATAACTTTATAATGCATACACGTATCCGTTAGCTTTTTTAAATTGTTTACATCGGCAGAGCCTCTAGTTTAAAATGCCACTTTTTTATTGAGCTAGGGCCACTACTTCGGGCGTAGTGGCTCTCTAAGTAAAACGGTCACTGCAAAGTTGTACTCCTAATAATTTTCGACAAACACTACAGGTTCCCCAAATGGATATGACAGAACAATGTTTGTGCCGCCATGACCCGAAAGTATCCTGATGTAGTATCCGATGTTGGGATAACGAATCGTCAAATAGCTGGATCCCAGTGCAGAGCTTGAGACTTGCAAATGTGGAGAAGAGCCGAGCTAACTCGTCCACGGTATTAATGCACTCGAGTGATCGACAAATATTTGTAACCGATATTGTTTTTCCATTTGCTGACGTAAAAACGTTACCTTCTTCTGATACCAAGACTGATTTTCGTGGTAAAGACTGAGGGCCATTAGATATCGTTCTTATTTCGAAAGTAGAAAATGCCACCCATTTTTTGCCACTGCTTGAAGTATAGCGGATCCATCCTAACGGGACGCTCACAGCATTTTCACATTCGTATAGATGAATAAACATGTTTTCGAAACTTGATGACTGTTCCATTCGATCTTATGTTCGACAAACGTTACTATCTTGTAACGAACCATCCATCTAAGCAGAAAATACAGAAAAACGCTGTAATATTATGCATGTGTGAAACGTAAAACTATTTGTTCCGTTTAACCTCATTGTTACTTTCATTGCCCAGAATCATTGAATAATGTTTAGTTTTTTGCAATTTATACAGCGATGGAAGAAACGATGTGTAAACATTAGAGACTATATTATTTAGAGAATGCCAACATTTGTTAAAGCGCATGAATTTATAGAAATCAGAGACATGCAAGGATATGATTGTGCGTAAAATAAAAATTACGAGGGTCATTACGCGTAATATAACAAACATAAGAATGGTTTTTCAATTGCGGGATTGCGCTTTCTCTAGTGATATACCACAAAAATATTTACATCGTTAGTCACATGCTCGGCTGCGCTCATGAAATCCTTGTTGATACCACTATTTTCCTCGAGTGCTCGTAGCTTATTGCTTTCTGTGGATGGCACACAAGTGTCCTCACAAGAACTGTGCCTGATGGGATCTAGATCAATCTCCAAGTCCATATTTTGTACCGGCTTTGGTAGATGGGTCCTCTCAGTATCTTTCCAGTCTATGAACGCTATACCCGGGTGACTGGTGGTGGAAAATGAATCATTTTCCTTGTTGCTAGACCCACACGCTGTAGATGCTGCTGACTCGAAGTTTGTGTTCGTGTTCTTGAAAAAAAAACACAACTTGAAGTTATTATAGCGTATTCTTAACACATCGTTACGCCTGAAAACAGGTCTTGAGATTAAGAATGATAACCGAACATATGAAAGAAAAGAAAGCAAAAACAAACATAGCATAAAAGCCGATTGCACATATCTATTGCATATGTGATCAAATTATACTGTCACCGAAATTAATCCCAAATATTTTATAACTATAAAAATTGATTTCGGATGAAATAGAACATCAATCAAGTCTGTAGAGGTAGAAAAGAAATGGCCTAAGCAGTGAAGTACGGTGAAGTACAATGAGTGTCAAAAAACATGTCCCACATTATTTGAAACTTATAAAGTAGAAGTAAACGAACTAACAAAAGAATGAGTTGATATATTTCTATGCATTAGTTAGAAAATGATTACTTACCGTGCTTTCACTGTCACTATATTTGCTAGTCGATGGGAATATCGATGGAATGGCTGATTTTGCCAGTCTTGGATGGTGATAAGCAACCTGCATATTCATTTAAAACATCAGTTATGTCAAGAAAGAATATTGCTACTCGCTGAGCATGCCAAATGATTTTTTACGCTAGATTGCTGAGTAACAATGGGACAGCTTATGATTATCAATATTTTATTAATTTTCGTCGTTTCTGTTTAGATTGTTTGGGTATATTCAACGCAAATTAATTATGAACTATTTTTATAATAGGAAATCTATCATGTTACAAATACATGACAATTAGCATGCTCTTGCAGTACGCTTACACGAAAAAAAAAATAGAAAACGTATAACAAAATTACTTACATTAGCAATGATCTTTCCATTTATATCTTTATGCACCAAATTGCGTACAATGTCGGAGGGAAGAAAATGTTTTTCGCATATTGAGTGCGCGCTCGTTACGTTTATTCTTGTAGCAGAAATAACGCTCACCCACTTTGCACGTAACTCGTCATTTTGCGGAAAAAGGAACAAAGAGACGCATTCTTTGTTGCTCGTGCATCCACTTTTACATCCCGCAATCACACATTTTTTACCCATTTTTATTTTTTTAAATATTTCGAAACACATAACGATAAATTTATAGTGAATAAATAATAAAATACTGGCGTAGATATTGAACTGAGTGAACTCTCGAAAGAGGTTAACGGATTGTAAATAAAGAAACAGTTGCCGCGCATGCGTACTAAGTAGGCCTCTCCCTCACTATCGCTAGCGGCGAAAATTCACAACATCGGCTTCATTTTCGAGCACGGTTTTACAGCCGGAGTGCCCAGACCTGTGTATACGACCGTGGTGCAAAGCTAGATTGAACATGGCCGCTCAAAGAACTCGTCCAATCCTAAAAGAACTCGAACAAAAATAACATGGAAGTATGTATTTTTTTATTTACTGCCATCAATAGTTGAAATTTGTTTTATAATTCCTACCTAGAGTGTTTACTTTTCCCTTTATCTCATTGACTCACGAGGAATCATCTCCATTATTATACACATAGTTCGATAGCTGCTGTGCTGGCGTACACGACAGATATATTTGTGTTCGACAGGCGAAAACAATTTTGCCGCCATAACACAGTCGGTTTCACCTTATGCAGTTTTGTATTACTATATATTATGGGCTCTGGGGAACACTAGCGACGCCTGAGGCGGAACTGAGCATTACACCTCTGCGACCCATTGAAAGAACTGTTTGAGGCGGGAGTGTCGACTCCTTCTCTCTAGTCTCCTTGATAGCGCGTGTCCGTGAGCGAGTGACGCTCGGACATCTTCGGAAAGAGCCGAGCGCGCCGAAGTTTCCCGACCGCGCCTTTGGCAGCTACACCAATGTATGGACGCTGAGGACGTTCATGTGCGGCCAAGCCAAAACGAAGGCTTCGAGGGAAAAAGCAATCTGAGCACGACTACGTGCTTTTACATGATTTCAATGCTTATTTAGCTCTTGATTCTCTGCGTTATTAATGTATCCAAACAAATGTATCGCACACTCTGATCGCTTGTTTTTTTAGTTTACACGTTAATTTAAATATAATAACAAATCTAAATTCCAACTTATTTATCTTCTAAAAAATTATTTACGCTTTACTCACACCCGTCCTTATACCAAATAAATTATAATTCATAAAAGTAAGCGGAAATATTTTTTTTTTTTTTATTGGTTTTTTCCTTAGGTACACGCTTGTCGCGTTTGTTACCTATTCTTTCCCATCATTATGACCATTCTTTCCTCTACTGTTTACTCCTTTCTTCTCCATCTTTCCCCTGTTCCCCCTCTTGCGGCCGCAGCCGACTTCCCCCTCTGTATCATATTCATCATGACATTTCTGTCATGGGTATAGGGAAACTGCGGAAAACCTATACCAATACAGCCGGTCATCGAGTTCGCCCCCCATTCGTGGAACTAGTCTTATTTCGCCGCGAAATGCCGAAGAAAAACATTTCACGACGAAATGTACGCGACTGGGATTCGAACCCGCGACCTCCCGGTCCGCTGGTTTAGTGGCGAGCACGCTAACCACTAGACCATCGCACCGGTTAGTAAGCGGAAATATATTTATATTCGTATTATTATATTGATTCTCATACTTTCATCAAGTGATAAAGCATTATCCCCAAAAATAAGCCAATCATCCATCCGGCCGCGAATCGTCAGTACCAGAAAGTGCACATATTCTACAAGCAATGAGATGAACCCGTTGGTAGCGTGCTTGGCTTCGGTCCGCAGGGGCGCGGGAGCGTTCCCCGCGCTCAGTGCTTTTTTTTAAATTATTATTACTATCAATTCTTATTTGATTAGTTATTTTAATTAGTTATCTTTAAGTGTCGAAAAATTTATCGCGCACTCCGACCGCTTATTTTATTAGTTTGTACGTTAATTCAAATATAATAATAAATCTAAATTACACCTTATTTATCTTCTAAAAAATTGTTTGCGCTCTACTCACACCCGTCTCTATGCCAAATAAATTGTAATTCATAAAAGCAAGCGGAAATATATTTATAGTCGTATTATTATATTCATTCTCGTAAGTTACGATTCGCAGCCGGATGGATGATTGGCTTGTTTTTGGGGATAATGCTTTATCGCTTGATGAAAGTATATGAGAATGAATATCATAATACGAATATAAATCTATTTCCGCTTACTTTTATGAATTACAATTTATTTGGCATAGGGACGGGTGTGAGTAAAACGTAAACAATTTTTTAGAAGATAAATAAATTGTAATTTAGATTTATTATTATATTTAAATTAACGTACAAACTAATAAAATAAGCGGTCAGAGTGCGCGATAAATTATTCGACACTTAAAGATAACTAATTAAAATAATAATGATAACTAATAAAAATAACTAATCAAACAAGAATTAATAGTAATAATAAATTTAAAAAAAAATACTGAGCGCGGGGAACGATTCCGCGCCCCTCCGGACCGAAGTCAGGAACGCTACCAACGGGACCATCTCATCGCTTGTAGAATATGTGCACTTTCTGGTACTGACGATTCGCGGCCGGATGGATGATTGGCTTGTTTTTCGGGATAATGCTTTATCGCTTGATGATAGTATATGAGAATGAATATAATAATGCGAATATAAATATATTTCCCCTTACTTTTATGAATTACAATTTATTTGTCATAGAGACGGGTGTGAGTAAAGCGCAAACATTCTTTTAGAAGATAAATAAGTTGTAATTTAGATTTATTATTACATTTAAATTAACGTACAAACTAATAAAATAAACGGTCGGAGTGCGCGATAAATTTTTCGACACTAAAAGATAACTAATAGATAACTATAACTAATCTCTCTATTAACCGTCTCTATTAACTATAACTAATAGAGACGGGTGTGAGTAAAGCGTAAACAATTTTTTAGAAGATAACTAAGTTGTAATTTAGATTTATTATTATATTTAAATCAACGTATAAACGACAAAAATAAGCGATCAGAGTGCGCGATACATTATTTTGTATACATTAATAACGCAGAGAATCAAGAGCTAAATAAGCATTGAAATCATCTGAAAGCCTCGCGTGTGACGTCACCCGACGGCACGCGCGAGGCTTTTAGATGAGTCGTTCTCAGATTGCTTTTTCCCTCGAAGCCTTCGTTTCGGCTTGGTCACACATGAACGTGTTCAGCGTCCATGTGTTGGTGTAGCTGCCGAAGGCGCAGTCGGGAAACTTCGACGCGCTCGGCTCTTTCCGAAGATGTTCGAGCGTCGCTCGCTGACGGACACGCGCTACTATGATTGTGTGATGGGCGCATAAGAGACTAGAGAAGGGGTAACTTTTGCGCGCGATCTGGCTGCACTGTCTGGTATATATCATTTTACATCTCTCTCGCACGCAGCCTACTTCTCAAGTATCATTCTGCCTCATGCACAGCTCACTTCTTATTATTTACTTGTTCCGTCTCTGTCCCACGCAGCTCACTTCTCGAGGTCTTAGCAATAGTGGCGCCATCCCTGTTTGACCACATTTTTGTAGCCACTTATTTCAAGTCTCTCCATATGACATCGGACTCCTCCCACTCTAGCCTCTCTGGCTATGGCTATCACGTATACGTGGTGACTACCAGGGAGACTAGAGAGAAGGAGTGGACACAGCATAGGCCAATACGTAGTTCCAGCGTCTTAAAAAATCCGACCGTCAATAATTCCAGATTGTGCCACTAGCAGCTCTCCTGACGATAGCGTCTCAAATATTTATAATAGTCCAAAGTTAACGCATGCGCACTAATAATAGAAGAATTTATCGCTTTGCATCGCATTTATACCTTTGTATCTCATTTGGGTTGTCATTTTCACGCGTTTTTTATTGATACAAAATATTTCGAGAAAGACGGATCGTAGGAAGCTCAACGCTAGGACTGCAGGAAAGTCGCATTGTTGCCACGATTACAGCGCCGCTCTCTATACGATTATGAGACCTCTCTATGCATAAGTTGCGAATATGTGGGACATATAGAGAGTACAAGCTCTGTCAACAATTTACAACCAACAGTGATTGTTTTGTTTTGAGGATCTGGTGCAGGTGGAATGAATTAATAATGCGGCGACGCAGAGAATTATATGTAGTTCCCAATTTTTTTAATTGTCCCAAAATTTACAATTATTTTATTCATCCGAACTCTCGATCCCGAACACGACGAGGTCGTAAATCTCGCCGTGTACAAGAGTTTTCCCGACGAATTCCCGAGTGACTTCGAACTCTTGCTGACCGCGTGATCAACGAGAGCGTGTAAGGAAGATATGGCCGCGACGTGAAAGCGCGAAACCAATTTTCCCGAGATCCCGAATATCTTTCGTTCTCACCGATGCCCGGAAAATATCCGTGGCCCGATTCTCCTCGACTTGGAGAATAAGAGGACTGTAACCGTTTGTAAGGCGGTTACCCGATGGTGAAAGTATTCGCGGATACAGATAAGAGGCCCGAGTAGAAGAGAGACCGAGCGCGTGACCGTGTTCTCTCACGTTCCGATGAAGAAGAAGGAGCGATCAAAAATGGCGATCGATAGGTGATGGATTACGCGCATGTCCCGTCGCTGGTCAGGCGTGTCACCCCTGGTGGTGGCGACAATTACGTCAGAGCGCGAAACTATTTCCCGATTACGAAAAATGAGAAGCCCTTGAGTGACAGGGCCATCGCGTGGCGCCGCGACTGGCAGAGCGCGAACCCCGACCCGATGCTCGCGGTACCGGCGCGAATTGCGTCATTCCCGAATATTCCGCCCGCCATCGGCAGCCGTGCTGTCGATTGATCCCGGTTGAGGTATCGGAAGGATGGCCAGCTTGGCTATTGGCCGCTTGAGGATGGATATAGCCGTCTTGATGGTGACTACTCGGGTGAGGCCGTCCTGGCCCGGATGAAGTTCCAGGACCCGTGCGAGGGGCCACCGTGTAGGTGGCAAGGTCTCGTTGGTCAGCAGGACCATCGTCCCGACACGAATTTGATGAGAGGGATGATGCCACTTGGATATGGCCTGCTGTCGTTGTAGATAACCCGATGACCAATGGTCCCAAAAGAACTGAAGCCGTTCCTGTATAAGTTGCCAGCGCGAGAGTCTGGCGGTGTTGACATCCCGAAGTGAGGGCTGAGGGACTGTTGTGAGCGCCTCTCCGATGAGAAAGTGCCCGGGTGTGAGGACGGAGAGATCGTCCGGATCCTCCGAGAGTGGCTCCAGCGGACGAGAGTTGAGTACGGCCTCAATTTGTGTGAGAAAGGTCGTAAATTCTTCAAACGTGAGGCTCGTCTCGCCAATCGTCCGTTTGAGGTGGTACTTGACGGATTTGACCGCCGCCTCCCACTTCCCCCCCATGTGAGGAGCCCCCGGTGGGTTAAAGACCCACTTTATCCCGTCAGTTGCTGCCAATCTTGCGATGGTTTCGGAATCCCGTGTTCCGCCGATGAATAACCGTCGTAACTCTACAGCCGCACCCTGGAAGTTCGTCCCGCAGTCACTATAGATGGTGTGACAGATCCCGCGTCTCCCGGTGAAGCGACGGAGTGCCGCGATGAAGGCCTCCGAAGTCGAATCTGTAACTACTTCGAGGTGCAGAGCTGAGGTAGAAAAACAAACGAAGATGCACAACCAGCCCTTGTAACATCTGTTCCCGCGCCCGCGCCAACTCTTAAGTGAGATTGATCCCGCGTAATCGACCCCCGTGAAGAGGAAGGGGCGAGCCGGTGTAACCCGAGCGATTGGCAACTGACCCATGAACTGTTTTTCATGGGTCCCCGAAAGCGAGCGCAGCGTACGTATCGCAAGATAAACGAGCGCACTGGTGCACGTCCGCCGATGACCCGACAACTCTTTCGTAGATAGGCTAACGTGAGCTGCGTTCCCCCGTGGAACGTCCGATGGTGGGCATCTGCGATGAGCAGCTCCGTTAGTGGTGAATCCCGTGGGAGAATGACTGAATGTTTGCTCTCAGGTTGTAAGGCTGCGTGCTTCAGTCGTCCCCCGACCCTGAGGATGCCTTGATGATCGATGAACCCGGTTAATCGCGTGATAATGTGCGATTTTGGTAGAAGTTGACCCGCGCTGAGTATTTTGAGCTCTGTTGCGAAGTACGCTCCCTGTATGGCTTTTACCCAATAAAGCCGTGAATTCTCCAGGTCTCCCGGTGTTATGGCTGATCCCGGTGTACCGGGTCCCGTTCCCCTCAGACGATGAATCGCCTTGAAGAGTAGAGCAGTTATTCTCAACAACCTTGTGAGAGACGAATATTTGCAGATGAGGTCGAAGATATGTGGGGTGGTTGTCGAGATGGTAGCGTAAGACCTGGCCGCTCTTCGAGCGCCGCTGAGGTTTCCGTCCCGATGCGAGGAGTTGGCCAATGGTTTGGGGATTTGGCTAACCAATGAGGCCCATCCCACCAAGTTGAAAATTGTTCGAGCTGAGAGATGGTTAGCCCCCGTGATGCACAATCAGCCGGATTGTCCCGTCCCGGTGTGAATTTCCATTGGGTCCGAGGTAGGAGCTCTTGAGCCATTGAGACCCGATTCCGAATGAAGTCTTTCCACCGAGATGGATGATTCGTTACCCAAGTAATTGTAACCATGGAATCCGTCCATAGGTAGACCTGCGAATCATCAAGTTCCAATGTTTTCTGCACGTACCGCGTGAGTTTCGCTACCAGCAGCGCTGCGGCGAGCTCGAGCCGCGGAATCGTGAGCCGTTTGATTGGCGCGACCTTCGTTTTCACGCACACCAGGGACACTTTCGTTGTGCCCTCTGGTCCCGTAACCCGAACGTATACGACCGCTCCCAACGCCAATTGTGACGCGTCCGAAAACCCGTGGAGTTCGACCGTTGAACCCGTAGCGATGTTGAGCCACCTCGGAACCTTGATAGAACTGAGGTGTGTCAATTCCCGTCGAAAGGAGACCCATGCGCTGCTGACTCGTGCAGAGACGTTATCGTCCCAAGCCAGCTTTTCCAGCCACAGCTGTTGTAAAATGATCTTAGCCCAGATTGTGACTGGTGCGATGAAACCCAAGGGATCGTAGAGTTGCGCGATCTCTGATAAGATGACGCGCTTGGTGATGCCCGTCGCTTCCGTGTAAGGGCGCGTCGTGAACGTGATCACGTCAGAGCTTGGCAACCATGAGAGACCGAGAACCTTCGTCTCGCAGTCCTCAATTGCCCGAGAAGTCTCACTGCTGACGTTTACCCCGATGCGCGTGAGGAGCGCCGGATTATTGCTCTGCCACTTCGCGAGTGGACGGCCGCCCGCCGTGCAGATCCCGATTAATTGCTGCGCTTGCGCCGCGAGATCCGATAATTGATCAGAACCCCCGTAAATATCGTCAACGTATCGTCCCTTGGTGAGGGGAGCGACCACTTGAGGATATTTATCGCCCTCGTCCTGCACCAGCTGACCGTTGTCAGGTGGAACGGAACGATATTCCCGAGATCGTCGACCCAGAGGATCTGCTGAAGGTCCCAATCCGCCCGATAAACCCGAATTTGCCGGAACATCTTCGTGATGTCCGCCGCGAATACGAATCGATGACGCCGAACCCAGAGGAGGACATCCGATATGTCCCGTTGCAATTTTGCACCCGTGTGCAATATGTCGTTAAGTGAAGTACCCGAATCCGTACTGCTCGACCCGTTAAAGACGACCCGAAGTTTCGTCGTCGTACTACTCTCCTTGAACACCCCGTGGTGTGGGAGAAAGTAAGCCCGTTCTCGATGTAGCAACGCGGAAGGAACCCGAACCATATGCTGAAACGTTTTGTACTCAGCTAGGAATGCCCGATAGAGACTTGAATAAGTCTCATCCCGCGAAAGTTTCCGTTGGAGCCGGTGGAGGCAGGCCAGCGCCGTGCGATAGGAATCGCCCAATTTCGATTGCTCCGATTTGACTGGGAGTCGGACCACGTACCGACCCGTCTCGTCCCGTGAATGCGTCGAGACAAAATGAGACTCACACTCCTGCTCTTCGGGTGTGAGTTCCGAACCCGTTTCGACTGGCGCCTCCTCCTGGACCCAGAACCGCGTAAGAAGGTCCTGCATATCCTGAAACCCGTGATCTACAGCAGCGTGGTGTACGAACGCTGCTGTAGATGCAGACTCGACCACTGGCCCGAAGATTACCCAACCAAAAATCGTATCTTGGGCGATAGGAGCCTCCAGTAGTCCCCGTTTGATCCACGCCCGTATCAGCTGCCCGTAAACGTCTGCTCCCAGAATGAGGTCGACCGAGCTAGGAGATGCAAAATCTGGGTCTGCAAGCTTAAGACCCCGTAAATGCGACCATTGAATATTTGTGAGGGAGAAGGAAGGGAGAGTAGGCATTAACGTGGGGAGAACGTGAGCTTTTATTGACAACAATGCACCCGAGTAAAGAGAATGGAGGGTGCAGCTAACCAGCCCGCGTGTGTGACCCGAAGCAACCCCACCAATTCCAGTGATTGGAATGGAGGAGGATTCCCGTTGAAGTTTGAGGCGCTGAACGAGTTTGTCCGAGATGGGAGACAACTCGGACCCCATGTCGATCAGCATCCGCACCCGGTATGTAGACACGATGGACGTGGAGAAGTTAGCTTGACCCGTTGCGAGCAGAACGCCCGCTCTTGTCGCTCGCGTACCCAGACAAGATAATGTCGCCGTATCTCATTGCGTTGCTCCCGTTGAAGGCGATGGTGAAGGACCCGCTAACGACCCGGTAGCGTCTCCTGACCACTGCGTTCCCGAACCCGGCTGGGCTGCTGAGCCCCCGAATTTTGACCACCCGACGTGGATCATGGTGTGGTACTTGCGGTCGCACTCCTTGCACTTCGTGACCGTCTGGCACGCCGTCACGTTGTGCCGTCCCAAGCAATTGTAACAAAGCCGCAAGGCTTTGACTTTCTCCCGTCTCGCTTCGTTTGTCAAGTTCTTAAACTTTTGACACCCGACGATGTAGTGCGAGCCCGAACACAGAGAGCACGATTGCCCAGTGCTCGCCGTGGTGACCACGTGAACCCGAGAACCCGATGGCTTCGATGCTGGCCTTGACCCTTTTCCCAATGGTTGAGGAGCTGAACCCGACGATGGTGCGGTGCCCACCGCTGCTCCTTCCAATGCCCGAGCCCGCGTGGCAATAAATTGCCGAAGTTGAGCGAGCGTCGGAGGCTCGTGGGACTGCCCAGCCAAAATCTCCCAAGCTTCCCTTGTTGCACCGTCGAGCCGTCGCGAGATGATGTGTACCAGGACCCAGTCCCAGTGCTCGATCGGTGCGCCATCGCTTTGAGAGAATTGCACGCCTCCGTGGTGTCGTGCAAGAGTGCGTGTAGGTCCCGAGCGGACCGCGCAGCGATAACGTGTGGCTAGAGCAGGCTCTCCAAGTGAGAAGAGACGAGAATCCGTTTGTTCTCGTAACGCTCCAAGAGCGTCTCCCAGGCTGTCGCAAAGGAGTCGGCCTCGAGTGACAGACTCGCGATAAGCTTCGCCGCCTCGCCCGTTGTTGATGCCCGTAGATAATGCATCCTCTCCACTTCCGTGACGTCTGGGTTCTCCCGTCCGGCTCGCGTGTGATGAGGCGCCCGGTGTCGCCGCTCCCGTTAAAACCCGTTATGGAGATTGAAGCGCATGACGAAACCGTGCGACTAAAGTCAGGATCGTCCAGTGCATCTCGAACGCTTGTGTAAACATGTCGTTCTTGACGTAATTGCTCGACAGAAAGTCGATCGAGCAAGACCGTGTGATATCTTCATGAACCCTGGAGAAATTGCTCCAAAGCTCCTTTGCTGTAGCCCGAATGTCGCCCAGTTCGTCGACGGTAAAGTCCTCGGCTGCCCCGTCCGCTAGCCGATCGCGATAAGTTCGTAACATAGTTACGCGCCGGCTCTGCGTTGCCACCATGAGTGGTAGCGCTCCACTGGCGGCCCGTGCCCCCGCTGGCGACTTTTCCCGAGTACCCGAAGCCTTCTCTCGCTGAGAAGTTGCTGGCGATTTCTCCCGCTTTCTCGATCCCGCGGCTCCCGGTGCCGCGGCGACGGTACCGACCGTCGATGTGGTCGACTGACCGCTCGGCGCTCCAGTTAGGACCGTGAGTGTGTCCGGCTGTTCGCTGCCGGAGACCGACTCCGAGTCGGACTTGACGTCCGCCCAAATCGACGGTGTCTCCAGATCAGACATGTTGACCCGTCAAAACCCGTGAAGAAGAACCGACACGCGCGAAAAATACCCGAAAGTCCGAAAAGTCCGAAGAAGTGTACCGGAGCACTGTGGAACCCGAGAAAAATGCGAAGGGTTCGATAAATTTCGAAGATGCCCCGACGCACTGCGTAATAACCCGCAAAATGTCAATAGTACGCCCAAACCGCAGTACAAAACTTGCGCGGAAACCGAAACCCGGATGTGCTGAGAAAACGACCGAGAGTGTTGTCCGAACACGTGGTGGGTCGAACCGCACAGCGCGACGCACGAAATTACCGAAGAATGTTCGACAAAATCCCGAAAATGTGGTAATCGATCGACGCACTTCGACACTGAGAATTAACCCGCGCAATGTCCCGATACTCGTGACTCGACGCCCCGAACAATTAGTCGAGCCCGGAAGTCGCGAAAAAACTCGAAGTGTCGAAATAATCCATTGACGCGAATGAAGGATCGCTCGTAAGAGAACCGATAGGGTGAAACGATGTCCGAGACACACCCGCGAAACCGTGAGAACCGAGTCGAAACGTCAAAAATTCAAAGCACACGACCCGGCACTCGTGGCAACCGGAAGTTGAATGAGAAGCGCTCGGCACGTGCTCGAGAAAAATAAAGTCTGAGAAAATGCGCTACCCGCACACGCCGACACTCGTAAATGATTCGAAAAAACACTGTTCGATCCCGAGTGAAAGATAAGCTTGAGACTCACCAATTTGTTCGATGAAAAATCGAAGACAGCCGATGAGAGTTGAAGCGTCTCTAGAGTCCAAGCGTCCTGCGAGTAGCCGGCCGGCGAGCTTGTGCACGTGGCGCGCGCGCGCGATCCTTCGATGATAATCGATGTCCCGCGGAAGGAAATTCCACTTTGCAAAGTCACAAACCCGAAGTCCCCATGTCCACATTCACTGAGTCCCGATCACTTCACTTTTCACTGAATCGTCGCACCAAAAAACAACCACCAAATCCGGCTCGAAGGACCAAACATGTTTTGGTGAGGATCTGGTGCAGGTGGAATGAATTAATAATGCGGCGACGCAGAGAATTATGCGTAGTTCCCAATCTTTTTTAATTGTCCCAAAATTTACAATTATTTTATTGACCCGAACTCTCGATCCCGAACACGACGAGGTCGTAAATCTCGCCGTGTACAAGAGTTTTCCCGACGAATTCCCGAGTGACTTCGAACTCTTGCTGACCGCGTGGTCAACGAGAGCGTGTAAGGAAGATATGGCCGCGACGCGAAAGCGCGAAACCAATTTTCCCGAGATCCCGAATATCTTTCGTTCTCACCGATGCCCGGAAAATATCCGTGGCCCGATTCTCCTCGACTTGGAGAATAAGAGGACTGTAACCGTTTGTAAGGCGGTTACCCGATGGTGAAAGTATTCGCGGATACAGATAAGAGGCCCGAGTAGAAGAGAGACCGAGCGCGTGACCGTGTTCTCTCACGTCCCGATGAAGAAGAAGGAGCGATCAAAAATGGCGATCGATAGGTGATGGATTACGCGCATGTCCCGTCGCTGATCAGGCGTGTCACCCCTGGTGGTGGCGACAATTACGTCAGAGCGCGAAACTATTTCCCGATTACGAAAAATAAGAGGCCCTTGAGTGACAGGGCCATCGCGTGGCGCCGCGACCGGCAGAGCGCGAACGCCGACCCGACGCTCGCGGTACCGGCGCGAATTGCGTCATTCCCGAACAGTGATGTTTATGCCGAGTCTATTACGATGTGATCATTCGTTATTTTTTCGATATTTATTCATCCTTTTTTTCAACGCCAATTCATTTGTTTTAACCATTAATATAAAAAAGATTATCATTATCAAATTATTATCAACGAGATCTAATTTACAACATTTTTACCAACAATATTTTTATTACCCGAGTCGAAATTTTCGAGCCGCGTTCAACCCACAAAATGAAGGCTTCCGTCCCCGAGCAGAAATCGGCGAAAGCGGGTTATTGGGTATCTAAAGGAGAGTACAATGTTTGAAAATACCATGCGTTAGGGCATCCGATGAACCTCCGGCATGGCAGAAAGTAGACTTTTTGACTCAAAGGAGGTCAGTGAGGCCCACAACTGAACCTACGGAACCTCAGGTGGGCCTCCACTTCGAGCCCTCCCGCAGAACCTACGCACCCCCTCCCCCCTTTCGGCTGTACACTGCTAAACAAAAAAAAATAATTTATATAGGATCTATTTAAATAAAATAGGTTTTTTCCTTGTCTCGCAGCCTACTATGAGCATATTTGTTTCAAAGATATTTATATATGTTAATAAAGATGAGATTCAAATGAATCTTTATTTGCATACAATGTGCACTGTAAAGCTAAGTGTACTATATGCATAAAATATTTTATAAATCGAAAATAAAATAAATTCCTTAATTGAGAGCTTTACGTCAACGATTCTTCATCGTAATTCTTCATTCCCTGGCCTTTAGAAATTATTTTGTTCGAAGAAAATATTTGCCCTATATGCGAATCGAACCTAGTACCTTCCTACTCATAGCTACGCACGCTGCCCCTATGCTACCGAGAGCTTATAACATTTTACTCCCTGATATAGCATAAGAGACCAAATGAATACCTATAACTATTTCTTGTATCACATAAGCTATATCAATTAGTTAATATCATTGTGATAATTCGAGACTTTTATCGAATAACATGCTATAGATTTTTCAAACAAACTCATATATATAATTCCTCTCTTTCCACCTTCCCTACTCCCACGCCCCTTTGATATGAGTGTTGCAATGAAGATGGACCAGTAGTTCAATCAAATAGAAAAATGGTTAACTCTACGAAAATTCTATTTAAGGTAAATTAAAAAAAATAACTAGATCCATTCAGTGAACTTGACTAAATTATTTTTTTGAACAGATGAAAATGTTGAACTGATGAAACCGAATCACAGATTCATTAGGATCAAATAAAATATTTAGTTATTGGACGATATTAAATTGATTGATTTGAATAAATAAACATATTTGAAATCAATAATTTTAATAATGGAATGCAAAAGGAAAAATTTGGTTCTATGAAAAATCTAGTAAATTCAAATAAAAAAGAATCAAATAGATGCGGTTAGTTAATATCATAATATTTAGCGGAAAGAAATAAAAATGTGCTTCATACATACACGTGGAAATATGTTGTTTACTTTCGACGTACTAAAAATGAAAACAAAGAAAAATCAAAGATTTTATTTGAAATCGACGGTAATCGGCCATCGCCATTTATCGACTCATTATTGAATAAACAAAAAAAAACAAAAAGAACAAAACCAACAGGAAAAAAATCGAATGAGGTTGAATTCCAAACCGACAATTTCAATCTTTTAGAACATGAAATAGACTATAATTAACACCCTAGCGTTTCATATAGATATCAACCTTATATGTTATTTAGATCTACACTGCCAGCCAAAAGTTTTCGGACACTCCACATAATCGCAAAATTTCTGAGCGCTCGATAAATGCCAACTAATGTTAGAGTAATATAATTTATTATTTCATTTATTATTTCACAAAAATACTATAAAGGTCTATATAATTAATCATTTATACAGAGCTTTATAGTATCTTCCTAAAATAATAATTATTCTACTATAAGTTTGCAATTATTCAACGTAATATTAAGTTTTGCAATTATCTGAAATGTCCGAATACTTTTAACTGGTAGTGTATATTCGAATTTATTAACGCAACTACATATTTCGAGTATAATATAAATATATAGTATTATTTAATATATACCGTCGCTTAAACGTTTGGATACACCAGTCGATATTTCTTGCTGCACTAAAAGTTACATAGCTTCGTAAAAAAGAGATAACCAAATTTACCGAACGGCGTTTTGAAGGGAACAAATGCAGCTTTATTTTGCTTTTTTGAAATATTTTTTTTATAATTTTTTTTTTCGACCTGGTACGCACTTTTGTACGTGCCTGTTTTTTGGCTTTTTTCGTCCATCGAGAATCGGGCGCATGACTTATGCAAAAAATGTTGTCACGCTTATCCATGATAAACTTGAACGGTAGCAGTAGCAGGAGCTCCATTTTCGTTTTTTATAAACTTTCGTACAATTTGTTTCGCAATGTTATTTCATTATTTGCAAAAAAAGACTAATTCTAGATAATGCAATGTAACTCAAGAACTAGAGGGCTTAAGAAGAAATGTCAAGGATGTAAAGAGTCGCGTAAGCTTATACTCAATAGCCACTCTCCTGTGAGATTTTTTCTCGCAGGAAAATTCGGGACGCCCATTAATCCGATAGAATTGGAGTAAGACTGCATATAAGTTTATGTATATATTTGTATATATTTTTATTAATCGTGTAGTATTTATTCATCATCTGATAATACATATTTACCTGTACCGTTCTTCGGGTGATAATCAGAGAAAACGTATTATTTTCGTCATCCAACGGGTTACCGATCAGGCCACAATGGAGTGATGATGGAGTAGATATCGAATTTGGGCCGAAAGCAGGTTAGGTGGGGTCGTGGCAACGGTTTGAGATTGAAAGCAGGTTAAGGAGGCCTCTTTTCTGCACGTTTCACTGAAACTGGGGGTCGAAAGAAGGTTTGGGAGGTTTAGCAGAGGCTACCCTGGACCAAGAGGAGGTCTCTTTATGGCACTGAACTCCACAAATGGGGTTTCGTCGGTTCAACGGAGGCTGGCGGCTTATGTATTACGAAAGAAATGGGTCCTGCGAGGGTTTAGAGGAGGCTAAAAATGTTGACTCGGGTATATACTAGTTACCATATCTGTAAAATTTCGTTTACAATTAATTGGCAAACTTTCGAAATTAATATTCCTTTAACGTGCACCGTCAACTTTCACAGTTGGTTTTTGAAGACCGTACTTAGTGTATTTTCAAAATAATTTAATAAGGATGAGCTTTTGCTTTCAGAATAAAATGTTGAGATCCGGATAACGCACTTCGCGAAGTCGGCAAATCAGCGCTCCGCTTGCGGACATGTTCTCATGTCTGCAAGTACTCCAGAGAGTCAGCAACAGTATACAGTACGGAAATGCATTAATTTGTTTCACCGCGCAAACGGACTATTGTGCGAGGTTGAATTGTCACCCTTTATGTAGCTTTACTATATTGGGCAAAAAAACATGGATTTGGTGCACTACAGAGCCACATAGATCTTGATGTAAGGGGCACACATCAAAACTTTTACAATGCAGAACTTCGATTAAGTAACGTGAGCAATGTAGGGCGGGTCGCATGCGCGACTAAAACTCATCTATGCACGAATATGAGTAGCTGAAAAAGAACACTGTGGGGTGGTGGGGTCATCTTCCATGAACACCTTTTAACACACTGCTCAGACATCGGCTGTTGAAACCTGTTCTTGTTCGGGATGTAAGATTCGGATATTGGTACATTATTGTAGCCTGAGAAAACAGTAAAAGCTCAATCAGTTAAAGGTTACATGCGAGATAGAAGCTTTGTGTGAAAAGCGGAAAGAGTACAAAATGTTTTTGGAACAAACCAGATGGTTCAAAATCAACGTAGTTAAGTCCTCCAAACGAAGCGAACACAAAAGCACATCTTCATACCACCAAGTATAACAGTCACTTACTTTGTCGAGAAGTTTTTGGAATCGAATACATCAGCAAATCGACACATTCTTTTTGATAAGTAACGATCAGCGAGGCAACCAATCATTCGATTTCTGTAACGATTCGGATTAGTTTTATGTTCAGTAAACCAAGTACGTTATTTCATTTTCTTTATAATCTACAATATGATAGAATTCGAAGGGCGTCGACGAATAATGCGCTCTTGTCAAAACTTACTTATCGCTGCTTCAGTCTTCAAGTTCCTCAATAAAGATCCACGACGTCCTGCATGATAAACAAACGATGATAACAAAATATGTTTCCCTGCGTAAATATTCATTTTCTTAAACAACTTCCTATTAATTATTTTTATATGATCATGTTTGGGTTGGCTGTAGACCTGCTGAATGTATCTTTTTCTTCTTGAAGAACTTCCTATTATTCATTTGTATGTAATCATCTTTGGGTCGACTGTAGAGCTGCTGAATGAATCTTGTTCTTCTTAAACAATTTCTTATTTTTCATTTCTATGTGATCATCTTTGGGTCGACCGTAAAGCTGCTAAAAGATTTTTTTTCTTCTTTTTCTTTTATAAGTTGATATTGTTCGGATCTCTGGTGTTCAGTGTGATTTTCAGAGTGACATTGAAATTTGACTTTTCGATCATTATAATGTGACTGGAACACATGCTGAGTACCTGCAATTGAGCTTTAAATCGAGAAGACTGTGATACTCCGACAAATGGCTTCCACTTTAATGTGGTTCAACTATTCATGTAAGCTATTATTATAGTCGGAGTATCTCGGTCACATTTATCAGCTGTAAACAAACATTTAAAGGTAGTATTTTCTCAATTAACCAAGAAGTGGTTATAATTGAAATATTATTCTACCTGTCCTATGCGGCTACCACTCTCGTTGATTACAAGATATTACATTGAATATACCTAAATAAGTCCAATTGAAACTATATCGTTCACTGATGTGTCGAAGAAGAAATGCAATATACCTTCTTCCGTTTGTAACGATCGTCAACCTAGATGGCATAATACGGCGTTCGTGACATCATAGCTGTTATGACGTCGTCGATGCGCTTGATAAACGCCTGAGTCGGCGCGCAGTCGTTTGAGGATGGACATCGGTCGTCACTCCCGTATATTGCCATAGCAACTCGAACAGGTTCGGAAAATAGCTAAAAGGATTTTTGGAACGTTTTCATTCCTTATTCTTATGATCGATCATGGTTTACTGAAAATCCATTTTCTATGCAAATAGAATAATCATTTCATTGTAATGGAACTAATTTTTAAACGAATCTACGTTGTTAAATAGTACACTCAAAGTGGAATTAAATCAGTGGAAAAAATTGTTACCTGGAACGCAATTGGAATGCTAATTTTCTGATACCCCTTTGGATTGAGGTGATCCGGTGTTAGTTTATACGCTATTTTTAACGAAGGTCCGACAAATGATTCCTTGTCCAGTAGTGCACGCCAATGACTTTTCTTCACTATACCATCCGGTGTCTGAGAAAAAAATAGAATCGATTGTAGATTAGACTGTGGAGGATGCAGCTTAAATGTGTAGGAACCATAAATTGAACTTGTAACATTGGTATGCGTTAAATGCAAGTTATATTGGCGTTTCTGAGTATTCTCTAATTACTATTGTGCAGAAGCAAATTATTCTTTTTAAACGTGCCCAAAATTCCGCTTCCTTCATTAATCCCTTTCGAAAGCATTTCACGAGATGAGGAATCTGATACGAATCGAAGATTCTTCGTTGCATCGTGAGGATGTGTGCATCTCAAATTGCTTTCCGCGATTCCGGAACGGTGTCACACCCCTCGATTCCACTGTGCCCCATCCATTGTAAAGGCGTCAACGTAGAATGCGTTGTTGCCCAGTAGAACAATACACTCTAAAATTAGCTGGTGTAGGATGGCGCTCGTGGTCGCGTGCTTACTTAAAAAAACACCCTAAAACCTGGACCCACGCGGCTCGGAATGGCTGAAACATAAAAACGAGAGCGTGATCCGCTCTCGTAGTAGCCTGTTGCTTCGGGGTGTATTTCCCTAAGTCGGTAAAACCATTGACTTCCATTGTCTGTCGATTGGAGCTAACTGCTTCGGCTGTTTTCATCTCGTCGAGCAGAAGGTCACCTAAGCGATAAAATAAGATAACAATAAGTAATGATGAGTATGAGTGGTGTGCGGCCGTGTTGATAATACGAGATGTTGAGGAATCGGCTTCGATTCGGCCCGTGAGATTTCCAAGGTCGTGGTGGAAAGAAAGAAGGAGTTTTTTTCACTCGTTTACGTTTCGATCCTTGGTTCGGATCCTCTTCAGAAACTTTATTTATTCTACAAATTTCGCGATACAAATTATATTAATAGGAATACCAGATTTTTTTTTTTTTTAGTAAAATAATAATTGTATTTATTGTTATAAATAAGTTTTAGATGTGTTTTAATGATTTGTGTAAATTTTGTGTTAGTTTTTTCTCATAATTTTTCTAATCATGTTGATATTGTGTGAGTGATTATTTATAACAAGTTATTGTAAGAGAGATAAGAATTATGTTAGATAACGAACCTGAATATTGTCAATATTTCTAGTTTTCTTTTGGTTTGTGCTTGGAAGATGGTTGATGTTGACAGTATGTTTGATGATGAAATACTGTCTTGTGAGGTTGATTCGGAGGGTTGATTTCGAACCGTTTTTGATATTTCAATTGATGGTATAATCGTTTTTTGGTGATTGTATTATCTGTGAAAAATTAGTATGGTAAAAGAATCTTTATTTTGATCTTGATTAATGAGATGTTGTGTGAAAGTGGTAATTACCTATTGAAATAAACTAAATATATCCTCACAAGCACAAAGAAGAAAACTAGAAAAAAATTGCTCTGCTCTACATGTCGAGTAGTGACGTCCAAGAGAGTTCGAGAAAGACTAAGTGGCAAATGTATTGTTTCTGGAGAGAGGGAGAATGATCCTTTGTCAGTGCTGTGTCAAGAGTTTGGGGGTGCCCGTGTCATGTTAAGAGGTTAAATGTTATGTCAAGAGTTTTTTAAACTTTTTCTCACACCACCCACTTTCCCAAAAAAAAGCTATAATTTACATGTTAGTTGACAGAGCAATAAAACTATCTCATCCTTCCTTTCACCATAAAAATCTTCAACTTATTAAGAACACAATGACAAAAAATTGCTATCCGATTTCTTTCACAGAAAAAACAATAAAACCAAGACTTGCTACAATCAACAATCAAAATAACAAAAATAAAAACTTTGACTCCTCTAGACTAATAAATCTGCCATACACAAAAAATATCCATCACCAACTAATTCGTCTTTTTAAACAATATAATATAACATTAGTCACAAACAACAAACACAATATCTTATCGATCACAGGCTCCACCAAAGACAAGATTGACAACAGCAAAAAAATCTAACATAGTATACAAAATTGATTGTAATGATTGTAACTCCACATACATAGGCCAAACAAAAAGATACCTTAAAAACAGAATCAATGAACACAAAAATAGCCTAAAACATACCAACACAATACACACAGCTCTAGCACAGCACGCAATAGAACAAAAACACGATTTCAAATTTGACGATGTTAAAATGTTAAACAATGAAAAATGGCTCAAAAAAAGATTGATCCTAGAAATGATACAAATCAAAGCGCATCCCAATGCCATCAATTTTAGAACTGACATAAAAAATCTTAGCTCAATATACAATTCAATAATATAATCATAACAATATTTTATCACCATAACTACACACGTCAATTTTAAAACTCGTGACTAAATTTAAAAAACTCTTGACATAACATTTAACCTCTTAACATGACACGGCACCCCCAAACTCTTGACACAGCACTGACAAAGGATCATTCTCCCTCTCTCCAGAAACAATACATTTGCCACTTAGTCTTTCTCGAACTCTCTTGGACGTCACTACTCGACATGTAGAGCAGAGAATTTTTTTTCTAGTTTTCTTCTTTGTGCTTGTGAGGATATATTTAGTTTATTTCAATAGGTAATTACCACTTTCACACAACATCTCATTAATCAAGACAATAGATCAAAATAAAGATTCTTTTACCATACTAATTTTTCACAGATAATACAATCACCAAAAAACGATTATACCATCAATTGAAATATAAAAAACGGTTCGAAATCAACCCTCCGAATCAACCTCACAAGACAGTATTTCATCATCAAACATACTGTCAACATCAACCATCTTCCAAGCACAAACCAAAAGAAAACTAGAAATATTGACAATATTCAGGTTCGTTATCTAACATAATTCTTATCTCTCTTACAATAACTTGTTATAAATAATCACTCACACAATATCAACATGATTAGAAAAATTATGAGAAAAAACTAACACAAAATTTACACAAATCATTAAAACACATCTAAAACTTATTTATAACAATAAATACAATTATTATTTTATTAAAAAAAAAAAAAAAAATCTGTAATTTCTATTAATATAATTTGTATCGCGAAATTTGTAGAATAAATAAAGTTTCTGAAGAAGATCCGAACCAAGGATCGAAACGTAAACGAGTGAAAAATACTCCTTCTTTCTTTCCACCACGACCTTGAAAATCTCACGGGCCGAATCGAAGCCGATTCCTCAACATCTCGTATTATCAACACGGCCGCACACCACTCATACTCATTGGAAACGACTGGCTATAAACTCGACAAAATGACCTTCTTCGGCGAGATATCACAACTTTTCGGATACATCATCTTAGCAGCTTTCAAAAATTGGAAACGCGACGCTACAACGAAGACTCGCCTAAAACAACAACTTCGATTTTTATTAAAATGTCGACAAGAAGGTTTGATACCGAAACACATTTATTCCAAAAACTTCAACATACAAATTTCAGGAAACAAAGGCAAATTTAAACTTAACAAAGCAATACACAAACTTCACAAATCATTATTGAATATTGAAATTGACGATCTCAATTTCCGAATCAAAATACTAAACCAAAAAATAGGAAAAAACACCGAAATAATCAACAAAACTCACGACACTATAAAAGGAAAATTTTTCTCATTTGAAAAAATAAGATTAAACAGATTATCACTACTCACTTATGAAAACCACCAAAAAAAACTCCAAAATCTTAGATTTCAACGAAC
Source organism: Ophion slaviceki (assembly GCA_944452715.1). Lineage (NCBI taxonomy): Eukaryota > Metazoa > Arthropoda > Insecta > Hymenoptera > Ichneumonidae > Ophion > Ophion slaviceki. Next base: position 13,960,585 of record OX101795.1, read on the forward strand.
CATGAATATACATAACACATTTTCAATCATGATGAATTTTTAAGAACAATAGACTCACAAATACATCTCAACCAAAACAATACACACTACCAGAATCATCAAAACAATAATCAACCAATACATAACTACAGTTCCTCAAACTCAATTTTCACTAACACGCAACATAATGCAAATAATAATTCCTTTACCGATCCTCTGAATAATATTAATTCAACAATTACAAAAAACAACACGAAAGAATGGCTCATAAACATCTCCAATACTGATATTCCTTCACACATTTCCACATTCTTATCTCTTGGTGAAAAATTTTGTTTTCCTTATCTCAAACCTTCAAATATAAAAAACTACATCCACAACTCCATCTCTGAACTTGAATCCAAACTAGAATTTCTACTCGACAAACCCAGACAAAACGAAATCAGAAAAGAATTCACTAAAATCATAGACAAATTGAATATACCAACATCATTCTCCAACACCATTAAAATTATAAATCACACTTCTTCCTTTTTAAAAAACAATCCACAACTTTTAATTACACGAGCAGATAAAGGAAATTCAACAGTCATTTTAAACAAATCAGATTACATTACCAAAACAAACAATTTACTCGCAGACTCCTCAACTTACAAATTAATAAATAAGAACCCTATCAATATCCTACAAAAAGGCATAAACAATATTCTCACCAGATGGAAAAGCCAAAAAATCATCGATGAAACAAAATTTAAATACTTAAAAGCAGAAAATTGCAACTTAGCTCGTCTCTATTGCCTTCCAAAAATTCACAAAAAAAACTTTCCACTTCGTCCAATAGTATCATCAATCAATAGCCCAACACAAAAATTAGCAGAATTTATCCAATCAAAACTATCTAAACTATTACACACAACAAACTCACACGTCAAAGACAGCTTTCACTTAAAACAATCAGTCTCAAACATATCAATCCCACTCAACTACAAACTTGTCTCATTTGATGTCGTATCTCTCTATACCAACATTCCATTACAACTAGTTATTCAAAGCCTTCAAAAAAGATCAAATCTATTTTCCGAAACTTTTCCACTAAACGAAATAACAAAAGCCATAGAATACATCATGTTTTCAACTTATTTTACTTGGCAGAACAAAATTTATCAACAAATTTCTGGATTACCAATGGGTTCACCTCTTGCTCCGATACTATCCAACATCGTTATGATTGATTTAGAAAAAAATTGCTTAGAAAAATTAAAATTCTCACTGCCACTATACAAACGATATGTTGACGACATTATTATTGCTTTGCCAACTGACAAAATAGAATCCACAATCAATATTTTTAACTCATATAATTCAAAATTACAATTTACATCAGAAATAGAAGAAAATAATAAAATTCCTTTTCTTGATATACTCTTAATCCGCAATCAAAGTTCAATCATCACAAATTGGTACAGAAAACCTACTTGGTCTGGCAGATTTATAAACTTTTTCTCACACCACCCACTTTCCCAAAAAAAAGCTATAATTTACATGTTAGTTGACAGAGCAATAAAACTATCTCATCCTTCCTTTCACCATAAAAATCTTCAACTTATTAAGAACACAATGACAAAAAATTTCTATCCGATTTCTTTCACAGAAAAAACAATAAAACAAAGACTTGCTACAATCAACAATCAAAATAACAAAAATAAAAACTTTGACTCCTCTAGACTAATAAATCTGCCATACACAAAAAATATCCATCACCAACTAATTCGTCTTTTTAAACAATATAATATAACAGTAGTCACAAACAACAAACACAATATCTTATCGATCACAGGCTCCACCAAAGACAAGATTGACAACAGCAAAAAATCTAACATAGTATACAAAATTGATTGTAATGATTGTAACTCCACATACATAGGCCAAACAAAAAGATACCTTAAAAACAGAATCAATGAACACAAAAATATCCTAAAACATACCAACACAATACACACAGCTCTAGCACAGCACGCAATAGAACAAAAACACGATTTCAAATTTGACGATGTTAAAATTTTAAACAATGAAAAATGGCTCAAAAAAAGATTGATCCTAGAAATGATACAAATCAAAGCGCATCCCAATGTCATCCATTTTAGAACTGACATAAAAAATCTTAGCTCAATATACAATTCAATAATATAATCATAACAATATTTTATCACCATAACTACACACGTCAATTTTAAAACTCGTGACTAAATTTAAAAAACTCTTGACATAACATTTAACCTCTTAACATGACACGGGCACCCCCAAACTCTTGACACAGCACTGACAAAGGATCATTCTCCCTCTCTCCAGAAACAATACATTTGCCACTTAGTCTTTCTCGAACTCTCTTGGACGTCACTACTCGACATGTAGAGCAGAGAAAATTTTTTCTAGTTTTCTTCTTTGTGCTTGTGAGGATATATTTAGTTTATTTCAATAGGTAATTACCACTTTCACACAACATCTCATTAATCAAGACAATAGATCAAAATAAAGATTCTTTTACGATACTAATTTTTCACAGATAATACAATCACCAAAAAAAGATTATACCATCAATTGAAATATAAAAAACGGTTCGAAATCAACCCTCCGAATCAACCTCACAAGACAGTATTTCATCATCAAACATACTGTCAACATCAACCATCTTCCAAGCACAAACCAAAAGAAAACTAGAAATATTGACAATATTCAGGTTCGTTATCTAACATAATTCTTATCTCTCTTACAATAACTTGTTATAAATAATCACTCACACAATATCAACATGATTAGAAAAATTATGAGAAAAAACTAACACAAAATTTACACAAATCATTAAAACACATCTAAAACTTATTTATATCAATAAATACAATTATTATTTTATTTAAAAAAAAAAAAAAAAAAAAAATCTGTAATTTCTATTAATATAATTTGTATCGCGAAATTTGTAGAATAAATAAAGTTTCTGAAGAGGATCCGAACCAAGGATCGAAACGTAAACGAGTGAAAAAAACTCCTTCTTTCTTTCCACCACGACCTTGGAAATCTCACGGGCCGAATCGAAGCCGATTCCTCAACATCTCGAACAATAAGTAATGTTGCAATTACTTACTAATGATACAACATCATAATAATTACCTCGTCGGCTAGGCTCGTCCATCTCCAAACCTTTTCGGCGCTTACATTCAAACACGACGGCTTGGAATCCGTATTGAGAGATAGTTATTCTTTTTCTATATCGGTTAAGTGTATCCTTAGATGGCACGGGGAGCATGTTTCGTGTACGCAGCTGCTCGTACAGCTTGCCGCTTTTGTTGCGCATTAACAAGCATTCAAAGACCCATTCGATGGTATACCGTCAACCACGATCACCTCGAATTTGGGCCACCTGAAAAATGGTATTCACTGCTTGCTGTTGAACCTCAGGAAGTTCAGCTATCTCTTGTTGGAGGGCTTTCTTTTTTATGGCAGCACAGGCTGTTTTCGCTTCTATTATGGCAGCGCCCAATTTTCGATTCTAGGACATATGAATTTAAAAAAAGGTTCTATCACGTTATCGATTTACCGCAGTTCGGAAGGAACCCTACCAAGCTCATAAGCATTCAACGATAATATTGCAACGGGGTTGATCGTGAAGATTCTCTCTGCTTATAATGTCATTGATGAAATTGTTCTGTATGTTCGTGTTGTTACATTCACGCGAAGAATAAAGCGAAGTATAAAGATTCTGGATAATGGTTGAGAATACTGGGGGAATTTACGACGCCGCAGCTTTTTACACAATATCACTTTATTTCTTCGTATCAAGGTTTTATTACCATTTATTGACGATAGAATATTTCTTAACGCAATTAAAAAGTATTCATATTGGTTACGGTAATTATCCAATTAGTCAAGAGAGTAGTATAACAGGACTGATTCTAACCCATGGATCTCAGAGGGGAGCGGGGCGGGGGCTTCAGCGCGGGGGACCGAGGGCAGACGTCACGCGGTAGGGAGGGGGAAGGCGCTGCAGAGGGGGTCTAGCACGTGGTAGCCGGGAGTGGGGGTGTGACGTCACACGGCGAGGGGGAGGACAGCAATGCCAACTGTGCGGGGGAGGGGGCGGTGAATAGAACGAGACAACAATCATAATTAGCAAGTACTTATTTTTTTTCTCATATAAATTGCATACAAAATGGTTGCAATAGAACATTTTCATCAATAATGGAAGAATTTTAAATACAAATGATCAGTGTGTTATACATAATACCGCGCGCGCGTGTGTATGTGTGTGTGTTTGTATATGTATGCGCGTGTGTGTGTTAAAAAATGAAAAAGAAAATAAAAAATCGACGTCGATGCAATCGTTCTGAAACAAACAAAACATGCATTTTTGTCTCATTAATCTATGTGACACATTGACATTATTTACAATGATACCAAAGTTGAATGGGAATACTTACAATTAGCTCGGTATACATTTATGCAGGTGGTACACATGTCAGGTGGAATTATTTGGTGCAGTGGATCTCGACAGTCGTTGCAGAAAATTCCCCTCATCTCAGCATAGCGTTCGCGATAGTGACCGCACACTCTTATTGCTTCTCCAAACGCGTCTCGTGCGTGGAAATAGCACGAAGTGCAATACTTCACTTGACCATTTGTTGTGAAGTAAAAATAATTCACACAATATTTGACGTTCTGGTCGAGAAGATAAATTTGAAGCATGTCCATTCTATTTTCCCGCACATCGTGGTTTTCACCATCAGATCCACTTTCATAGGCAGAATCTACCGATTCGATATCACTTTCCAGATTGTCTACATCCATAACGTCTATTTCATTGTTGTCGTCGTCGGCGATATCAATCACATCAACTTCGCGGATTTGATCAGCCATTATTGCACTTTTCTTTTTTTCTACGGCTCTTTCGTTATTAAACGCGCCTCGGAGGTTGGAGACTGGAATGGGGAAAAATCCTGTCCCGATTCTTTCTGAGATTTCGATTTTTGGATCTCTATTGGGATGCAGAATGGTGGGGATGGTATTGCTCGAATTTTTCCATACCTCAACACTAAGGTATGCAAACGGTTTTTCTCCTCAGCCTGTAGGAAATAGGAGGATGGGTAGGAAAAAAAATGGCCTTCTACGATGTCGAAAGATTTTTCTCAATGTTTTTTTTCTTCCTTGACTGTCGACAAGGGTGTTGATGCACTGTAAAAAAGTGATCCTACATCGTGGAGGCGGAGGCTGACCAGCTAGGACTCATCTCAAGTATTGAATTTTACGATCTCCTCAAAACCACGTTTGAAAACAACGTATGGAGACCCATAAAAGTGGTTTCTCATAGCGAACATCCCAGTATTTTGGGATTACGGATTGCTATGCATGCACGGCTTGAGCACAGACGTCCTATCGGTTTGCATATATATATATATATATTGTGACGTTGCGTCACAAGGGAAATAATGGAAAAGCCCGCGTGACCACGCTCGGGCTCGGTCTCCGCCACGCACCTTGATCGGAAGAATTCACATGTTAATTTTAAGGTATTTTTAAGGTATTTTTTATTATATAGAAGCCGCGACACTATCCCTCCCGTCCTTCCCGCACCCCTCATCGCGATCGCGGCACGACCACGCGGACTGTCGACTGGAGCCACGTCGGCCCGGCCGTCGACTTCGAGATCCAGCAACGCCATCTCCCGACGACGCGGACAGTGGACTGGCCGCCCGAGAGCATCCCGCTGCCATCTCCCGAGTCTCCGGCCTACCGCGCGTCAGGAGAGACTGCAGCTCTCGCGCGGTATGGCTGGCGAGCGCCGTACCGACTGGGGCGCTCCGCGACTCGGGAGGAAAAGGATTCATCAGGGCGATCGACCGAAAGGGCGAGCCACGACGATCGAGACGAAAATCGATAGGAGGTCCGTCGTCTATAACGGGATTGGGCGAGACGAGGAAGCCGGCCGACGTGGACCGGCACTTAGTCCCGGAGCGTGGTCAAGCGAAGAAGTAAAATGGCAAGCGAAAAAACCGAGCGAAAGGAGAAAGAGAGATAGAAAAGCCTTTGAATCAAGTCGAGCTCTTTTGGAAGGATCTTCCCAGCGAAAACGTAAGTCCTTCCTTTTTCTCTTTCGCAAGAGCGGCCAGCGTGCGCCGCTAAAGTCAGTTCGGGAAATTTGGTCGCACGGGCGACCGTTAATATTCGTTCCCTTCACCCCTCCCCCGTCATCCCGGATCGTCGTCCCGTTTCCGTGCGCGTCGCTTGAACAAAGTGTAAAGTAGATTAAGGATTATAAAATCAGTGCGTGCGATTCGAGTCATTAGCCGAGAAATTGCGTTATAATTAGCGCGAGACACGTGTAACAAGGTGTTCGTGGCGGATCATCGTCGTCCCTCGTGAAAATTCCCCTCGCGCGCGCGTAGCCTCGGCCGCCTCGTGTAACACGACCGTCGGCCGAGTCGAGTGATATTGCCGTGAGAATAAATCGCGGCGCGATAAAATCGCGCAATTAGTATTTCGAGATTTTTGTTCTTGCGTATTATTAATTTGAGTTTTGTGAGATAAAATATAATAGTCGTGGTCCAAGAAGTGGCCATTGTGTTCGAGAACCCCGTCCGTCCCCAGATACCCTGAGACGTCCCCATTTTAATTTGTATAGAGTCTCTCGCTTGTCGGCCGAAGGCCGCGTGTGTTTTGGTTTTTTCTAGTTTACCTTTTCTTTTTCCTTCGAGTTTAAGAACTTTGCGTACGCGTTAAGCGCGTTGCCCGAGAAAGGCTGGCGCCCAATATATCATTGCGAAATTCATATAGTAGAGAATATTTAAACGGGTAGAGAAAATAGAGTTGGGCCTTCGCGTGTCCGGTAACCCGTAAAATAATTAGAGTCAAAATTATTATTATTATTGCGAAACCTTTTTATTATATCGAGCTTTAATTTCTTATTTCCGTACAATAAATTATATTTGAATTTTTCTAGTGTCGACCCTTCAGTAATTTTTCCATCTCCCCCCTCCTCCGCCTACGTTAACACGCGATACCCGTCATTATATATATATATATATATATATATATATATATATATATATATATATATATTGAGACGTTTCGCGATTTTCGCGAAAGCCTTCCTCTCGTTTTCGGGGATTCGTTCACGCGAATATCCAGGAAAACGAGAGTGCACGGCGATTAATTTGCCGCGTGAGAATATTGGGTTTCCCGTAGCCTCCTGAAGGACGATGTACGATTTCTGTGCCGGGAATGATGAAATGGATTTAAGGTGTTTTTTGGAGATGCCTCAGTGGTTTTGAGGGTCTCAGAGACGCCTATTATAATCCGTCATCATTGGCATTTGGTATTTCGGATTATTGTGAGTTGAAATTGGGTTGTAAGAAGAATGAGGATTGTTAGAGTGTTGATTCCTTGAGTTTACTGTTTTAATCGGTTAGAACGACGTTTACGAGGACCTGGAGAGGTCGGCGAGAAAAGCTGCCTTGGTAGAAGTGACGAGGATAGGATGACTCATGCGAGGTGTTGCGCGCACGCGGTTCCGCGGTCGCGTTCTCTCTCCTTTTTCTCTCGCTCTCTCGCTCGCACTCGCACAATCCGCGAGCGTCGTCGTGTACGCGTAGCGCCGGTTTCGGGATCGCTTCTGGAAAGAGAATGCGATAGCCCGATGAATTTACTGTGTGTCGGTTTGTATGGCGGTATTTCCGGTTGGCACTTGTTGCCAAATGCAACTAAGCGCACGGGTGCCACCCCGTGTCGCTCACGCGCTAGAGATGCTAGCGTTGTAATAATGCGCGAGCTCGAAGATAAATTATTCTCTCCGAGAGCGCATAGCGGGGCCGTCCGGAAGGGACGGCTGACCTCCTCGGTGCCAGGCGAGGAGGACCAAGAACCAGTGAAGCTGGTTATAGAAGTTCCTCGTGTGCAGCGAAGCGCGATCGGCACTTCACGGACTGCACACTCCGAGTCTTTGTGCGTGAAAGTCCTAGTATGGCGATCGATCGTCCTAAAGACTATCGATCGGATGTTATTTGATATTCCCTAACTTGCAATCACCACGACGACTCTATTTCCGAGGTCGGACTTCCAGCGCAATGCTGGGGCTTCCCAAGGAAATAGAGTATCTAACCCGAAGCTGAGGTCGTTCTAGGATGGGACCAGGGCTGCGGCAGCAAGGCCTCCATCCTGTGATCCGAGGTTTCGGATGACGGTGACTCCACGTAATAATGAGTAATTTGCGACAGAGTGCCGCTCCGGCTCGTGCACGCCCTTAAATAGCCCCAGGCCCGTCAGGAGAAATTCCATTTCTCCTACGGATCCGGAGGACTAGGTAGGGAATCACGCCGCCGAGGAACACTCCGATGGTGGGGTGACAGCGTGGGTAATTTTGAGGACGTTCGCACACTATACACATTTCGAGGGATAAATTATACCCGATAGTTCCTCTCTAGGATATCAGGCGCGCATTCGGTGTGAGGAGGCGTCGCGATGAATTTAGGTCACACTCTCAGTCTGATAGGAGTGGTTGAAGCACAGGAGGCGCGATATGTACTAATATAGGTGGGACTCCCGCGAGTCCGCGGTGGTCTTGCTCCTCGCGATGGGCGGAGCCCTTTGCGAGGTGTCGCGGGCTTGCCCCAATTCTTGGCGCAAGTGACCTGCCCGGCCGGCGGCATGGCCGGTCGCTCCGAACGCTGGCCAGAATACGCTAGTATCCGGTAAACGGGTAGATACTATCGTATTCTGTGTGACGGTGGCTTACGTGGACAGCCGAACCGTCACAATATATATACATTCCCGCTCAAAAGTTTGGATACACTCATCGATATTTCTTGCCGCACTTGAAGTTGGATAACTCTGCCAAAAAAAAAGATATCCAAATTCCCAAGGCGGCGTTTGAAAAAGGGTGTATCAGGCTACAGTTTGTCGATTTTAAAAAATGTTTACGATTTTTTTTCGACCCAGTACGCCCTTTGGTACTTGACCGTTTTTAGGCCTTTTTTTGACCATCGCGAATCGGGCGCACATTTTAAGGAAATTTTTTGTAATTTTTTTTACCATGAAAAACTCAAAAGGGATGATAAAAACTCCATCTTCCTCTATTTAAAAAAATTTTGCGATTTTTTTTCGAAATATCATTTCATTTTTTGCTAAAAAAGATAGATTTTGAAAAATTCAGAATAACTCGAGAACAATAGGGTTTAAAAAAAACATCAGGGATGAAAAAAGTTGCGTATTTTTATACTGAATCGCCTGGAATTTTTTCAGAATTTTTCCCCGACATTTTTTTTTTGAGTATTCTCACTCAATAAAAATACTCCAAAAAAAAATTTCGGGGAAAAATTCTGAAAAAATTCCAGGCGATTCAGTATAAAAATACGCAACTTTTGCGGCAAGAAATATCGATAAGTGTATCCTAACTTTTGAGCGGGAGTGTATATATATATAGTATGTCTCTCTCACTCACGCCTCTGACACCATGTGGAATATTTGGTCTAGATATCGAATAGCGTTTAATATCAGTCAGCAACACGTCACGTCCTTAAAAACTCGTAAAATCCCGCACAGACCCTACATTGATCGCTCTATTTTTTTTCTGCTCTCCGACTCTATACGAATGGTGGTATAAAAAAGCCTGAGAGGGGAGGCTATTAGACTTCTAATATAATGATAAAGAGGGAAACTATTTTTTTTCTTTAAATTGCGGATCGTTGTGATTGCTGCTGCTCGGAAGTTTTAACACTTTGAATGGAGCAGTCAACAAACTAACATCGTTTCTTACTTCAACAATTTTTTCAAACTTATAAATATGTGTAGCATCGTGTTAGAACAAAGACTACGAGAACAAGCTATACTCATAAATTCGGTGGAAGAATACAATGTGTGGGAGCAACAACACAGCGAATTAATTGAATCGTTGGAGAACCAAAGTCGAAATAAACGTCTGCGATTGACAATTGGCAATCGCCAATCATTAATCGCTCAGATAGCGCGACTTGAAAGTTTGAAACATTCGATACGTCAACGTTTTGTTCATGAGGGGGCTGGATGTAGTGCGCGAGAAAATGGTTTGATTTGGCGGAACATTGAGACGGCATTCGAAAGACGCATACTGACTGCTTCAGTAATTAACCGCAACCATATTGAACCACGTCAATTTCTCGAAGATGCCCGAGACATAGTGCTTTTACATGTGAAAAACATCATTGAACAACATTTTAGTGTACAGGTTAATACCACGTTCAATGGTGAGTTTGTGGCAGGTGATAAGCACGCAAACAAAAGTGTCAATACAAAAAACTTTGAACTTTTTCAAACATCTGATTTAGATGAGTGGTATGAACAACGCGTTATCGAACCCACTCTAGCATCCCTTGACGAATTTCAAGAACGCGATAGTGGCTGGACCTTGTTAAAAATTCTAAATTTAACCATAAGTGTGAAAAAATATAATCCAATGCGTGCCGGTTGCCACCTTAAATTGCCACAGGAAGTAATGACAAAGCGTGCAGTAGTAAATATAAAGTCCAATGATAATGCGTGATTTGCGTGGTCCGTGATCGCGGCTCTATACCCTGCCGAACGTAAAAGTGATCGTGAATCTTCATATCCACATTTTTCGACGGTTTTAAATCTGTAGGGTATTGTCTTCCCCGTGACTCTAGAAAAAATTAAAAAATTCGAACAACAAAATAATTTATCAATCAATGTGTATACCATCGAGAAGAAGAAAACCCTTCCAATGCGCATTAGTGAGCACAAAAGGGATAAGCATATAAATTTGCTGTACCTTCAAGATCCATCAGACACCAATGTTGGACATTTTGCGTGGTTTAAAAATTTATCCAGGCTGGTGAGCTCGCAACTTACCAAACTGGGCGATCGAAAATATATCTGCGATCGGTATGTAAATCTAAAATACAATCAAATATGCGACATACTTATATATTTGAAAAAAATCGGTCGAATAAAAACAATTAAATCTCTTTGCACAGGTGCTTGCATTACTTCAGTTCGAATGTGAAACTAGAGTCACACACAACGGATTGTGGAAAGCTGAACGACTATGCCATTCAGTTGCCACGCGAAGAGGACAAGTGGCTCACTTTCAGCAACTTGGATCGGAAGCAGCGTCTCCCCTTCGTTGTATACGCAGACCTCGAGTGTGTCTTGTCGAAAACCGACGATCCAAATAGGTATCAACATCACCAAGTATTCAGTGCTGCGTATTACATGCATTGTTCATATGACAATTCCCTATCCACATATCAGTCGGCTCGCAGTGATAATTGCATTTCCTGGTTTGTTCAAGAACTGAAAAGTTTAGCTATTCGCGTGAAAACTATTTTATGTACTAATGTCCCCATGATACATTTGACACGCGAGGAATGGGCAGAATTCCGCCGCGCTACGCACTGCCACATATGTGAGAAAACATTTACGCAAGGCGATACACGTGTTAGAGATCATTGTCATTTGACTGGACGTTATCGAGGCCCCGCGCATTCGAACTGCAATTTGAACTTTCAGCAATCCTTTTTCATTCCCATCGTATTTCACAATTTATCCGGATATGATGCGCATTTCATTATTAAGGAAGTGGCTACAGCTTTCGAAGGGAGTGTCGAAGTACTTCCCATAACAAAAGAAAAGTATATTTCATTTACGAAAAATGTGAAACTCACGAACGATACGCGAAATGACATCAAATTGCGATTTATCGATTCATATAGATTTCTCAATACTTCTCTCGATAAATTGGCATCGTTTCTTACCAAGGATAAACTAAAAATTTTGAAATCTTCAATTCCTAACAATCAACAATTCGATTTATTGACACGCAAAGGTGTTTTCCCATATGAATATGTGGATGACGTCAGTAGGCTGCAAGAAACGTGTCTACCGCCAATTGACTCATTTTACAGTTCATTGAGTGGTGGCACTGTAAGCGAGAGCGACTATACACACGCGGAAAATGTCTGGAAGGAATTCTCTATTCAAACGTTAGGCGAATATAGCAATCTATATTTGAAAACGGATGTCCTGTTATTAGCTGACATATTTGAAAATTTCCGAGATAGCTGTATTGAGAGCTATGGACTTGACCCGGCATATTACTATTCACTCCCCGGGTATACATGGGACGCAATGTTGAAGCATACGAGTATTAGATTCGAATTGCTCACTGACATTGACATGGTCATGTTTATCGAACGTGGTATACGTGTCGGACTAAGTCAATGTTCGAACAGATATGCCAACGCGAATAACAAATATATAGACTCACACGATCCATCTAAAGCTTCATCGTATCTTATGTATTTCGATGTAAATAATTTGTACGGCTGGGCAATGTGTCAATTTTTGCCTTATGCAAATTTCAAATGGGTCAACGACCTGTCAAATTTTGATGTATCATCGATCTCAAACGATTCGCCTACGGGCTACATTCTCGAGGTAGACTTGGATTATCCACAAAATTTACACGATGCACATAGCGATCTTCCGTTTTGTCCAACGCGTGGAAAACCACCCGGTAAGCGGCAGGACAAGTTGCTCGCAACTTTGTATAATAAAGAGCGCTATATTGTACATTACCGGAATGTTCAGCAGTGTCTACGCCATGGGCTCCGTATAATAAAAATCCATCGAATATTGCAATTCCAACAATCTCCATGGCTACGGTCTTACATCAAGCTAAACACGCAATTCAGAACCATGGCGAAAAATGATTTTGAAAAAAATTTATATAAGCTGATGAATAATGCGGTATTTGGCAAAACGATGGAAAACGTTCGAAATCACGTTGACGTGAAACTGTTGACAAAATGGGAGGGGAGATATGGTGCCGAGGCGATGATTGCGAAGCCCAACTTTCACAGTAGGAGCATCTTTTCCGAAAACTTGATTGCCGTTGAATTGCGTAAACTTGAAGTGAAATTCTACAAACCAATATATGTCGGTATGTGCATACTCGATATATCGAAAACGTGTTTGTACGAGTTCCACTATGATCATATGGCTCCGCTGTATCGTGAAAAATGTAAGATAATGTACACCGATACCGATAGCCTTATCTACCACATTGAGTGCGAAGATGTATATGAAGGTATGAAGCAAACTATTGTCCGGTTCGACACGAGTGATTATCCCATCGATAATGTTTTCGATATTCCATTAGTAAATAAGAAAGTACCAGGTCTTATGAAGGATGAAAACAACGGTGCTATAATGACTGAATTTGTTGGACTTCGGTCAAAAATGTATGCGTTAAGAGGAGATGGTAAAAAGGATACCAAAAAAGTTAAAGGTGTAAAGAGTGGCGTTGTCGCAAGAACAATAACTTTTGATGATTATATGGAGTGTTTAAATGAGGAGATTGAAGTGTGTCGGACCAAAACGTGTATAAGATCCACACTGCACGATGTATATACTATTCGCGAAAGAAAAATTGCTCTTAGCCCACACGATGATAAGCGATATATCATACCCAATAGCACAAACACTTTACCATGGGGACATTACAGAATACCATTTTAACACCGATATATTCTATAACATCGCAATCTTTTTTGTATATTTTTCAACTGGTAGAAAATAAAGAAGAAAAAAAAACATTACCCTTTGTAATCCATATATTCATTCAAACTATTTTCCTCCATATCGTCGTGACGCATTTTTTCAGGGAAAAAAGATTCAAATGCGAGGAGCAAAAAAAAGAGCTACCCAAGAGACACATGATGCGGTGTCGGGGAAGACGGACTCTTCATCCTTTGCAGCACGTCCGGAGATGGAGACGGCACTTGACCGCCACTTGTTGGGGCTTTCGGCAGAGAGGAAGGAGTCAAAAATAAATAAAAAAGATTTCTTATTGTTCACTACAAAACAGATGTATTTATCCAACTATTGTGGGTATTGTCGAAACCCAACCATTTTACAAACATTCGATTGCCACGTTTCTTCAGTACTTTTTCCACGAGATAGATATCGGGATATTCAACTTTTAGAAGCTCTTGCTCGTAGAAACCACCTGCAATAGGTTTATCCATATGGTCTTTCAGGCTATACATTACAGGGCTCGTGTTTTTCACGCTATATATTGTAAATATTTCCGTTGTCCAGTTTGGTGTGTAACCCTTTTCAAATACACTCTTAAATTTGCTGATTCTCACGTTATCGCCAATTTTCAATTTTGGTGGCTTCTTCATTGGAGGTTGAGTCTTCTTAAAAACTTGTCGCAATATTTTCTTCTCGTTACCGACATTGACATTCCTTGGCTTCATTCTAATTGTACGGTGTGCAGAGTCGTTATACTCGACAATTAAATTATCAAGAATATCGATCCACTTAAACTTACCACGAAGGCTAAATTGCTTCCACATTTTGTTTTTCAGTGTACGATTAAAACGCTCGCAAATGGATGCTTTTAAATTACTATACGTTGAATACATGTTAATATTGTGCTTTTCCATTAGAGACTTGAAAGTGGAATTATAAAATTCTTTTCCATGATCGACATGCAAGTTCTGTGGTGTCCGTCCTCCCTTATCGATTATCGACTTCATTGCGGCTGCTGTATCTCTGCCATTCTTACTCAACATTGGTGCGGCCCAGGCGAATTTTGAGAAAGTATCGATGACGGTGAGGAGAAATTTATGTTTGGAGTTTTCACGCGCGTATGATGACATATCGACGAGATCAGCTTGCCAGGTTTCGTCCAATCCACGGATGTCCACATGTCGACGAGGATAATTTCGTCGAGCAGGCCTATGTAGCTCCAGCACGAGAGCGCTCTTTTTCTCGTTCATTTTCTAGTCCACTCAGTCGCTCATCCAGGGCAGCAATGGTGCGTGAATTACGAATCACCAAATCTTGTAGAGTTTTAACATCGACCTCGAGTGTTTTTGCAATGTCTCTCATCGTAGCTTCAAGTCCATTAACCAACAACTGATTACTCTCATTCATTTCTTTGCGTATGTTCTTAATGATATTTCGAGATTTTTTATGTAAAGCACTTAGAGTGATGGCGTCGTCTTGTCCTTCCGGATTAGCGACGTTACAAAATCGTTTCTGCCCCAAGTCATAATGGCCATCTGCGGTCGTTCTAAACCCAATCCCAGGTCGGCCCGGAGGACCTTGCTTACTGAGGAGCACACTCTTGTTTAATTAGCGTCCAAACACATCGAAACTCATGTTGAGAATGCGTGAATTCTCCGATGCTGAGTTAATAAATGATTTCAGCTTCGCGCAATTCCTCGATAATCGATATGATTTCATTCGAATGCGCAGAATTTCCGGCTGCTTGCGATGCCAAAAGTGAGCGAAGACGATCTACTAGCTCATTTGGATTGTCCCAATAAATATAGTCCAATTGGGTGTTTTTTCTGGCTAGCTTATACTTTGGCATACCCTTTCCCACATGATGATCGACTATATTTGCGATATAAGCGTTGAATTTATGGCAGGTATTACGTCGTATAGCCTCATTAGGCTTGTAAAATTTTTGTGCGCATTTGTCGAGATGACAATCTTTTCATAGTTTTTCAAATCGTCCGGTGTGAGAGTTTCGACATTGGGCTTTTTTTTAAACAACAGCTCCGTTAATCCAATAGTTTTCGGATAATTCACATCACCCACACGGATTATCGGAGAATTGCGAATCATTAATTTGTTTTTTGCGAGATTCCGTACACCATATAATACATCCAAGCCTGCCTTTCTATTTGTTCGTAATAATAGGAGATATTCACCGATTAATTCATCAACATTCTGCGAGTCATCATCATCCTCATATATCAATTTGAAAGAATCTTGTGTTTCACTCTTGAAGGAATCTTGTGTCTCATTCTTCAATTGATTTTTCACACTATTTATCGCATCTCTTTCTTCAGCATTATCACTCACTTTTTCAACCTTAATTTCCTCCTTCGCTACCTCGCCGTTTTTATATGACACCAATTTCCCCAGTGGTCTCACTATAGGCTTAAAGACGTCTTGCATTCTCTGCTCATCGCTATCTTTTCCCATTTTCATCATTCGATGCTTTCGTCTGATTGCATTGCTCGTCTTGGCAATTTCACACAATTAATCAAAACCTTGTCTATATCGACCCTCATTAATACTACTATCCTTGTCAATCGTGATAAATGCATACTTGTCGGAATTCCAGCATTTCATGCACATGTTTTTAAAGCACGTATAAGTCATATCCGTATTAACATGATCGTTGTAGACGTGTTTGAGGTTCATATCGTCCTGCTTGAAAAGCACCACGAAATTTGCATTATCTCTCACGAGATGTTTGGGGATACGGGTGTACGTCTGACAAAGATAAAAACTGTCAACAATCTCGTGTCTTCCCATGGAAAAGAAGGCTCTAAGATTATCCTGTTTTTCACACACTATATCATCAAAGATGAATATAGAGTTGGATTGTGCCTCACTTGGTGCTATCACTTGTTCATGCGCGTTGAACGGATGATACGCAACTCCACTCACAGGTTCGAGCAACCGTTCGAGCAACTTATACTTTGGCTGCTTCAGCGATTTGGAATACAAGTAAATGGTCTCAAATCTCAAACCATTGGGATGGATGATAAGAGTGAGCAGAGCGTTGATTTTCCCACAATTCGATGAACCACAAAACAGTGCACGTATACTATCCGGCAATAAATTTCCATGACGGTTTGGCCGCTTTTTCGCTCCAGCATCTTCGACTAATTTATCGAAATTTCTCACGGGAAGTCCGCCTCCGATAGTTTGCTTGTTGGGCGTCATCTCACATACGACTAACGGCGAAATCATCTAAATAGCATTCTTATAGGGATTATCCATCAGTCGCGTATTGTCTTTAGACATGATTGTGCATGACAAGAGTGGTAAAGGTTTCGTCAACCGCCTAATCAACAAACTCTCCGTTGAGCTACATCTGCCCAGGTATCAGTATTGCGGACCAGGCACAAAGTTGACCAAGCGGCTTGCTCGTGGTGATCCGGGTATTAATCCATTGGATACGGCATGCAAACAACACGACATTGCATATTCGAAAAATCCGGATAATCTTGAAGCGAGACATTTGGCGGATAAAGTGTTGTCTGAACAGGCTTGGCAACGTGTTACTGCTAAAGACGCTAGCATCGGTGAAAAAGCAAGTGCTTGGGGTGTGGCAAATATTATGAGGACAAAGAGAAAATTCGGTATGGGGACAAAGACCCGTACGGGTGGCGTTTGTTTGAAAAAAATAATTGGCGCCGCAAAGAAGACAATGATTGAAAGTAATGATCAACAAAAGATTATTAAATCAGCTCTAAAGGGTGCTCGTGCAGCTGTAAAGACACAAGGTGGCAAAGTGTGCACACCTCGGGTTCTACCTGTACCCCATAAAATTGGTGGTTTATTACCGTTCCTCGTGCCCATTTTTGCGGGTCTTAGCGCTGCTGGTGCTTCATCGGGTGGTGCGGCTAGTATAGCTAAAGCTGTAAATGCTGCTCAAGCAGCTAAACGTGAATTGGATGAAAGTAAGCGCCATAATCGAACAATTGAAGCAATTGCATTGGGCAAGGGCTTACATCTGAAACCATATAAGCAGGGATTGGGGCTTTATATCAAGCCAAAAAACTAGAAGTAACGCTACCTCACCGACCCCTCACCGACATCGACCTTCTTAGATATGCAAAAATCCGAAAGATTCCACATTTTCGGGGAGTTTACATGCGCGACACATTGCCAGCGAGCGGACCTCTCAAATGTGAAGCAGCAATTGTAAATTTGGATGAAAATGCCGGTCCTGGAACGCATTGGATCGCTTACAAAAAGACTTGACGCAAAGTCATGTACTTTGATAGTTTCGGCAATCTTCCACCACCATCCGAACTCATGAGATATTTTCGTATTGGTAGCGTTAATTATAATTATAAGGGATATCAGGAATATGATACGATTGAATGTGGACATTTGTGTCTGAATTTTTTTTCTCGACAATTGCAGCACAAAGACAAATATATACTATATATATTGTAACGGTTCGGCGGTCCAGGTAAGCTACCGTCACATTGAATACGCTAGTATTACCCCGATTCCGAGATAATCGCGTGAGCTGACCAGCGGTCGGAGCAACCGGCCATCCCGCCGGTGGGGCAGGACGCTCGCCCTGAGCATACGGGGCGAGCCCGCGACCCCTTGCAAGGAGCTCCGCCCATCGCGAGGAGCAAGACAACCGCTGACTCGCGGCAGTCCCCGCCCCTTGTCCAACATCTCGCGATTCTCGTGCCATGATCACTCCCATTAGATAAGAGTGCGCCCTAAATTCATCGCGACGCCTCTTCACACCTAATGTGCGCCTGATATCGAAGTGAGGAACAATCTGGAATATCATTCCCCTCAAAATGTCTACAGTGTGCGAACGTCCTCAAAGTCGCCAGGACGGTCACCCCACTAACTGAACGTCTCCCAGCAAGGCGACCCCCTACCTAGCATCCGAGAATCGCTAGAGAAATGGAACTTCTCCTGACGTGCCTGGGGCTATTTAAGGGCGTGCACGACCACAAGAGGCACTCTTCGCAAAATTCTCAACATTCAACGTGGAGTCACTCATCATCCGAAACCTCGGATCACCGGATGGAGGCCTTGCTGGCTAAGCCTTGGTCTCATCCCAGAATAACCCCAGCTTCGTGGTAAGGTGCCTGTTTCCTTGGGAAGCCCCAGCATTGCGCTGGAAGTCCTACCTCGGAAACAGAGACAGCGTGGTGATTGCAAGATAGGGAATCTAACGTAACACCTGATCAATTGACCTTAGGGCAATTGTTCGCTATTCCCTACGTCCCGCGCATATTACTCGAAGTGTGCAGTCCGTGAAGTGCCGATCGCATTTCGCTGCACACGAGGGAAATTCTGGACCAGCTTCTCTGGTCTTTGGTCCTCCTTGCCTGGCACCAAGGAGGTCAGCCGTCCCTCTCGGACGGCCCCGCTATACGCACTCGAGGTTCGGAGGACAACTCGTCCTCGAGCTCGCGCATTATTCAACGCTAGCCTCCCTAGCGCGTGAGCGACACGGTGTGGCACCCGTGCGCTTCGTTGCATTTTTGCAACCAGTGCCAACCGGAATTTCCGCCACAAAACCGATACAGATTAACCTAATAATAAACTCAACGGGCTATCGCATTCTCATTCCAGAAGCGAACCCGAAACCGGCTGTACGCGTATACGACGACGCTCGTGGACTGTACGAGTGCGAGTGAGACGGAGAGTGCGAAAGAGAGTGTGAAAGAGAGAGAGAGAGATCGCGCCAACGGATCAGCGTGCGCACATAGACCTCGTACGCACTCTTCCTATCCCTGTCCTTACAACAAAGACAGCGCTTCTTGCCGCCCGTTCCCGGTCCCCGTAAACGTTGTAACATACCGACTAACACACTAATTACCACCAAATTTAACTCAGAAACATCTATTTGTTCATCCACCGAAACTAACTAATACGACAATCCACAATATCGAATGCCAATGATGACGGATTGAGATAGGCGTCTTTGAGACCCTCAAACTACTGAGGCATCTCCTAAAAACACCTTAAAATCCTTACCATCATTCCCGACATACCTCTGGTACATCGCCCATCAGGAAGGCTACGGGAACCCCGCACCATCTAACGGCAAATATTCGCCGCATAACACTCGTTTTTCCCGAAGACCCGCGTGAACGTCGGGCCGAAAACGAAATAAAACTTTCGTGAAAATCACGAATCGTTTCAATATAGGTAGGAAATAACGTGGAGAATTCAGTTGTCAATTTACCAGCACCATGGATGATAGCTTAACCTTGACCATATCTGGCTCATCGTCCATACTCGAGGCGCAGTACTTTCCCCCCATCGAACTCTCGCCACACAAAAGTTATACCCTCGGTCTCGTTGAATTGTTAACCTTCAACTCTATTCCAAATATCGACGTTGACCATGATAAACTTTACGTGGGAGATGAGGTGTTGACGATACCTACGGGTAGCTATGAAATAGAGGATATTGAGGCGTTTGTACAAGCAGAGCTCACGCGTAAAAACATCAAAATCAGCATTAAACCGAATAATAATACGTTACGCAGTGAGATCGAGTGTGATCATGATGTCAATTTTGAGCCGAAAGATTCTATTGGCCATCTTCTAGGCTTCACCGCACGCAAATTGGAAGCCAATAAAAGACACGAATCTGACCTTCCTGTAGCCATTCTCAAAGTGAACGCCCTACGCGTTGAGTGCAATATTACCGCTGGTGCCTATATTAACGGACAAAAAGTACACACAATTCACGAATTTCTTCCATCTGTGCCACCGGGCTATAAGATCATTGAAGTTCCTTCACACGTTATTTATCTGCCAATCACGAGCCGAACGATTGACGCGATACAGCTTCGCATAGTGGATCAGGACGGTGATTTGATAAATTTCCGCGGTGAAGTAATCACCATACGGACCGAAGCCGAAACTCTAGTGATCTCTTATCACCTACACGGCCGCATACTTCTTTGATTCAATCAGTAATCACCATACGCCTGCATATAAAGTCGTGATGGGTATAGTTTTCAATAGATCTTCCAATAACAATAAACGGTCATGGATAAAAACAATCAGTCGTCGGTCAGTGCCCAAAGTGCTAACACCTCAAAACGTGCTACTCTTGAAGAATTTGGGTCTCAAAGTGCGTGGCGAAAGCGTGTATTAAATTATTTAGTCTGTGCTTTGTGCATCTGTTGCGTGAAATGGAAGAAGAAATTGTAAACATTCAAACGCCGTGGTCTTTGATGAATCCATCATCCATTGTGAGATTCACGCTCATCAGCCATATGCATATTCAACCTTCAATAACAACGATGAAATCCGTATTGCCATCCAACATCAAGACCTCTCTAGCCTGTCAAGCAAGAGTTCCCTACACATATGTGGGAAATTATCCAAGCGTGACGGGGCGCCAACCACTGCTACAAGTCTCGTCAACAATGCCATTTGTCATTTGTTTGAGGAAGTGCGATATGAATTGAATACCATAGACATTGATCGTAATAAGAATGTCGGTATTACGAGTGTAATTAAGGGACATTCATCTCTCTCACCGGCCAAAAGTTCTATGCTCGAGAACACTGGATGGCTCGATGTCGAGGAGACCAAGCAGATTGTGGATGTATCGGGAAACTTTGATGTGTGTATACCGCTCAGCATGCTCCTCGGATTTGCTGAAGATTATCGGAAAATTGTCATAAATGCCAAGCACGAATTGATTCTCACAAGATCAAAGACCGATGACAATGCCATTGTACAAACAGCGCCCGAAGACTACAAACTCGCATTGCATAAAATAGAATGGCTCGTACCGTATGTCACAGTCTCAGATCAGC
>OX101795.1:13986960-13996960 GCA_944452715.1 Ophion slaviceki
AGGGAATTTCTTTTCCAATGACTCTCAATCAAATAAAGAAATTTGAATCGCAAAATGAAGTTTCGATCAATGTATATACAACTGAAAAGAAAAACATCGTTCCAATTCGAATATGCGACAAAAAGCTGGATAAACACATTAATTTGTTGTACGTGGAGGATTCCTCGGACCACAACGTGGGACACTTTGTATGGATAAAAAATTTATCCCGGTTGGTGAGCGCACAGCTGAGCAAAAGAACCGGCAAAAAACACATCTGCGATCGGTTAGTAACAAAAAGCATACTCGAGAATACACATATGAGCAAGTATGTACTTCAATAATATAATTCTTTCCATCGTTTTGTTATAGGTGTTTGCACTACTTTTACACGGAGGCTAAATTACGATCGCACGAGATGGATTGTGGAAAATCAAACGACTGTGCCATTCGATTACCTGGTGAAACGGACAAATGGCTAGCGTTCGAAAACTTTCAACGAAAAGAGCGACTTCCGTTTGTGATTTATGCGGATCTCGAGTGCGTTTTGGCAAATGTTGACAACAAAAATATACAGCAACAGCACGAAGTGTTTAGCGTAGCGTACTACGTACATTGCTCGTATGACGATTCCTTATCGGGATACTACTCGCGGCGCGATGCCAATTGCATCCCATGGTTTGTTGAGAACCTTAAAAATTTAGCTTTGCGCATCAACGATATTCTATCGGATAGTGTTCCCGTGGTACTTCTAACTCCAGATGAGCGGGCAAAATTTAGAAGCGCTGCTCAGTGCCATATATGTGAAAAACCATTTGCCGAAGACGACACACGTGTTCGTGATCATTGCCTTTTGACCGGACGTTATAGAGGTCCCGCCCATTCTAACTGCAATTTGAATTACCAACGGTATTTTTTCATCCCCGTATTTTTTCATAATTTGTCCGGCTATGGTGCACAGCTCTTCATCGAGGAACTAGCCACAGCATTCGAGGGGAAAACCACTATGCTGCCCATAACTAAAGAGGAATACATTTCTTTTACAAAAACATTTCGAACGGCAGACAATTCACATTCGATTCAATTACGCTTCATCGATGCATGCAAATTTCTCAATGCGAGTCTGGATGACCTGGCCTCATTTTTGACAATGGACAAACTAAAAATTTTACGTTCGCAATTTCGTGACATAACGAGCGATAGTTTCATCCTATTAACTCGAAAGGGCGTCTTCCCCAATGAATATATCGATAGTGTAAACCGATTGGAAGACTATCACCTACCACCACGAAACGCATTCTACAGTACTTTGACTGGTGACATTGTAAGTGAGAACGAATACGCTCACGCCAAGAATGTATGGGAACGGTTTTCTATTCAAACGTTAGGTGAATATAGTGACTTGTATTTGAAGACCGAAGTTTTGTGGCTGGCCGACGTTTTTGAGAACTTTCGCAATAGCTGTATGGAGCGTTACACGCTCGACCCCGCTTATTACTATACTCTTCCCGGCTACACATGGGATGCAATGTTGAAACACACATGCGTTAACTTCGAATTGCTCACCGACATTGACATGGTATTATTTGTTGAACGGGGTATACGCGGTGGCCTGAGTCAGTGCGCAAATAGGTATGCGCGCGCCAATAACAAATACATGGAATCATTCGATCCATCAAGGTCCTCCTCATACTTGATGTATTTCGATGTGAATAATTCGTATGGATGGGCAATGTGTCAACCATTGCCCTATGCTGGATTTCGATGGGTCGATGAGTTGTCGACATTCGATTTATCATCTATCGCGCTAGATTCACCGACCGGTTACATTCTTGAGGTTGACTTAGAGTACCCGGCATGTCTACACGATGCACACACGGACTTACCGTTTTGTTCAACACATGGTAAACCACCTGGTGGACAATACGAAAAACTCCTTGCAACCGTGCATAACAAGGAACGGTATGTTATTCATTATCGCAATCTGCAGCAGTGTGTACGACACGGTCTCAAAATCACCAAAATTCATAGAATACTCCAATTCTCCCAATCGCCCTGGCTACGAACATATATCGAGCTGAACGCGCAGTTCCGAACCCAAGCAAAGAATAATTTTGAAAAAAATCTCTATAAATTGATGAATAATGCGGTGTTTGGGAAAACAATAGAAAATGTGCGCAATCACGTAGACGTCAAGATTTTAACACGGTGGGAGGGCAGGTACGGTGCAGAGGCAATGATTGCAAAACCAAATTTTCATAGCCGGAGTGTTTTTTCAGAAAACCTTATTGCTGTCGAATTACGCAAGCTCGAGGTGAAATTCAATAAACCAATATATGTGGGTATGTGCATACTCGACATATCGAAGACATGTTTATATGATTTTCATCATGAGTACATGGTGCCTCTGTATAAAGAAAAATGTACATTGCTGTACACCGATACGGATAGTCTAATATACAACATTGAGTGTGAGGATGTGTACGACGACATGAAGCGTAATATCCATCGTTTCGATACGAGCGAGTACCCGGCGAGCAATGGGTATGACATACCGCTTGTCAACAAAAATGTTCCCGGACTTATGAAAGACGAAAATAATGGTCGGATAATGACGGAATTTGTCGGGGTTAGAGCAAAAATGTATGCAGTGCGAGTCGATGGTAAAGACGTTACGAAGAAACTGAAGCGCGATAAGAGTAACATCGGGGCGAGAAAGATCTCCTTCGAGGATTACACGAAATGCTTATATGACCAGATCGAAATGACTGGTCAGCAAGCATGCATACGATCGATGTTGCATGAAGTGTACACCACCAACGAGACAAAAATTGCTCTAAGTCCGCGCGATGACAAACGGTATATCATACCTGGAACCACGAAAACGTTGCCATGGGGGCATTATAGGATACAATCGTAGGGTGTATTTTTTTAATTGTAGATAAGCTTGTAAAATAATTGTAAAAAAGCTTGTTCTGCAAATAATCAACGCTGTGAGAAACGACGTTTGTAAATTATCGCGTTTGTCTGTTGTATATAATAAATTGGTTCATGAATTTTTCAACTGAGAAAATGAAGAAGGGCCCGTTGTAGTTTGGCGAATCACCTAATTTTTCCTCACACTCTCCTGACACGCTTCTACGGGGAAGAGAGAAAGAGAGAGAGAGGTGTCATAAAATTTAAAACATTTTTGTTGTCCGCTCCACATCAGGTTTGCTCATTCAGCTATTGTGAGTATTGTCGAAAGCCAACCCCATTACAAACATTCGATTATTACGCTGCTACAATACTTTTTCAATGAGATCAATTTCGACATATTCGAGATAATTTCGACATATAAGTAGCTCCTGATCGTACAAATCACCTGCAACGACTCCATCGTTATAGCCCGTCAGATGAAATGCTACAGACTTCGCCGTTTTCTCTCGATATATGGCAAATATTTTCGCTGGCCAGTTCGGTGCGTAATCCTTTCAGAATACACTCTTAAATTTACTGATTCTTAACGCTCTTTATTGTCAATTTTTTACTTCCATAATGATGCGGTTTAAATTTTTTTGAAATGGGGTCCTATGAAACCATGTTGTTGTGGCAGCATCTCATTTTCAACGTTGATGCTACTCAGTTTCACCTGTCTTATCGTATAGTGTACAGAATCATCAGACGCGTCTACTAGGTTATCAAGAATACCGATGTACCTATAATTACTACGTAGGCTAAATTGCATTCGCATCTTATTCCTCACTGCACGATTGAAATACTCACAAATGGATGCTTTTAAATTGCTATACCCAGAATACAGGCGAAAATTACACGTTTTTTATTGGGGTTTTAAAGCGACCATTATAAAATGATATTCCCTGATCAAAGTGCAAGTTCTGCGGTATACGTCCCCTTGACAAGTGTTGACGTCACTGCGGTTCCTGCATCATTACCATTCTTACTGCGTAGGCGTACGGCCGAGGCAAATTTTGAGACAGTATCGATGACGGTTAGGTGAAATTTATGTTTGGAGTTTTTACGCGCGTACGATGAAATATCGACGAGATCAGCTTGCTATGGTTCACCCAAGCCGCGAATGTTCACAAGTAAAAGGTCTAGTAGCGTCGAGTTCATCAACGCTTCGCACAACGAACGAGTTTTTTATTTGAAGCACTTAAAGTAACGCTACCAACTTTGTCCTTCCGATGTAACACTTGGATGACAGTGGTATACCGTACGAGGCAGCTTGAACGATAATTCAAACCATCTTGCGAGGAGCTCCCACGATCTACGCGGCGGAATCCGAGAAATACTCGAAGCTGTCAATATTTACGCAAAAATCGGCACAAAATCGTGTCAATTATCCACAGACGCTTCCGTTAAGATAGAGCGCATCGTCGCCGTGCAAGGGCTCAAGACACCCACCAACGAGTTTATACTAAAGGAGATATCCATCACCAAACTTCACGACAGGAACGCTGATCCGCAAAGTAGATATGAATTGAACGCATATAAAACAATAGTTTATTAATAATAAAATTAAATAATTACATAATCATAGTGTATGCTATGCATTAAACCTTGGTGTGTGTGTGTGTGTGTGTGTGTGTGTGTCCGTTTTTTTTTTATTCTTTTATTTTAAATATCCGCAGCGGTAGTCGTTCTGAAAGAAACAAAACATGCATTTTTCTTATCAATCTATCAAACACAATGATATTTAGAATGATACTAAAGTAAAAAGATAATACTCACAATCAGCCCTGTATACGTTCAAACAGGTTGGACACATGTCGCGCGTGACAATTTGATGTAGCGGTCCACCGCAGTTGGTGCAAAAGATTCCGCGCATGGCTATAAAGCGTTCGCTGTAGTGACCACATCTTTTGCGAAGTCCTTCAAACATTTCCCGTACATCGAAGTAGCACGAAACGCAATACTTTGATCGATGATTTTCGGTAAAGTATATGTAATTCACGCAATATATGGCTTCCCGGTTCAGCCGATTAAGTTGACGCCGGTCCAGTAGGTCCTCTCGCACATCATGGTATTCATCATCTGACCCACCACCGTATGCGGAATCTGCCTGTTCAATATCACTATCCAGTTCGTCTATTTCAAGCAGTACGATGTCATCACGAGCGATCACTTCTACTTCGTCGTCATAATCGGCGTCGTCAACATCTATTTCGTCGTCACCATCAACGGCGATATCAACAATTTGTACGTCGTTATCATCGCCGATATCAACAGCTTCTACTTCGTCGTCATTATCGTCGATATCCACCACCTCCATTTCATTATCAACGACTAGGTCGATCACTTCACGAATTTGGCTAACCATTATTTCACTTTTCTTCGTTCTGCGACTCTTCCGTTTCAGAATGACACCTCGGAGGTTGGAGACTGGAATGGTGAAAACTGCGTTCACGATACTTTTTGTAATTTCGGTTTTTGGATCCTCATAGAATTGAGGTATGGTGGGGGTGCGAGATCTTGGAAGGTTAATTTCTTCTACACTTCCTGACTAATTCCTACATGTTGAATAGGAAAACCGTTTACACGGCCTATTGGCCACCCCCACTTTTGTAATTTCGGTTTTTGGATCCTCATAGAATTGAGGCGTGGTGGGGATGGCCAATAGGCCGTGTAAACGGTTTTCCTATTCAACATGTAGGAATTAGTCAGGAAGTGTAGAAGAAATTAACCTTCCAAGATCTCGCACCCCCACCATACCTCAATTCTATGAGGATCCAAAAACCGAAATTACAAAAAGTATCGTGAACGCAGTTTTCACCATTCCAGTCTCCAACCTCCGAGGTGTCATTCTGAAACGGAAGAGTCGCAGAACGAAGAAAAGTGAAATAATGGTTAGCCAAATTCGTGAAGTGATCGACCTAGTCGTTGATAATGAAATGGAGGTGGTGGATATCGACGATAATGACGACGAAGTAGAAGCTGTTGATATCGGCGATGATAACGACGTACAAATTGTTGATATCGCCGTTGATGGTGACGACGAAATAGATGTTGACGACGCCGATTATGACGACGAAGTAGAAGTGATCGCTCGTGATGACATCGTACTGCTTGAAATAGACGAACTGGATAGTGATATTGAACAGGCAGATTCCGCATACGGTGGTGGGTCAGATGATGAATACCATGATGTGCGAGAGGACCTACTGGACCGGCGTCAACTTAATCGGCTGAACCGGGAAGCCATATATTGCGTGAATTACATATACTTTACCGAAAATCATCGATCAAAGTATTGCGTTTCGTGCTACTTCGATGTACGGGAAATGTTTGAAGGACTTCGCAAAAGATGTGGTCACTACAGCGAACGCTTTATAGCCATGCGCGGAATCTTTTGCACCAACTGCGGTGGACCGCTACATCAAATTGTCACGCGCGACATGTGTCCAACCTGTTTGAACGTATACAGGGCTGATTGTGAGTATTATCTTTTTACTTTAGTATCATTCTAAATATCATTGTGTTTGATAGATTGATAAGAAAAATGCATGTTTTGTTTCTTTCAGAACGACTACCGCTGCGGATATTTAAAATAAAAGAATAAAAAAAAAACGGACACACACACACACACACACACACACACACCAAGGTTTAATGCATAGCATACACTATGATTATGTAATTATTTAATTTTATTATTAATAAACTATTGTTTTATATGCGTTCAATTCATATCTACTTTGCGGATCAGCGTTCCTGTCGTGAAGTTTGGTGATGGATATCTCCTTTAGTATAAACTCGTTGGTGGGTGTCTTGAGCCCTTGCACGGCGACGATGCGCTCTATCTTAACGGAAGCGTCTGTGGATAATTGACACGATTTTGTGCCGATTTTTGCGTAAATATTGACAGCTTCGAGTATTTCTCGGATTCCGCCGCGTAGATCGTGGGAGCTCCTCGCAAGATGGTTTGAATTATCGTTCAAGCTGCCTCGTACGGTATACCACTGTCATCCAAGTGTTACATCGGAAGGACAAAGTTGGTAGCGTTACTTTAAGTGCTTCAAATAAAAAACTCGTTCGTTGTGCGAAGCGTTGATGAACTCGACGCTACTAGACCTTTTACTTGTGAACATTCGCGGCTTGGGTGAACCATAGCAAGCTGATCTCGTCGATATTTCATCGTACGCGCGTAAAAACTCCAAACATAAATTTCACCTAACCGTCATCGATACTGTCTCAAAATTTGCCTCGGCCGTACGCCTACGCAGTAAGAATGGTAATGATGCAGGAACCGCAGTGACGTCAACACTTGTCAAGGGGACGTATACCGCAGAACTTGCACTTTGATCAGGGAATATCATTTTATAATGGTCGCTTTAAAACCCCAATAAAAAACGTGTAATTTTCGCCTGTATTCTGGGTATAGCAATTTAAAAGCATCCATTTGTGAGTATTTCAATCGTGCAGTGAGGAATAAGATGCGAATGCAATTTAGCCTACGTAGTAATTATAGGTACATCGGTATTCTTGATAACCTAGTAGACGCGTCTGATGA
Source organism: Ophion slaviceki (assembly GCA_944452715.1). Taxonomy (NCBI): domain Eukaryota; kingdom Metazoa; phylum Arthropoda; class Insecta; order Hymenoptera; family Ichneumonidae; genus Ophion; species Ophion slaviceki. Next base: position 13,994,453 of record OX101795.1, read on the forward strand.
TTCTGTACACTATACGATAAGACAGGTGAAACTGAGTAGCATCAACGTTGAAAATGAGATGCTGCCACAACAACATGGTTTCATAGGACCCCATTTCAAAAAAATTTAAACCGCATCATTATGGAAGTAAAAAATTGACAATAAAGAGCGTTAAGAATCAGTAAATTTAAGAGTGTATTCTGAAAGGATTACGCACCGAACTGGCCAGCGAAAATATTTGCCATATATCGAGAGAAAACGGCGAAGTCTGTAGCATTTCATCTGACGGGCTATAACGATGGAGTCGTTGCAGGTGATTTGTACGATCAGGAGCTACTTATATGTCGAAATTATCTCGAATATGTCGAAATTGATCTCATTGAAAAAGTATTGTAGCAGCGTAATAATCGAATGTTTGTAATGGGGTTGGCTTTCGACAATACTCACAATAGCTGAATGAGCAAACCTGATGTGGAGCGGACAACAAAAATGTTTTAAATTTTATGACACCTCTCTCTCTCTTTCTCTCTTCCCCGTAGAAGCATGTCAGGAGAGTGTGAGGAAAAATTAGGTGATTCGCCAAACTACAACGGGCCCTTCTTCATTTTCTCAGTTGAAAAATTCATGAACCAATTTATTATATACAACAGACAAACGCGATAATTTACAAACGTCGTTTCTCACAGCGTTGATTATTTGCAGAACAAGCTTTTTTACAATTATTTTACAAGCTTATCTACAATTAAAAAAATACACCCTACGATTGTATCCTATAATGCCCCCATGGCAACGTTTTCGTGGTTCCAGGTATGATATACCGTTTGTCATCGCGCGGACTTAGAGCAATTTTTGTCTCGTTGGTGGTGTACACTTCATGCAACATCGATCGTATGCATGCTTGCTGACCAGTCATTTCGATCTGGTCATATAAGCATTTCGTGTAATCCTCGAAGGAGATCTTTCTCGCCCCGATGTTACTCTTATCGCGCTTCAGTTTCTTCGTAACGTCTTTACCATCGACTCGCACTGCATACATTTTTGCTCTAACCCCGACAAATTCCGTCATTATCCGACCATTATTTTCGTCTTTCATAAGTCCGGGAACATTTTTGTTGACAAGCGGTATGTCATACCCATTGCTCGCCGGGTACTCGCTCGTATCGAAACGATGGATATTACGCTTCATGTCGTCGTACACATCCTCACACTCAATGTTGTATATTAGACTATCCGTATCGGTGTACAGCAATGTACATTTTTCTTTATACAGAGGCACCATGTACTCATGATGAAAATCATATAAACATGTCTTCGATATGTCGAGTATGCACATACCCACATATATTGGTTTATTGAATTTCACCTCGAGCTTGCGTAATTCGACAGCAATAAGGTTTTCTGAAAAAACACTCCGGCTATGAAAATTTGGTTTTGCAATCATTGCCTCTGCACCGTACCTGCCCTCCCACCGTGTTAAAATCTTGACGTCTACGTGATTGCGCACATTTTCTATTGTTTTCCCAAACACCGCATTATTCATCAATTTATAGAGATTTTTTTCAAAATTATTCTTTGCTTGGGTTCGGAACTGCGCGTTCAGCTCGATATATGTTCGTAGCCAGGGCGATTGGGAGAATTGGAGTATTCTATGAATTTTGGTGATTTTGAGACCGTGTCGTACACACTGCTGCAGATTGCGATAATGAATAACATACCGTTCCTTGTTATGCACGGTTGCAAGGAGTTTTTCGTATTGTCCACCAGGTGGTTTACCATGTGTTGAACAAAACGGTAAGTCCGTGTGTGCATCGTGTAGACATGCCGGGTACTCTAAGTCAACCTCAAGAATGTAACCGGTCGGTGAATCTAGCGCGATAGATGATAAATCGAATGTCGACAACTCATCGACCCATCGAAATCCAGCATAGGGCAATGGTTGACACATTGCCCATCCATACGAATTATTCACATCGAAATACATCAAGTATGAGGAGGACCTTGATGGATCGAATGATTCCATGTATTTGTTATTGGCGCGCGCATACCTATTTGCGCACTGACTCAGGCCACCGCGTATACCCCGTTCAACAAATAATACCATGTCAATGTCGGTGAGCAATTCGAAGTTAACGCATGTGTGTTTCAACATTGCATCCCATGTGTAGCCGGGAAGAGTATAGTAATAAGCGGGGTCGAGCGTGTAACGCTCCATACAGCTATTGCGAAAGTTCTCAAAAACGTCGGCCAGCCACAAAACTTCGGTCTTCAAATACAAGTCACTATATTCACCTAACGTTTGAATAGAAAACCGTTCCCATACATTCTTGGCGTGAGCGTATTCGTTCTCACTTACAATGTCACCAGTCAAAGTACTGTAGAATGCGTTTCGTGGTGGTAGGTGATAGTCTTCCAATCGGTTTACACTATCGATATATTCATTGGGGAAGACGCCCTTTCGAGTTAATAGGATGAAACTATCGCTCGTTATGTCACGAAATTGCGAACGTAAAATTTTTAGTTTGTCCATTG